>VJWN01000022.1:0-570816 GCA_007644065.1 Margaritispora aquatica
TATACCTCCGACTAGTGTCCAGTTACCCGCTTCTCGTATATAAATAAGAGTTAGGAGTAACTTAGTAAAAGTAAAAAGAAATTTTAATAAGATTGTAATTCCTATAATACTAATTCTTACTATCTTACTAAGCGAACCTTATATTCTTCTCTCTTCTAATACTTAAAAACGAGAGGTAGTTTAATACGAATCGGTTAAGAAACGTACTAGTTATAGAACTAGTTATATCTACTTAAAGAAAGTAGACTATACCTTTTACTTACTCGTAGACGTAGGGAAGGAACTAGTAAAGTAGGACTATATCGGAAGGAGCTAAAACGGGGCCTAGCTATATCTAAGAACTTATTATAGGGAATAAAGAAGACGAAGAAGATAAAGACGAAGGAGACGAAGACGAATTAGTTAAAGATTAGGAGGACCCTTAATAACCTACTACTATAACGACTCTTATATCTAACTAGGAGTTAGCCTAAAAGTAAGAGAAAGTTAATCGGTTAAAACAACAAATTATAGCTATATAATAACGTCGTTATAACTAACAACGACAGAGCCGAAACGCCTCTAAAGTAGCTAGGTTAAGTAAAGAAGCCTAAGCCTTACGCGAAGAGCTCGTAAACTTATATAAGGAAGAAGAAGAGGAAGGAGATTATAATCTATTAAGAAGCTATAAACGTTAATATTAAAGATCCTAAACTAAGGAAGCCGATTCTAAAGGTCCGCCTCGATACTAAAATTACTATAGTAAAGTACTAATTAGTTATATCCCTTAACTAAAGATTAAGTTACTCGAAATATTCTACAGGAAATTATTAAGTAAAATCTAAACTTTTATTAAGTAGGTAGAACGACGCTTTATATAAGATAATAAAAAGGACTATCTTATTAACTAAAGTAGAATTCTATTTTATATAACCTCTTTTAATATAGTACCTAAACGGAAGTAAACCTCTTATAAAGAAAACTAAAAAGAGATTAAAAATATTAACTAAGATAATTTTAAGAGTTTCTTTAAAGATACTAATAACGACCTTACAAGTTTACTCTTATATATATCTAATAAGTATACGGAGGCTTAGTATTAAGAAGGTTAACTAATTAAGGATTTCGTAATTTATTTAAAATCCTTTAAATAATAATTAAAGTTTATAGATAATAAAAATAATAACTAGTAAAGATACTTAGTACTTTACTTTTAGTTATATCTAATATTAAAGTAAAACGTAAATATAAAAGATAAGGTTCCTATAGAATAAGAGAAGTTTATTAATCTTTATAAGTAATTATAAAAAAGAATAAAGAATTAAGATAAGAATAAGGTTTTAACTAGTAGCTAAGACTATACTAATTAGAATCTTAGAAATAGATAAGAACCTTTATAGGACAAAGAAAAGAGTCTAGAATATTTAAATTTAAGAGAAGGTTATACGAAGCCTAAATAGAACGATACGAATCGGACTTCTTTTAGACTTAAAACAAGGTTAACTAAGACTTATTATAAATATAATAAACTAGGATATATACTTTCTAGTTACTTATAAGTTAAGTGTTATAACTATAACGAAATAGGTTATATAGTACCTAATTACCTTAAGCCTAAGAGAGTATAAGGAAACTACTAGTCCTAGTAGTAATATTAATAATACTAACTATACTAAGTAATATTAAAGTACGTTAAAGGATTATAATTTTAATCTAAGTTAAAGGAGCTAAAAGGATATAGAGGATAGAATAGGCCCTTATTAATAGTAAGGTAGAGTAGAGTTACGTATTACAAACTCTTACTATTAATTACAAATAGACTCTAAAGAATAATTATATTAGCCTAGTTATAGTAAATAGAATAGAAATCTTAACTTATAAAATTTATAAGATTAACCTAAAGGCTATAGACTCTAAAGGTATAACGAAGACCCTTTAATATAGCTTCGTGGCTTATAAGTTTACTAACCTTAACTTTTCTTTTATTCTAGGATTCCTTTAGTTAAAGGATATTAACTCTATTATTAGATTTTATTTAAGGACCTAATAATACCTTTCGAAAAGTATTAGATTTACTTAGTAATAACGTTACGTTTTAAAAAAAAAGCTAAAGGATTATTTATATATTATATAGTTATTAGAACTATTATTAAAGAAATAAAGAAGCTCTTATTAGAGCTCGAAGACTATAAGGTAGTTTTTAATAATACTAACATTAGTATCTTACCTAAATACTATCTAATAAAATACTAAATCGACTTAGAGCTTAGTATAGAGGTACTATAAGGACTAGTTTACTCTTTATTAGAATAGGAGCTTTTAGTTCTTTAGGAATATCTTAATATTAGTAAAAAGAAAAGGTAGATCTATCGTTTAACTAGCCTTATAGAAGTACCTATCTTTTTTATACTTAAGAAAGATAGAGGACTAAGGCTATATATTAACTACTACGGGTTAAATAAGGTAATAATTAAGAATCGTACTCTTTTACTACTAATTAATAAAATACTAGATCGACTATAATATTCGTAAAGATTTATAAAGCTAGATCTAAAAGATATATATTATCGTCTTTAGATTAAAGAAAAAGATAAGTAGAAGATAGTCTTTTAGACTTATTACGAATACTTCAAGTATTTAGTCTTACTATTTAGATTATCTAATACTCTTACTACTTTCTAAGCCTATATTAATTAAGCTCTTATTAGTCTCGTTAACGTTACTTATATAGTTTATTTAAATAATATTTTAATCTTTTTAAAAGACTTTAGAAAGTATATAGAGACAGTATAAAAGGTTCTTATATAACTTAAATAATATAAGCTTTTCGTTAATCTTAAAAAATATATCTTTAATACTAATATAGTAGAATTCCTAGGTTTTATTATTAAACTATAAAGGGTTACTATAGATCCGTTAAGAGTTAGTATTATATTTAACTAACTTATACTTAAGTCTTTCTAAGATATTTAAGTATTTTTAGAATTTACTAACTTTTATAAAAGGTTTATCTAAGGATATTTAAAAATCTCTTACTCTTTAACTAAGATACTAAAGAGAATAGAAAAAGAAAGGAAGATAAGGCTATATCGTCTCTCTCTTAAAGCCGAGTTAGCTTTTAGAGATCTTTATAAGAAATTTATTAAAGTACTGATTCTTTGTTATTTTAACCTTACTAAGAGAATTATAGTAGAAATAGATACTTTGTAGTTTACTATTAAAGGTATTTTATCTTAACTATTTAAAGAAAGAAAGGATATAAGATAGTACCTTATTGTTTTTTATTTAAAAAAGCTTTTTCTTATAAAAAGGAATTATAAAGTTTATAATACTAAGTTAATAACTATAGTTTTTACGTTTAAACAATAGGGACAATACTTCTATAAAGCCTCTAAAGTAATTATAGTTCGTACTAACTATAAGAACCTAAAATACTTTATAACTAAAAGAAAGGTTAACGGTAAATAAGCTTATTAGATAGAAAGTCTAGTTAAAATCGATTTTATAATTAAGTATAGACTTAGGAAAACTAACTTAGTAAATAGACCTTTATAGAGGCTAGACTATAAAGAAACAAAAGGAGATAATAATTCTTTACTTATACTATATAATAAGCTAAAAATAACTATAGTAATATAAAAAGATATTAAACTACTCTATAAAAAAGTTAAGATTATCGTTATATTTATAGTAGCTTCTAAACCCTAGAAGGTAAGAGTAAAGATAAGGATTAGGTATTCCTAGAACAGAGATACTCTATAGCTTAGTTAAAGACCTTATATACGAGACGTATAGACTAAAGATAATTATAATATAGTAGATAATATTAAGTTATTAAAGCTTGTTACTAGAGCTATTAGTTATAAATAATACGTTCTATAGTTACTAGTAGTTCTACTACTAGTAACTGAAATAGTAAATAAACCTATATTAAAACCGTTTCGTAATATACTTCTTTAATTATAAGAGAATAACTCTTTTATAAAAGAAAAGTACTATAATATAAAGCTAGTATAGAGATATACTAGAAAAGATATATAAAGAGTAAACTTAAGTAGTTTATTAAGATATAAGAATATAATATATATTTTACTTAAAAGAGCTTTAAAATTAGAGGTAATTTAGACTTACTACGATAATATAACGATAGGTTACTTTAAAATAACTAAAACCGTTAAGCTAATTAAAAGAAAATATTTTTAGATAAGTATAAAGAATAATATAAAAGAATACGTTACTAACTATATAGTATACTAAAGAAGTAAGGTAAGGAGATACTATCTCTATAGTAAGATAGCTCTATTTCTAGTCCTTTTCGTACTATAAGAAGAGATAACTATAGACTTTATAATAGATCTTCTACCTTTAAAATAAAGAGTATAGATATATAACTTTATTCTAGTAATAGTTAATAGGTTTATAAAGATAGCTTAGTATATACTATATTATAAAACTATCGATATAATAAAGTTTACTAATTTATTTATATATTATATATATAAGGATTTTAGTTATCTAAAAGGTATAACCTCTAATAAAGGTTTAGTATTTATAAGTAAGTTTTAGTCTATAGTAATATAGTACCTTTAGGTTCGCTATTGTCTTAATACCGCTTTTTATCTATAAATAAATAGTTAAATAAAGTATTAAAACTAGACTCTAGAGTTTTATCTTTAAGTATTTTATAATTATAAGTAATTAGATTAGATAAGTAAACTAGTATTAGTTAAGTTTACTTATAATAACTCGGTTTATAATAGTACTAGTAAGATATTATTTTAGTTACTTTATAAATACTACCTTAAACTAGGTATAAACGTCAAGGATACTATCTTTATTAAAGAAGTACTTATTATTAAAAAAAGAATTAAAATACTTACTTAAGATCGAGAAGAGACTAAAGTAACTCTCTATAACGTAGTTAAATTGTATAAGAAGTTTTACGATAAAAAGTATAACTTAATAAGATTTAAGATTAAAGATAAGGTATTATTATTAACTAAAAACATTCGTTAATTACGTCCTAGTAAGAAACTCTTTAATAAATTCCTTAGACCTTTTAAAATTATAACGATTAAGGGTTAGTATAAATAAGCCTACTAACTAAAGCTTCTATAACACTACTAAATATATAACGTTTTCTATATATTATTATTAGAACTATAAGAGAGCTATAAAGGAGTAGAAGTATCTATAGAAGAAGTGTAGATCTAGGACGAGCTAGAGTACAAAGTAAAGGCTATCTAAGCACACTATAAAAGTAATAACGGAAGGGAATACTTAGTAAGATAGAAGGGATATAGACTTAACAAAGATATATAGTGTAAAGGCTACAAAACTGCTGTGCTACAGGGGGAGTAGTGTGAGAGGATAGGGTAGCACTAGGTCTATAACGCTCTGGTCTAGCACGTCTAATACGTAGGAAAAAGGGCCCGTCACATTAGTTGGGAAAGAAGAAGATGATTTGCTATGTAATATCGAGAGCTCCCTATAAAAGACCCATCCCATATCACGTGCCCTGATCAGCTAACAGATCAGGTGACCGGCCAGCCCTTAACCACTACATTCGTCCCCCCCTCCTTTAGTAGTCGACCCCGACTACTACCAGGCTAGGCACGCAACCTCCTCCATAGGCGACAAAATAGTACACCCGGCGCATGAAATAACAAAGCACTTTCGTTCAAACAGCGCTACAGGCGAAAGAAGGGAGAAGAAAAAAAGAAAACAAGAAGACTAATCTATATCATACTTCCAGCATCAGCGTCCATTTTCTCTACAAAATTGTCTCGTCCCCTTAGAGCGCTTTCTTCTTCATTAGTGTCAAAACCTTCGTCATCCTCTAGAGTAAGAAACGGAATACCGTCCGCTTCCAGCCTTCCTAGGTAAAAGAAGTACGATTTCTCACCGAAAGCGCGACGCTCTTCCTACTTGACCAGTTCGAAAGCTTCCTAAGCAACTGTCACAGCTCGTGCTCTCCAGTTCCGGATATACTCAGCGGCTGTTTCGTCAGACCCTATGAGTAGCAGGTCTCTGTCCTTCAAAACCAACGGAGAATCCCAGCGCCTTCTACACACGAGAGCGTCTAACAAAGCTCCTAGACCCGTCACCTCAACTACGGCTAGGAAACGGTATAGAATGGCACCGTATTTGTTAGCTAGACCGGATAGCGTGGCGGCAGGCGAAATCATATCTCTATGTACTACAGCAAGTATGTCCTATAACCCTCCTTCCACGACCTCCAGATTCTTGAGATCTTCTTGAAGCCCTACTAGCCACGGAAGCATCAGGCGCCGCTCTTTCTTGGCTAGGCCGTCTGCACCGTGTGGGATTTAGGGAACGAAAATGCGGGCTTGCCCTCTCTTTCCGGGCTTAAAGGTCTAGTCTATACCTAGTAGTTTAAAGTCTTCCTTAGTAAATATCTTCTCGGTAACCTTATAGACGAGGCCATCCGATCCTTGTCCTCGATCTAAAACTCTCTTCTACCAGGCTCCAAGACACCTATACATCCCTGGGATCATAACAGTATAATTTGTCTCATCTTCATTATTTATTGAGACGAATCCTTGGATCATACTAGTGCCTCGCTACTTTTCCACCATAAGTAGGACGTTTAAGTCTATATATCGGAATTAGGTACTGTCTCCTTTCACATTGTATTTAGCATAGTACGGGTAGGACACGAGTCTCTATTGCTTGTCTGGACGGAGTACAGCATAGGCCGTGTAGTAAACAGGATCCTGGCGCATCAATTGTTGACTAATCGAGAAGAACATATTCCGTAGCCATCCGTAGTTCGCAATCCCATTGATTTGTCTCAGATAGTGTTTATACATGTCGAACTCCTGGTCCACGATCGCACCAATAGGCGTTTCCCACCACTATGTAAAGATGTTTAGTACAACGGTGCCTTCATCATCCTAGACCTTCATGTCGATTTCATCGCAAATTCGTTTCTACACGAGACTCTAATCAAAGTCCTACTGTTTTATACCGTCGTTATAGTAGAACTTGTAGGGGCCTAGGTTGTCGGAAGGTCTTGTAGGCCGATTTCCTTTTCGGAACTATCGGTACGTTGTCTTGTCGGTTTTCATTTTTCCTAGATGTAGCTTGTTCTCGTGTATAATTTTTAGTCTCTAGTTCATGACTTCTACATTAAGGGTTTTGACGCGTAGGCCTACGTGAGTAGCAACGCCTTTCGTGTGTACGAAACAGACTTTCCTAAAACCCATCATCCGGTCCAGTAGCTTCAGGTTTACGAACTCCTCGTAGGTAGCAGTTTTGAGTACTATCTGCTTATAGGAATCCGAGACCTCCTCCGAGCACTCGTAGTTGCCTTTTCTCCGCTTCCTAGGCCGCTTATCGTCGTCCTCACTAGCTGATACGAAGACTAGGAGGCTCGCTTCTTCGACTTCTTTGGCCGCCTCCTTCAGGGCTGCTTCGTCGACTGTATATTGTACAGTTACAGCTTCCAGTTCCTTGTCTTGCAGGGCACTTTCGTCGATATACTTAGAGGCCGAAGTTTTACTCCGCGGTAAAGATTTAGTTTTCGAGGGGTCGCTACTTAGTTCGCGTATTTCACGCGCCGGGAGCGGGAAATCGGGGCTCGGTTCAGGTTCCGCGATGTCCATGATCTCTTACTGTCCCTCCTCAATGAGGCCCCCGCGGCCGATTCTTATTCCGTGACTAGCCAGCTACGCGTTCGTAGGGTTTTCCGTGGCGCTTGACTTGCTTGCCTTGTCTAGGTCCGCCGTTTTAACCGTCTTTTTGCTTGAGATCCCTTTTCCGCGCTTATTTAGGCGATTGATGATTTCGTTGTTGATTCTAACTACGGCTAGTTCCCAGCTATATACGCTAGACAGTTTTCGGATCCCGGCCATAAACCTCTACGAGACCTTCTCAGAACTTGCTATCCTACGTTTAGTCAGGCACTCGATAATGTCCTTGTCCTAGTTACCGAGGGCAGCGCGCCTAGCTTCGTCGATCCTATCTCGTCGCTCCGTATTATTCTTGATCACAACGACGGCTTTACTCTAGCGCGCCAGGAATTCTTCTTTAGAGATAGTCGCTCTAAAGGCCCTATCTTCCCGGATATACTTAAAGATCTCTTCGACCGTATCGCCCGAATTAGTATAGTATCTAAGTATCTGGTCCAATACCTCCGCTTGTACATCGCTTCTTTCGCGCTTATCTTCAATGCTCTACATAAAGCTTATAGCGTCCTTAGTCGTTTCGATCTGGATTGCTGTCCCTCTAACCGTGATCTACTGGTTGGGTTCGTCTATTGTTCTTCCGGCTGTCCTGTAGCGGGTACTCTCGATCTGGTTAGTACTCTCTAGTGCTAGTAATAACACCCTTCTATTATCGAAATAGTTTGAAACTTTTTGGTAAAGTTTTTAGAATCAAATTCCCTTTTGAAGTCGCCGAAACTCTATTGTCAAGTTGCTATCAATTTAGCTTTTTGGCGTTAGGTCAGGTGACTTTTTCGCTTAATTTAGGACGAATTCAGCTTTTTAGCCTCTTCCCTTCTAGATTCCTAATTATTTATTCGCGATTTCACTACAAATTCCTCTAACTTTTTTCAAACAATTTCGATTATAGTTTTCGGTCTATACACCTTTCCCTTCCTTCCTCTAACCCCCCTCCTTATACGGCAGTACTTATACCAACTCACAGCTTACAGCTCCGTTACCTTCCCCGCTTTAGTGTAACTATGACTCCTCAACCTAAAGCAGATGAACTAGCTACCCGTAGGGTTCTCAATCCCGCTAAAGGCACTATGCATATATGTGACCTTATTGATATAACTAAGGACGGTGTGTACAACAAGGATATTCTGTCCTCGTACTTGGTCGGCCTCGTTACTCTTTCTGTTAAGTTAAGGATCATTTCGGTATGGGAGGGTTCTCTGTTCTAAATTCCGTTCGTTAAGGGTCCTAAGCTCTACGCTAATGCCATCATGATCGGCGATCCTTACATTAGTCCTAATAGCCTTGTATTGGCTATCGACGATGTCATCCTCCGCGGCGGCCTTGATTACTATAAGTAGCATACTAACCCTAGCATCTTACCGCTCAGTATTGAAGGTATCAAGACCTACGCCAACTTTGAAGCATAGAAGCGAGACTACTTTTTTGTTAGCGGCAACAAGGGCTCTAGTGTTTATGATCGCGTTGGTAGTCTCAACAGCCTAAAAACCATTGATACATACGTTAATGGTCGCAATTACACTCCCGGTCCCAACACAGTACTCTAGAACACTCTCAAGCCTCGCAGTGGTTTACGCTCTTCTCGCGCCTCCGGCTCCGCTTCTCAGTCACGCTCTTAACCTCGTACTCCACAAGTCTAGACCGCTCCAGTTCAACCCGTCCCACCGTAGCCCGCTCGCAACTCCGGCGGCGAATCCAGTAGAGCTACTCCCGTCCCCTCAAATAACAAGAAACGTAAGCGCTCGTCCACTACGCCTAAGTCTTCTAAACGTATTACACCCGTAGACGACGAGGATTTTGCGAGCCCGACGCGTGAAATAAAGGCGGAGGGTTCCGGCAGAAAGAAATCTAGAACTAGAAGGCAAAAGAGTAAGTAGAAGGAGGACAGTCCCGCCGCTAATTCGGATAGTACCACCGGTAGTATAACTAAGGCTAAATTTCTTCGGGATTATAATATTCGACTCTACGGCCGCTCCACTACTCCCGAGGCTGGAACCCTAACGCTCCCCTAACCTTACGACCCTGAACTGTAGGAGCTCGTTAATAGTGTAATGTTCGATTCTTTTCTACATAATAGCGATAATAGCGGGGAGAAGGATAACGAAGGTAAACAGGTCCCAGCTATTACGTCTTCCCCCGCTGTTCTTAGACGTCCGACTAGTTCGCTACTTTCCTTCCTCTCGTAAACTCCAGCTATCGATAGTAACGTAAGCGATAATAATGATAGCGAGTCCGCCGGGGAGGGTGCTAAGCGTAGTGGACATGATTCTAATAGTGACTAGGATAGCTCGCCTTAACCACGTCGTAAGGGCAAGGGAAAGGCTAAGAAGACTCCTGTCAAGGCTACTTCCAAGTCAGTTAAGACTCCAACCGAGCGGGGTACCAAGCTCAAGCTTGTCGTGTCTCGTAAGGCGGGCAGTCGCGGTAGAGAGAACTAGGTCTCAGTCGTTCCCCTTCTATTCTTTTGTTCTTCGTATAGGTTTTCTTTCTCGATAGGTCCTCTTGCCTAGTAATTTGATTAATACGTCCGGTACGTAGTTCGCGGGTAGCGCTTATGAAATACAATAGTTTTTACAAACAGAAAGATAAAATTTAAATATAATTTTAAAGTGTAATATAGTAAGCGGCTAAATCCGTAAAATATAGTAATAAGGAGAGAAACAGAAAACAAAAATAGCGGGGATAAAGGAAACGTTCTTTGCTCGTCACAGTAGTTAGTTGTACGGGCTCTCCTCCTCTCATTCTTATGATATATTACTACAGCGTCGTTAGGTCAGGTGACTTCCTCGCTTAATTCAAGAATTCGACTTTTTTACTCATTTTAGCTCGCTTTTTCAGCTATTTAGCTTTTATTTCGGTCACAATTCCTCCAACTTTTTTCAAGCAATTTTAAGTCTAGCCTTCGGTCTACATACTCTTCTCTTCTCGTCCGCTTATCGGCTAACGATCGCAGGTTACCTCCGGCCTATCTTCTCGCGACTATAAGTACCCCTCTAGAACGTACTAGGGTCTTCAATCCCCCAGCGGGCTCCATTCATGTCAGCGACCTGATCGCTATAGCTCGCGATAGCATTCACGCCAATAACTACTTGTCATCCTATTTGATAGGTACACTCCTGTTTGGCTACAAGCTCGGACTCGTCAACCCAGAGGACCTTTCACTTTTCAAGCTTTCTTTTCCTAAAGGTGCCCGTCTTCTTCCCAGCACGCTTTTGGTTAGTGACCCATGCCTTGGCCCGGATACTACACTTATAGAGTTTAACGACATCGTCCTCTATAGCTACCATTCCTACTACAAGGATAAGGACGATCCAGGTATTACTCCAAATTCTCTTAAGGAGCTTGCGGGTCATCCTCGTCTTGACGGGTAGGTTCGAACCAACCTTTACTACGGCGGTAGCGAGAACGATCGCACCTACGTTCGAGCTCATAGTACAGAAGCGGGCAAGGTTGATCTTAGTCCAAACACAGTTCCTTTCGACGAGTCCGACTTTCGTGTCGTACGCAAGCTCCGTCCTTTCTCCCAGCTACGCCAGTACCGTTTTAGTCAGGCCAGAATCCGCTTTCCCGCTCCCAGCAAGCCCAAGAAGAAGCTTAATCCTTCCTTCGACTATACCTACCGTCCTAACTTTAGTAAGACTAAGGAAGAGCAAGCTTGTATAGATTCCCTCGAACACCGAATTACGTATACAGAGAGGAACCGGTTCTTTTCGAGGGTATGTTTATATCTTCTAAGCAGCTTTCGATTATAAAAAAAAAATCTAATAGTTATTTCAGTATTAAGGGTTAGTTACGGTTTCTAATATAAGTCTGAATCGCTCTTCAGGGTTAACGCTCGATATATTTTTCTCTTCGCTAAGTCTTTTACTTCGGCCTATTATAATACACTTTTGGTACGTCTTGCGAATTTCCTCTTAAGGAGCAAAAATAGAAGTCTTGCGTATAAAATAAAATCAAATCGAAACTTCGTAGCAGGGGAAGCAGAATTAAGCCTAAAATTTTATAACAAAAGAAAATAAACAAAACGAGGGTAAACATAGCTTCCTTTTAAAGGGCGGGTACAAATAGAAACAAAGAAAGTTAAGAAAAATTTAGTACCAGCTAAAACTCCGGTCGCTTACTCCCTTCTCCCCCCTTTTTTTTTCATTTCACGCTCCCGGCGCGTAAAATAGTAATCTTTCTTACTTCTCTATTACCACCGTAAAGCGGCTTCCCCCTAGAATTGCCTTCCTACGTCGATCTTGGCTTTCCAGCTCTTACTGTCTACTCTCGGCCCCTCGCGTAGTTGCCTATACCCGCTCACCTTCTCTATTAGAATCTTCGGTATTACTTCCCGGCACGCTCGCGCCCTCCGATGCTTCCTCCTCGGTTCCACTCTCGGGCTCTACTAGCGTCCCGCCTCGGATCTCCGAATAGTTTTTAGGTACGAATCCTTTTAGCCTATTGCCAGAGTATGTCCCTTTTATTAGTGTTCCATCTAGCTCTTCAAGCGTGTAGGTTCCCTTCCGATTTGCGGATGTTACTCTAAACGGGCCCAACTATCTGTAGCCTAGTTTGGACCTAACGGACATGTCGATCTCTTGCACTACATCATGAAGTAGAACCAGTACGCCGACCATTAATTCCTCTCTTCTCAGGCTCTACCATTCATCGAACGCTTCTTTTCCTTCCAACCTTTTCCTTCGTACCATTAACCGAGCCTCCTAGAGGTCCTCTTCTTTTCTTTTCAGCTGAATAGCTCTTTGCTACAGTAGACTCGCAGTATCCTTGACTTTACCCCAGTCCCTTAACCTCCATGTTAGCAGACTCATCTCAATAGGGAGAATCGCTTCTCGACCGTATAATAGATAGAAGGGGGTTTGGTTAGTAGTTACCTTTGTCGTGCATCGATCAGTAAACAGAACAGCCGCAAGATTTGTCACCCAGTCCCCCTCCCCTCCATCGGTCATTTTCGCAAGTGCATCGACAACAGCCCTATAACCCCTTTCAACCATTCCATTTGCTTTTGAGTTGTATACCGATATCACTACTCTCTTGATACCATATCTTTTCATAAAGTACTCGACGTGCTTCTTGTTTTCAAGGCCTCCATCAACCACTAGCCTTCCAAAAACCCCATAGCGACATACAACCTCTTCCCATAGGAACTTGGCTACCGATTTGGAAGATACCACTCCTAAGGCTCTGGCCTCCACCCACCCGGAAAGATCCTCCCTAGCAGCTACCATATACTTCTTGCCTTACGCGTTCGGCATATAGACGATATCGAGCCCCACCTTCGACCATATACCGGGCGTCCAAGTCGCAAATAACTCCTCGGGTTTTTGATTACCCGTCCGTAATTAGCAGTTCTCGCAACTCCTTATATACTTAACGCAGTCCCCGTAGCATTCTTTCCAGTAGTAGCGGTCCGCAATTCGCCTATAGGTCGCTTCCCTTCCCTTATGACCCATATCGTTATACATACTTTTCAGGATCTCATGTTTCTCTCCCACGGAATCCACTACTCTAGTTTGAGGGGTACTCTTTGTCGCTCGTCAGTATAGTGCGCCATTTTGGACCAGGTGTTTCAATGCCTCCGTCTTAAAACGTAAGTACTCTTTACGTTCTATCCTATCAGGTCTTCGTAATATAGTCAACTAATTTACGATAGCCTTCGATTTTGTACTCCACGTATCCTCCTCCAGATTGTTCTACATCTCTTCTCGTTGTAGTACGTCTGAACTATTTTCGCTAGCTAAAAGGGGGGCAATCCTAAGGTAGTTTAGCTCCGCTTCTACATAGTTATCTAGATCCGTATTTTCTTCCGTATCCGATTCTACTTTTAGCCTTCGTGACAGACTATCCGCTACTATATACTTCTTCCCCGGCACGTGTCTAACTTCGAAGTCGAATAGCCGAATCTAGGCTAGCCATCTTGTTACCAAAGCCCCCGGCAGATCAGCGGCGCCCCTATTCAGTTGAGCTACCAAGACATTCGCATCAGTTTCGAGGACAAATAGCACACCGTATAGCCACGCTTTGCACTTCTTTAAAGCTTTGAGTACCGCTCTACACTCGCGTTTTGTAGCGTCATACCGCGCTTCAGCTTCCGTCCAAATTCCGCTTTCGTAACGACACAGGTAGCGAAGGCCTTCACTATCAACTTACATCAGCACTACTCCCCATCCAGTTAGACTTACATCGGTAGCGAGTATAATTTCTCCCGCCCCCTTACCGTATTCCATCTTAACCAGAGCTAGCGCCGTCGTCAGTGCCTCCTTCAGCGTATTCATAGCTTTTATCTGTTCTTCCCCCCAAGCAAATAGGGTGCCTTTCTTGAATAGCTTATAGATTAGCTTTGTGATCTCTCCAAACTTCGGTATCCAAATTCTATAGTAAACGCATACCCCGACGAATACTCGAGCCTCTCCAATATCTTTACAGTTACTCCACCGAAGGATCTTGACTACCTTAGAGCTACTAGGGCGTCTCCCGTCTTCATTACACACGAACCCCACAGCATTAATACCATTAACGCAGAATTAGGACTTAGGACCAATCGTACAGCCAGCTCTTTCGATATCAGCCAGCACCTTGCTTAGGTTTTACAGGTGGAGGAGAACAAATTTCCGTATCCCGGGTACCACCTCCTCATCATTGAACCTAGAGTAAGGGCCTTTTACCCCGACATCGTCCACGAAAAGGAAGCATATGTTTAGGATATGTTTACAGAGAATCGTAGTTACGATTCTACAGAACTAGGCTACCGAGTTTGTCGCTCCTTAAGGCAATGTCGTCTAGCGTAATAACCCTAAAGGCGTCATAATAGCTATAAGATCTCTGCTTGTTTTAGCCAAGTCTATCTAGTCGTATCCTAAGAAGAAGTCGATAAGGGAAGCAACAGCGTACCCTACAAATTCTTCCGAAAACTCGTCGACAGAAGGTAGCAGATTCGCATCCCTAATAGTAACACTGTTCATTTTCATCGCTACGTTAATAAGCCTGTATTTATTTTCCTTCTTTTTGACCAAAAACCAGGGATTCCTATAAGGCCCATAGCTATGCTCCAGAACACCTCTGTCCAGTCTGTCCTACACCATCTCTATAACGATGTCTCTCAAGGATTTAGGTACAGGGAATCCAGGTTCTTGCCATACTTCATACTCGACAGTTCGAATCTCCTATAGAGGCGCCACTTCAGGTTTGACTTTCCCACATTCCGAGAAATCGAAGGCAATAGCTACTTCCCGATAGTAAAGCATCTCCTCTAGCAACTCTCTCTCCTCCTTCGTTAGTTCTTCTCCCACCACTAAGGTATTTAGCCACTCCCGCGTTAGTCGTTGTCCTTTCTTTAGTGTCGAAAATTTTGGTTCAAACCAATGATCATACTTTCCAATCTACTCCGTCCCTTTTACGCCTTAAATAGCTTTCGCCCTCCATCCAATTTCTCCTCCCGGGTTAGTCCCGTCCGACGTCCCCAGGTTTACGGGTATAACTTTTACAGCTTTTCTTTTATATACTACAAACACTTTCCCCTTTTTAGTAAATCTAGCAATCAACTTTTAGGCTACCCAGGTATATCTTGTCGTCCAATAGTAGCGCCCAGGTCCCCGTTTAGATTCGTTCTTACCCGCACCTCGCTTACTTAGCTCATTTCTTACGCCCGGCTTAAGAAATATCGAACTACGTAGACTTCTAATTCTACCTTCTCGTATCCCAGATTCCCCAATAAACTCCAGGCTTCCCATAACAAATGAAACCTTCTTACCTACCTTTTTCTTTTCCAGGGTTCGCTCTCTGCCGGCCCTCTCCCCGCTCAGGACGGCTAATCTTCCCCCGATTCCCTGCTCCGCTCTCCCGGAAGCTATACGACTCTCACTCTTACTTCGTTACCGCCTTTTAGGTCCTGCATCACGGCGTATTGCCCATCCTTCCTATATTCGTATAAAAGCCACACAGCAAAGCTAAAAGGTTAACCGAGCAAAAGAGCGTGGTCTCCTTCCTTTACAACATAGAGGTATTGTAGGACTCGAATCCCTCCGATCTCAAGCTCGACGTTTTCACATATACCATCAAAGTAGGATACCTCCCCGCCATACGGAATCATCATCATACTATCATTCCGTCTAATTACTAGTCCAACGGATGTTGCCAGCTCTCTAGTTATAACATTCATTTCCGTACCGGTATCTAGCAACGAGAAGGTCAGGTAGCCGCCGTTCACTAACACTCTAGCTTTCGGGCTGTCCGCAAGAAGGAATAGCTTACCTTTTAGGACATTTATATAACTTACTCTCTTTCCCGTTAAAGTGTCGTCGATGACTTCTGATCGTTTAAACAGTAACTCCCTAATCTCACTGGAAAGACCGATAAGCTCCTCTATAGAGATTTGTAACTCCCCACCCAGGACTCTGTTCAGTATCTCTTACAGGTCCGAGCGAGCTTTAAGGCGGTCCTCCAGAGTTTCTCTTTTCTTTCGTATTCTAGTAGTTTCTTCAACAACTTCCTTCTTTTGTTCACTAGTAGCTCGTACACACAGAGCCTTAGGCTTAGTGTCCATCATCTCAATATCCTCTTCTTCTAAATCGGCATCACTTCCAACCTAGCTTCCTTTTAGCACTTTAGGTAATATATACTTCTTTTCTTCATTTCTCCGTTTCTTCATCACCTTTTTTACATTCGTCCACTTGTCGTCCTTTGGATCCTTTTTCTCACTTCGGACAGCTCTTACCCCAGCGCCCTTAAGCCCCTCTAAGTCGGAGTCTTCTTTAGAACTTAACTCAGAGTCGACTTCATTAGATACCTGATACGCTCTTAGTACGTTATTATTAGACGGTTTCTACATCACAGTCACTAGCTTCGGCGGCTCCTCTTCCTCCACGCGACTTAACTACTGTTGTGACTACTACTACATCCCCCCCATCCCTTCATACTGCTGTCTGTTAATAGGCTACTAAGGCGAGGGGCCCTGCCCTCTACTTCCCATCCGAAGGTTGTTTTGTTACATAACTTGTTCTCTCTCGGTCGCACCTCTATACTTGAACATTACTCTTGCTCCCGGTGTGTACGGTCCGACTACAATCTTATTCATATCATTTATATAGCAGTACCCCGCCTAGATGTCCTAGTGCAGCATTTCGTATTCCCTCTTAAAATATCCTCGCCCTCCGTAGTAGTAGTATCTACTCGATCCCTGACCATTCCTGCTCATCATTGCGTTGAGATTAGATACTAGGGTTTCCCAAGTTCGAGCGTCTTACTAGCCATAAGGCTGCGGACCGCGGTACTACCCTTAGGGGTAACCTTGATTTGCTACGCTAGGTGCGGGAAATCCAAGTGTCTGCTACTTTGGCATACCTTACAACACAGCAAGTAAGAGTTTCTACATTCCTTAGACAATGTCCGATAGCTAAGCTTCCACCCCGCGATCCACTTGTGCAGGCTAAGGCACAACTAACGGGGCTAACTTGAGGTCCAGAGCGACCGCCTCCCTTTTCTTTTAAGTTTGTTCAACGAGCTTCTACATGTCCTTATCTACTACTCTTGTTCCTACAAAGTCTCGAACAGTTTCATTCGCTGTGTCAATATCGATGATAGTTTTAGCTATCTTATCGAACTTAACCGTACTTGGCTACTTAGTTTTGACTTTATGCTTCCGAATAACTTTGTCTCGAATACGCGTCGGGAGTCCGTTCAAAAACCACATTCCCCGCGTATATTCATCTAGGATTTGCTTCTCAGTGAGGTGTTTAGAGATAGCTGTGAACTGTCTTACATACTGTCTCAAATCATCCGTGTCTTTACACGGGGTACTTATAAATGTTTCAAGGAAGCGTCTTGAGAACATCTACTAAAATACGTCCTGATCTTTATATTCAGAGAGTAGGACACTCTTGAAACTGAGCCAGTCCTTCAACCCATACTCAGACATATTCTTAATGAATTGTCCGACAGTAGTTTCGCAGTATCGCGGCAGCCTCTTCGTCATCTCATCATCCCTAACTCTATGGTCTGTACACAGCTCTTCAAATCTGTCCAAAAACTCTGTCACATTCGCTCCATCGAAGTAGGGTGCTCCAGGAGCTCCCGCCAGCGGCATAGGTACGCGGAAGGTCACCATTCTACTCTGATCTCCTATAATTAACGTGTTCCTCAGCGCTTCCTTAGGCTCTTAACTTAGTTCTACTGATAATTCCTCGGTCCGATCGATCTCTCCTACTGGTATTTCTTCGAATAAGATATAACTCATCAACAAGTCGACTACCTTCTGTACCGTTTTTACTATCAATGCCCATGCACACAGCGTTGTCCACACCGTCTCTATTAGTACCGTCTCTCCTAAGAGTAGGAGTTCTTCTCCCCTCTTCTTTTCTTCCTTCTCTTTTTCGTTCCTTTCCCTATTCTTTTCCTAAGTAAAGTATATATACTCCTTATCTTTCCCTACCTTCGATTTATTTTGTCCTAGCCTTCGTATTTTCCTACCTACATTCGCGATTCTAAGTAAGACATTAATCTCCGCTCTCTCCCGTCCTCCCCACCTATCGTTTTCTATATACTCTTTCATCGCCTCCTATTCGTTTTCAACCACAAAAAACCGTAACTAGACTAGTGTGTATATAGATCCTTCCTATAAACAAAGCCTCTCGTCGGGCGCCAATGTAAAGGCTACAAAACTGCTGTGCTACAGGGGGAGTAGTGTGAGAGGATAGGGTAGCACTAGGTCTATAACGCTCTAGTCTAGCACGTCTAATACGTAGGAAAAAGGGCCCGTCACATTAGTTGGGAAAGAAGAAGATGATTTGCTATGTAATATCGAGAGCTCCCTATAAAAGACCCATCCCATATCACGTGCCCTGATCAGCTAACAGATCAGGTGACCGGCCAGCCCTCAACCACTACAATAGGAACTACTAGAACACTTAAGAAATATAAAGGAAAAGCTTTAAAAGTACCTTTAAAACACTACTATTAATAAGCCTATTCCTATACGTACTAGGACAAAACGGAAGCCACGACGTCGTAAATAGAAGGTATAATAATAAGTAGGATTTTTCGAAAATTTCGAAAATTTTATATTTTAAATATATACGTATAGTAGAGTTTAAAAAAGAGAAAAGAGTTAGGATTTAAATTATAAAGATTATATTACGATTTATAAAAGATTATATAACTATCTAAATCAAATTCCCTCGAAAACTACTTACTTCTCTTTAGAATTAATCTCTTTATAATTATTTTCCTTAATCTTCTCCTTAGTATCCTTATTATTATCTTAGAGACTAGCCTATCGGGGTTAGAATAGAGAAAGGATAAAGAATACTCGGAAGGTACTTATAGTAGTAACGGTAAATTTAACTAATTACTCGAAGAGAGTATTAGTTTTCTTTTACTCTATAAAGAAAGCTTAGATTAACTTTTCGATATTCTTAAAAGGAGTATTTTAACGATTAAATATCTCTATACGAATCTTAATATCTTCGAAGGTATAGAAGATAATAGAAAGGAAGGTTTACGTATATATATTAAAGATATTATTAACTTAGAAAAGTCGTTAAAAGTAATTTAGCTTTTTTATACGAACCTAGAGAAAGCGAGGAAGCTATTAGAGTTAGAACGGAGGGTAGACGGAAGAGGTTTAGAAAGTAATTACCTAGTTATAGTTAGACTTTTATATATAATAATAAAAGTACTTAATCAAAGTTCTCTTATTAAACTTATAAATATAATATATATTAGTAGAAGCTAGCTTCGTATAGCGGGTATAGGGAGAACGGAGGCGTAACGGATAGGTAGCGGAGGAGCTTATAGTAGTAGTAGTAGAGTTGTAGTAATAGTAGTAGTAGTAGTAGTAGTAGAATTAGTAGTCGATATAATAGAAGATTAGGTTAATTTAGGCGTAAGAAATTGTTTATATATTACTTTAGCTAACCTACTATTGTAATAACTTCAATATAAAGCTTATAATAATAAGCTATTCGAGCTATAAAAGAGAGTTTATATACTATTATAGTGGTTTCGCTTAAGGGACCTATAATAGTAAGGAGCTAGTATTATACCTAAGATATTATTTATATACGAAAAAGAATAAAGAAGGATGGTTAACGTTACTATTATAGTATTACTATTAATAGGAATGTTACTATTGTCGACTCGTGAAGGCACGAGCCTAGAGGGGGGATAATGTTAGGAATAGTATATAAGTAGTATAGGTCACGTGGTATAGGCGTGATAGAGGCGTTAAGTAATAAGAGAGTTACGGACCTATCGGCTATACCTCTAACTAGTGTCCGGTTACCCTACTTCTTATATATAAATAGGAGTTAAGAGTAACTTAGTAAAAGTAGAGAGAAGTTTTAATAAGATTGTGATTCCTATAACACTGATTCTTACTACCCTACCAAGCGAACCTCACACTATCCTCCGATTATATTGGCCTAGTCTCGTAATAGAATCTCTTCCCTATGGCTTCTCTATACAGCCTTAGACTGCCGAGCCTCAGGGCCATAGGTCAGGTGATTCGTAACAGGTAGGTCCTCCTTTCCGGTCGTAGTAGTATGGAGTATGCTCTAAAAATAGTTGTTTCTCAAATTACTAGTGATATTGGTATCCTTAGTTCAATCATATTGCTCCTTTGCCTAAGTAACCAGTAATCTATATACAACTTTCGTACCCTGCAATCTAAAAATACCTCTACAACTACTAGTATTCTTGGACTATTTCCCCAAACACTCAGTACTGGGCAGATATAGCTCGGTTACATAAGAGAAAACTTCTAAAACGTATACCTTATTTCCTTTAAGTCTATAATGGCAAGAGGAATACAATTAGTTGCCATCGTGACTACTCTTCCTAACTACTTGACATCAGAGAACAACAGTTTAGGAGATAATTTGTATCTATTCACAGCTTGACAATTCGTAACCGCATTGGCCTGGTCGATATAGTTGGTGGACAAAATTTCCTTGAAGGACGCCAAGAGATTATATATTAACTACCCTATATTCTGCCGGCACTTCCATTTTCCATATTAATCAACCAACTCCCATGACTGGTATCGTTGGTGGAGTAAATAACACGATGCTGCCTACATCACAGCTTCGTAAGTTGGTGTGTATTTGCTTGCCATGAATGCCATTTCCTTATTTGTGGATAAAGCCTCACGGATATTGTTGGTGGAGAAATTGAAATTGAAAATACAGAAACGACCACAAGCCTGGAATTCCTGCGGTTTACTGTCAATCTCATGGGATTGACGGCTATTTGTCTGTCACTGAAATTGTGCCAAATAAAACAAATAAACCATGCTTTGGACTTCACTTGAGGTTGACAGCTTGAGTATTCCGCTCAAACATTCTCATCTCTTCGTTACATCCCATTGTGGAGATTAAAATCATCCAACATGAAGTTGCAATCACTTAGCATCCTGTTAGTCACTGCTGCCATCGGCGTATGGAGTCATGCTGTAGTTATAACTCCAGTTCCTCGCAAGGTAAACTATTGTCGGTCATGGCCAACAAGGCGGAAACATACAGGGCTAACAAGTTTACAGACAGGAACATATCAGGTTTCACGTTGTGGCGCGAATGTGACAAAAGCGCTCGAGAAAGGTTTGACTCCGCGAAATACCCTCTCTTCTGCCATCTAATCACCTCTATCTAGACAAATACGCTCCCATCAAGTATGTTCATCCCCTAGCAGCTGATATAATGCCCCTGAGGATTACAACGCATCAGAGACTTCACGATGACAACGACTATAACTCCGAGGGCTACCCGAAAGATCCAAAGCTCGCCGTGCTTGTATATGATAATTGCTAACATTTTAAAGTGTTGGTGTCGAGAAGATTGACTCCACCTACAAGTGCAACATCTACCTGTGCAGAGGGTACCAATACGAGGACAATGTTAGCGCTCTGAAGTCATACGTCGCTGGCCAGACAGTTACCTTCCATATTGATCTCGCAGCGGCGCACAAGCCAGGATGGGCCAATGTCAGTCTTCAATCACTACTAGTTCGGCACTTGACCAATCTCATATGGGCATGCAAATTCCGTAAAGCGAGACGCTGACTTTGCATAGGTTTCGGTGGTTGATCTCGCCACAAACAAGGTTATTGGCACACCAGTGAAGTCATGGAGTGTGTGGCCAGATGCCGTCTCTGGTGGTGGAGATGATGGTGCGTTCTATCCATGATGTGTATCGGCACGAACCGAGATTCTAATGTTCTCAAGTTGATTTTAACGTCACCATCCCAACCACACTTGGCACAAAATGCAGTACTGGTGGAAAGTGCGCACTTCAGTGGTACTGGTGGTCGAACAGCAACTCGCAGACTTACGAGAGCTGCGTTGACTTCACAGCTTGAGTGGTATACTACATCGGATTTCGACACACAGACACACCAAGAGGAATAGTAGCCGCAGCAAGGGTGGGAGTGGCTCTATGAAAACAAGATACTCAGAGGGGTGTTATGTTGAAGTTTCTCTTCTTTGTTTCTTGGAGACCAATGTCGAGGTGCAGAGAATTTGGTACTGGAAATGTTATGCACACAGAATGATAAACAACGTTGATCAGCCTGCTCTTCCCGCCTCCCAAGTGATGGAGCTCACCCAAAATTAGCGATATTGACAAGCATACACCTTAAGCTAGATTTGAATGCCCATGCCATTCGTAGCTATATCAAGGGAATGAGGGAAGAAGGGTTAACAGATATAAGTTAGATATGCAAGGTTGACTGCAGAGGCTGTGGGACTTCGACAAGCCCTGCAAATCAAGAAATGGGGAATAAGTGAGCCATGAGAAAATCGTATTTTTTATGACTAGTCGAAGTCCCCTTCATTCAAATCGTGGGACTTTCTTGCGGGCAACTCCCCTGGGTGCCTTATCGTGCGTTCAACGACTGGCGTGAAGTTCAAATGCATTTCGACAACTACTTAGTACCTTAATCCTCAAACCCATCTCACGGAGTATTATTCTTGCACAGAGGAGAGAGGCACCACAAAAGAGAGAATAAACGCCGCATGATAGGCATGGCTGCCAAAAACAAAGCTAAAGGATGACAATTTGTACTCTTACATGGATTAGACGCGAAGCACCTAAACGTCAACAACATGTGACCGAGAATGTAGCATAGAACTATGTTCGTAACTTCAAACCCTTTGTAAATATCTCTTTGATGATTTGCGGTTTTTGGATGTGAGACTCTGGTGGATGCCAAACGGAAGTTCGGACTCATCATTTTGCTAAATGTTGTTTGCTCTATCGTGATGCTAGGTGGCCTTTCTTCGCAGTATATTAATCTAACTCATCTCTTATATACTCTCTTTAGCTCTGGTGATGTCTGGATTTTCATTGCATTCCTTTCAAAGCACTATGGTATATGTTCAACCAACAAGCTAGCTCAGCGTTATCTTAGTAATATTTGAGGTTTCTGCAATTTACCCTAATTGTTCAGAGCATCGTACAGACCATCTTTCCCATACATGCTCCTGAAAATCACTTGAGCTGAGAACATGTGAGAACAATGGCCATTGTCATTTTCGACATGCCAAAGTACCGATATTTTGACGAGAAAGCTAGTGCGTGTAAAGGGTGACAGTTTGCGCTTAATGTGTAAGGACCAGCCCCACGCGATAGAGCTGGAAGAGAAGAAAAAACAGAGAGAGAGAGAGAGAGAGAGAGAGAGAGAGAGAGAGAGAGAGAGAGAGAGAGAGAGAGAGAGAGAGTTGAAGTTGCTCCTGGATAATCTTCAGTGGTATTAATATTGAATCTGCATCACAAACATGTCGTATATCTACCTGGAGTGTATGAGGGAAACCTCCATGTGAACAACAATTTTCAACTAATAGACATAAGGACACCTGGCAAGCTGGCCAGGCCTAAAACATTGAGTGTGTGTGATGAAAGTACTAACACCTAGTATATTCAAGTACAGGCTCTTATACCGCCGTAAAGAATGGCGACGAGAAGGAATGGAGGAACATTAGATTGACAGGTTTACTTCCATACGTGATATGGAAAAGGAGAAGTTGGTTGGTATTTAGGTTTAACAGCGAAACTGTCATGAGCTAGATTTGTAGGGTAGCTGCTAAATCAAGTCCGATTACAGCCAAATGACAGATAACGCAGTGAAAGGCATACACAGATTACATAGATCACGTGCTTCAATCATACAAACAGAGAAAGAGTCATAGCTGAGATACCAATAATCAGCTTGTCATTGAATATCAAAAGCCGAAAAGATTGTACTCAAGACTTGCATAGATATTGAGCAAGCTGTTGGTTTCATAGTGAAGGATGCTTCATTTTAGCCCCAGAAATGGCCTGGTAGCCCAGAAGACATGGATACAAGTTTGCAAGAACACAAAAACACAGGGCCAACATAGAAAAGCGACAAGTAGCAGCACAGGAAAGGCATGAGGTTGGCTCGCGAGTAATTTTGTATGATTCATTGTAGGTAGCCAAGATACCACGTGTATATATGCAGAGAACAGGACCTGAAATAAAGAATTGTTGAAGCAGCCCGGGTATTAAAATGCCCACCGACTGTTTAATCAGCGTAAACGGATTTGTCTTTCGACTGGTGGGGTAAAATGATGTAAGCTCTGATTGGATACAAGTCAGCACAAGTAACGACAAATGTGAAGCGTACTGTCAATATGAATCGAAGGAGCTTGTGGTCAGACATCCAAGGAAGATATAACCCTCATCTGTCTCGAAAAAGGTTCTAGTTGAGACTCGAGTGAAAACTGCGAATGTGGTATGTTTTTCATCATAAAAGCTGTGGGAAAAGACAGAAATAACAAACTAACCTTCAATAGCCCTCTAGCTAAATTTGTCGAGACATAGCCCTAGGTTAGTTGAAAACAGATATGGGTAGCAATTTCGATCGTGTTTGGTGTGCGACTGTGGCATAATTGGGTGGAAATCTGTAAAGCTTTGCAAATTAGCAATAGTCGAGGAGGTTTCGAACATAGAAAGTAGATGGGTAGAAATTCTCAGACAAGGTGTACTGGCAAGTAACAAGCCTCCCACGTATGGAAAGCCCGAGCAGCATAGACTTCAGCATTGGCGAATAAGTTGGGAAAAGAAGGTATATTGTGATATTGTCATCATAGTAGTTGTGGACCATAGATCGCAGGATGTGAAGAAAGCATACATACCATTAATTGTCTTTGAAGCCGAGCACGGCACGTTCGAGAATGCAAGAGCAAGTGCATGCCATGATATAGTCGCTCGAGAGTGGTTTGTCTAGAATGCTGAAGTTGAAATGAAGATGGAATGAGGTTGAAGATGCAGAAGAACTTGCGGCGAAAAAAAGTTCAAGTACAAAATAAAAATTGGGGCATCGTAAGCTAGGTCTTTTAGGGACTAGTGCTATGTGACGGGTCACATGACTGTGTCACATGACCATAGTCCAAGGTTTCTTCCTTCCATTCCCGCCCATTCCAATTCCAGTGAGCGGACACAGATCCGCTGATTCAGATGCCCCGTTCCATTTCAACTTTCATTTGGGAAATCTCTACGAATTACAGAACAAGCATAAGCATCTTGTCAAGACGAGTTTGGAGCGAGAACAGAAGTCGACAGCCAGCACAACTTGATGCTTTCTTGGACTACTTTTATACTTTAGCTTCAGATTTTCAGATTCTCCTTCACTTCATCCTCCCCATACCCATACCCATAGGAGTGCTTTAATTACGAGTTGCTTCGCCTGGACAGCTTCCAGTTCCTGTCCACATCCGCATCCAATCCACATCAACTTCCGCCTCCACCACGGCCGCCGAAGATCCACGATCCGCCGTCAACTTCGATCACTACCACCACAAACAACCACCAGCATAACCACGACCACAAACACAACGCATGTTTGTTGGTACCACCTCTACTTTGACAACGAAGGACCCCCGATACCCTACCACGCATCGGTCTGCCGAGTAATATTTCTCCGACTCTATGTACTGATCCAATTCAACCCCCGAGCTTCGTTTGTGCTTTTCCAAAGCCGGTGCATTGGTCGTGTCCGATTTCGAGTGCGCCATACCTCCGTACTGCGACGTTCATACACAACCGTGAACAGTATTCCAAATCTGCATCACAGCAACTCTGCGCTTCCTGTCCATTGCTGTATAGCCCTCTTCTCTGCTTCTCTTTGGTCTGGCTCGGTATCCATTAGATTTCTCCTTCATCGCCGCGAGTGCATCCGAGACAACATTCGCAACAGCATCGACGGACAAGTTGATTGCAATAAAAGGCCGACCTCCTCAATATCAGCCAACGCGCTGCGACGCATAACCTGCCATTGGCTAGTGGTTAGGATCTCCTTCATTTCTCTTTCAGCGCGATAGCTGCGGAACTGGAGCTCAGCACACGGCTTTCTTATTACACCTCATTCGCGGTAGCTCCTTCACAACGTCGACAAAATCACGAAATTTTCCGTGCAAGTCTCTTCTACCAAGTCGAGCTTGACGTCGTATTTTGTTACTGCCTGTAAGGAATCGGCGCGTCTTATACAGACACTTCCAACTCTTTCTCGCGCCTCACCGGGTAAAACAACAGAACGCTGGTATCCTTGTCTCGTGAACGAGAACGTTGGAGTTGGATCGAAACTATAACCCTCTAGGTTTACGAGGAGCTAGAACTTGCTATCTGCGGCGCATTAGAGGGACAAAACACCACTGATTGGTTTGCAGTTGGTGGATACATGAACTCCAACAATATGATGGCGAGTTTGAACCAAAACTACCCCCCGCACCCTGCAGGAATGCAACAGCACCCAGGTATGCAGGGACATCCGATGGGTGTTCCTCACAACCCAGGCCAGCCAGGTCAACCAGGTCCAGGAATGCCTCAGCAAATGCACATGGGAGTCTCTGGTCCTGGTCCCCAAGTGTCCCAAGGCGGTGCTATGATGGGTGGTATGCCACCAGGAGCTGCAGGTCCAAGGTGCGTTGTAATATTCTGTGATGAAGTATATCGAATTAACTCTTTCTGTTAGTGCCCACGCGCTTCAACATCTTAATCCTCGTAGGTATTCACTTCTCTGGCTGTTCGTTTACTGAACTACCAGACTGTTTGACGTGCCATGTCAATGTCTTCGACTTTGGTTGCGTAGTTTAGATGATATTTAGCAAAAATGGTATAAACAAGTCGTAGAATAATTGCTAATTATTGTGGTAGAGCAACAACAACTATTTCAGCAACAGCAGCAGCAGCAACAACAAATGTGTAGGTTATGCTAGTCTGTACAAGTACACAGAGCTGACATATGTAGTTGCCAATAACCCTCAGCTCCAGCAGCAAATGGCGCAACAACAGCAAATGATTCAGCATCAGAGGCATCAGCAAGCCCAACAGCAAGCTGCAGCACGACAGGCTATGTTAGCACAGCAGTACAGTGGAGTTCCGATGGGAATGCAGAATGGTATGAATCAAATGACCCAGGCTCAGTTCAATGCGATGCGTGGAGGTCCTATGGCACGACCTGTGAACCTGCCACAGCATTTACAGGCGCAGGTGAGTAATGCAATATTATTCTATTATTTCAAACCGATTTGGATATCCGAGGAATAGGGCTCTCAGGTTGTTATACGGGACTTGTCTGAGGGTTTCTTTCGTCTGCACCAGCCAGATATCAACTCGGCTAGAGCTATACTGACATTTACCCAGCAAGAGCAAGCTCAACATACCTTAGCTCAACAGCAGCAAGCTCAAGCTCAGCAAGTAAGTAATCTCACTCGCAAGTTCCAAAATGTATGTAGCTAATAAGCTAGCACCATAATCAAATTCTTATAGCTCAGCAGCAAATGGCCATGCAAGTAGGTAGCGCGATTTTCGTATGATTGAGACTATAATCGTGCAACTTTTCAAGTACACAATTGAAATTTGCCCAGGCTTACAATGGACGACTGTATTTAAATACCCATGCTGACTTAATTCTAGCAAGCAGCGCAACAGCAAGCCCAGCAAAACAACCCCAACCCCAATCAAATGACCCAGCAACAAGCGCAGAATATACAGGCGCAAGCTCAGGCGCAGGCACAAGCGCAGGCACAAGCGCAACAAGCGCATCAACAGGCACAGGCGCAAGCCCAGGCACAATCCCAAGCTCAGACTGTGCCACAGCCTACGACACAACAGACACAGCCAAATATTCAAGCCCAAGTTCAGCAGGTCCAACAAATACCGCCGTCAGCACAAGGTATTCCCCCGCAACAAGTTGCTCAAATGATGCAGCAGCAGCGACAAAACGATACCTTGAGAAAAGGGCAGTGCCTTTTGAAATTGGTGCAATTTGGAGACTATCTGAGCAATTTTGGAACAATTTCAAAACCTCTGTCATCCTACATAGCCAGTGGTATCCCACGGTCAGCTGCACAAGGAGCCAAGCAAAAGGAAGATCTTGGATACTGGCTCAGTTTTGTGGATAAGTTCTTTTCCCCAAAAGGTGTGTTGAGGCATTCGGTATTTGTTACCGATGAAAACAGCAACAAACAGTATGAAATCACGTTCCCGGCCCTGTCAAGGTATTTTCATACTCATTTTGAGAGTGGCATAAAAAACATGCAGATGATAATGGACAAGGGGACTGAGAGAGAATTGCCGAATAATGGTCATTACATTGAGAGCCAAAAGTCGAGCTTCGTATACTGGTTTGAAAATGGTTGTCAAGTAAGAGCTGTCGTATCCTATGTTGACATTATTTGCTAACGTATCCAGTTGGTTGCCAGTGGCTCACTTAAAGCTCATTTTGATGCAGATCAGAAAATCGAGCTGCTCGAATTTGTGACGAATACTCACGACGAATACATTCCCCGGAACCAGGTGATAAATGCAGCAAGACCTTGGCATGAGTGGCATAAGGAGTGGTCAACTCTGAACTCGCCCCCAGATGGGAAGCAATCCCCTGAAATGAATAAAAAGAAGGCCAAGACAATGAAATCGCCAAACCACCCTCCACCTGAAATAGATCTTCCAGAAACTAAGGTGAAAACAAACATGGGAATAACTTCCTCAGTATTTCAGTTCTTGGAGGTAAGAACCAAATTTCAAACGTGGAACTCAAACACAATCACGCATCTAACTTGCTATATTATAGTTTGCAGAGGTTATTGTACAAATGAACCCTCTTTTTGGGTACTCGCACCAACATCCATCGCTCACGCCATATGCTGCACTCAACGAATATGTTGCTGCGGTGACTGCAGGTGGCGCAACTGGCCAAGGTTCTCAACAGCAAAATCCTGCAGGACCTCGAACCCCTGGAGTGGGAAACTTTCCAATAGGAACATCGCCGGCGCAAGCCCATCTCAATCTTCCTGGTGGGTCAAATTCACCACACATGGGCAGCCCCGCCCAAGGCACAGGCATGCAACACCAGCAAAGCCAGCATGGGACAAGCTCAAGTGGACCAAGTGCCAATACGAGTCCTAATGCAAGCAATAAACGTAGGAGGCCAAGTGGAGTGAAAGAGGAAGATACCCAGATTAATGGTGCTCAGAAGACAGCCGTTAAGCCAAGCCCGAGAATCGGGGGTAAACGACAGAAGCCAAATCAACCGTGATCATTCCCGACGATACGACAGCTTCAAGTCGAAGCGAAAACCGAACACCATTACCGCATAGTTTTAAAGTAAATTCGAGGTGTATTATCTTCACAAATTCAATGCACTGTCATCGACGAAGCTTTTAGCTATATGGGGTGCCGAGTTTGACTCTATCCGTAGCTTGATGCTCTACTGTATCTTGCTACTCTATCGCATAAGAGTTTTTTTTGTCTGCATAATCGTTGGAAGCATAGGATCATCAACTGGGCTGGGGGAGTATTTGACAGAAAAACGGGGATTAATCTTGTATATCATAGTTTCATGGTCATACCGCTGGAGTGTTAAGGTCGTGATCTCACTGCTCGGCGCTGTGGGATGGGATTCCTGTGGACTTTCGGGGCGTATAGTGCATTATTGTGGTTGCTGCGATGTTAGAGAGTGATTATACCCGTACATGAAGCAGTAGTGGGCATGTTGGAGGTTGGAAACAGACCGTGAGTGTGGGGGAACGGCGATCAGTGGTTCAAAATAAAGTAAGGTTAACATAGCTCAAATGGAATCCGCTTGAGCAGCTCGAAGAGATGGAGAAGAGACACTGGTCGGTATGTACCAAACAAATAAAAGTTATGGACCAAGATTCCGTTGATCGGTTGGATGGAGTCGTGATGCCTGTCACAGCTATTGATCTCATATTCGGAAGTATTACACACCTGATGAACCAAGCTATGTTTTTGTGTGACTTGGAGAACGAAAAAGGGACTACCACTGTCAAGAGCCTTTCGGGCGAATAACTTCACAGCCCCCAAGCCATTGGAAAGCAGTAAATCACAGTCATTGTCGCGAAGTGTTTCCATTTCGTCCAATATAATTCGCAATTGTGATGTTGCATGAAGTTCTATTTCTCGGGGAAATTAGACAGACAGAAATTCATAGCAACGACTGCACTTTCGCTTTTGACAGAGTGTTGCAAACGGCGTTGAGAAATTCTATATAGAAACAGATTGGTATTCTAAGGTCATTGAAAAGGGGACCTTTTCAGAAAGTCAAACAAGGTCCGTAGAGTGAGTACCAGTATTTGCCTGAGTGAAGCCTCCTTTAGTCCCCTTTACCATGCTAAGCTCATAATTAGTTTCCAGAATGTTTTCTTTCGCCAGTAACTAATGTCCACGCCGAGGGTGCATTGAGGCTTGTGAACACTGTGAGTGAAGATATCAAGACAAAGCCCTGAATGCTGCATTTATTTTTCTTTGCTAGCAGTCACTGTAGTGGTTGAAGCTAAATCCATGGTGCAACCATATAATACATCCTACCATAGCCTGTTTTTATGACGCCAGTTCTGCCTTGAGGCATGCTCCTGAGAATGAACGCCACCCAGCTATCTATTTGTACACGAATTATACATACGCCTTTCGTTGATATTCATGGTCATGTTTCAAATCATCAAAACGCCAGCCATTTTGCCAAATTGACAATCACAGCATACTCGCCTCAGACCTTGGATTAGCACCAAGCCCAGGCACCCTAGCACCGACCAGACCCCTCCGATCCCGTCCCATTCTCCCTCTGCCCAACCAGTTTAGTTTCAAACCTCTGGTCAACTCCTCCATCTTCTTCTGACTGCTCTCGTCGCCTCCGCCGCCAACACCCACACTGGTCAGGACGCTCATACACTGCAGCATCCTACCCACAGTCTCAGTAAGTTGCTTACCGCTGTCTTCCACTGTCTTTTCTCTTTGGCCTCTGTTGAGAGGATGCAGGGGATGCGTAGAGGATGGGGTGAAAGGGCGTTGAGGTGGAGGAGGAAGCCCAGCAATACCGAGACCTGAGGTCGAAGATGGTTCAGAGCCGTAAGAAACATTGCTTATTGCCCTGCTTCTGTTGCCACTACCATCTCCATTGGAACCTACACCGCCAAGGAGGGTAGTAGTTTGTGAGCCATAAGATGCATGTGAGGGTTCTAAAGATATAGCTGTAGAAGGACGGCCGCCTGAGAAAGAGTCTGGAGAAGTGGACAGAACATCTGTCCCAGGAATAGAAAGTGATATTGAATCCAGTGATAGCCTGGAGAATATTGTTTTGAGAGTGTCATAACGAGGCAAGATGACAGTGTCTCGATACGCCGTTAATACTATGCGACGAACTTCAAGTGCGTTCGATGCAGGGATATTACCGTCCGGATCCTTAGATGAAGATGGCAGGGCACCCCAAAAGTCTCGCGCTTGAATTGAGGACATGAGAGGCCCTTGCCCAGCAAACTCCAGATCCAAAGGTAGGAAAACGGCTTGCATATAAGGTAGAATAGATGTAAAAGTGAACAGCCACATCTCCACGAGATGAGGAATAAGCCGATCGTCGGGTGTACGTCGAAGCGTCTGATCTAAAGAGCTAAAACCTGTGCCGAGCAGTTCCCGTAGATCTTCGATAATTAGATTTGGAGCTCGTCTTTGGATACATCGTTGTAGATGTATTCTAAACAATATTAGCAAGCAATGAAAGCACAGCACTAAGCGACATACGTTACAAGTTTGTTGAAATCTTCCACTGGTAGCCTCAAATCCTCTCCCTCAAATATGATCAGCAATTTTGCTTTTAGAAAAGGCCAAGCATCATCCGCATTCATATTGTTCAAACCATACTTCCCCAAATCGTGTACCTCAGAACCATAAATGCTCGACGAATATCCGAAACTTCCAACTGCCGAACCTAAATATGATGCACCTCCTGCTGAGCCCAAACTAGATGGTCCTGGCCAGTCATTGCTGTTTTGATAGGAAAGCTCATTTTCTCGCAAAGCATCAGACTTCTCTTTTTCCTTCTTCTCTCGCAATGCCCTACCACCATGCCTCAAATCCAATCCACTCATGCTTTTCGCGAAGCTCGTTGTACTTGGCCCAGGGCTCGGAGGAAGGTTGAAATTGTAGAGACTATTTGGCGCACTTGGATCCACAGGTTTGGAATTGCTTGCTGCCGATGATAATGGTAGGTGATGCTCATCTTTATTGCTTAACTTGTGCTTTTGTCTCGAGAGGAAATGGTGTTTCTTGTCCGCCTTTTCGGGCTGTGGGGTGTCGATTGCTCGAATGGTCGCGGAGGAGGAGTTTGCCATGCTGTACATGCTTGCTGCGCTCGACATGCTATCTGCCAAACTGTTGGTACTGAAATTGTTCCGCTGCAAAGAGCTCAGAGTGTAAGAGGCCATCTTACTTGGGCTGGGGAGGGCTCCGGATTTGGCATCCTTGTCTTTACTTATACCAATCTTTCCAGGCCTGGAAAAAAGCTTTACCTTGGACTTCTCCGTCTTGATCGGTTTGTCTGGTTGTAGTCGAGGTAACTCGTGGTCGCTAGACAACCTAGGTGACGTCTGAGGAGACTTTGGGAAGACAACATTCGCAGCTGTCTGCGCAGCACTTCCATGTGAACCACCGAGTAATCCATTCTGATATATTTGTCCACCAAAACTATTCTCTCTTGGTCCTGAAGCCTCTGTCAGGCTTAGCAAGGGAGGACTTGTCGGACCTCGCGAGGGTCTACGACTCCCCATATTATTCATTCCAGTATCGAGTTGTGGAGTGGGGACTGTCTGCGATCGTTGTCGCATGTGTGTTTGATGCATAGCTGCTTGAGCCGCGATCTGGCTCGCACTCAAACCCGTACTTGGATTCGCCATACTTCCTAGTTTCGATGACGCAGCGGTAGGGAGATATGGTTCGAAAGAGCCTTGTGTTTGTGAATGCTTTCTGCCGTGTCCTCGCTGGAACTCAATGCTTGCAGATCTCGGTGTCGCAGGAGACACATTCCTCAGAGGCAGTTCTGAACGAGAGTTGGTGGTTAAAGTAGGACGTGAGAAGTTCTGCAGACTGTTTGTGCTCGAGTTGGCTTGAGATGAGGCATACAATGGACGTGGTGGTGCCGGAATGGGAGCATGCTGCACCGTCTGCAAAGGTGTCAAGGCGGGCGGCTTTCGAGCTTTGTGAATGGTGAGAGGAGCTGTATCTTCGGACGAAGAGGACTCAACGCGCCGCAGACCTGGGCGCGACGAGGATGCTGACGCAGTTGTGACAGGTGAGAAGCTCCCTGGAGCTCTAGAGGGGGGAGTGGAGGTCGACGTCGATGTTGTTTTCGGTGTTGACGAGTTTCCTAAAAGATGCGACGTCGACATGGTGGTTGAGCACTGGGCATGTGCAACACAGCAGTTGCAGTTGCAGGGCTGGGGACTGCTCCAAACTGGCTGCTGTAACACTATACAATAAGGTAGATACCTCCGTACTGCTCTAACAGTTCGTAGACTAGCAGGGCAGGTTATTGATGTATTACATAACTTGCACACCGAGGTGCTTGCACATTCATAGAGGCTGGCACACAATATAGGAGCGGTTATAAGGTACCTTTAGGGATGTACCCAGATTGTTTGGAAGGCGGGGTGACTTAAATGATGAAGGAGTCCAGTCGAAAGATTTTGAAAGTATAACGTATGAGGTAAATTAAATACCAATAGTTCTAGGATAGATGCTTCGAGCTTAAAGATCCAACTCTTAGTCAATGCAACCTTCGAGATTCAGGTAATGTAAACATGTAATAATAAGCACCAAAAGTCAAGCCATGTCTAGAAATACTCCTGTACCTTAAGTAGACTTACTAGTCCCTACCTTAGCTTATAATCTACTCCGCCTACTAAAGGCACCGAATTGACCTACCAGCCGGTACTTTAGCCTCAACATGAAGCTTTTTGAAATCTCGGTCCCACATCATCTCTTGGTACTAGCTCAACTTCATGCAAACACTTCACAACCTCAGATATCTTGCACATCTACCACCTATTCACAAACGAGCATATCATACTACGACCATTAGAAATTCGCCATGGCACTCGAAAGCGACTCAAACCCCTCTAGTCCCAAGTTCCAAGTCTTCTCAGCAACGTACAACTCCCCCACCAACGAGCCATTCACGCACACATACAAAATTCCTACCCCGCCAACCTCCAAGACAACAGACCGAACAAGCTATCTCGCTGATCTCCGCGCTGCTACGGCAGAAATCCAAGCAGTGATAAACTCTGAGCTCACTGCGCGCATGGAAGAAGACAAGGCGCGTGAGGTTTCTGCTGTTGGCGGAAAAAAGGTGGTGGACGATGCGAATGAGGCAGACAATTATGGAGAAGAGGTTGTGGAAGAAGAGTGAGGATGGGAACAGTTATGCGGATTACGCTTCGCGCGTTATGCATGGATATACAACTTTAATGACAACCTCAAGAACTCCGCGCTATGTCTGAAGAAGAAGAATCTACTACACTTGCCGCTCCAATACCTATACCAGCCGCTGAACTTCCTCATGATATATCATCACATCTTCCGACTCCACGACCCAGCTCTCAGTCCTTCACCTGGAGTACCCCCCTTCGACTTATTCAAACATCCATAATGCACAACCTCATTATCTGGCAAGACAGCAATGACGCTGCCTCCCAATCGCTTGTGGCAGACTCCACACACCCTTTCGTCCGAGACAACCACTCTTCTATTTCGACCGCCTTTGGCGGTTGGAGTGCCATCTCCAAGGAGAAGTGCCGCTTGTGCTGCAACAACCTCGCTCTTTCTTAGTCCTGCCACAACACGTGCTTCATTGACTATCGAGTTTGCCGCCCGTATACGGCCTCTGAAATATGACTCGAGCTCTGCAACTGGTAGTGTCGTTGGAATAAGGTTGAGGGTTGATGATGCAGGTAGACGCGATCCATGTTTTGAGAGAAGATCCAGAGCCGGAGGCCAATTTGGATTATGCGGTGGCGGAGGAGTCAGGTAAAGCGATAGCAGTGTGTGGTATATGGAAGGTGCGGCGTCTTCCGCGTCCGAAGCATGGGTAGAATGTCTTCTAGACTGCACAGGTGACGAGACAGCAGAGTCTTGAGTGAGATGGATGCGATTGCAATACCTATGCCTTATTAGATGAGTCAAATATTAAGAATTCAAGATGGTACCTACTCTTCAGCTTTCTTGAAGTCCATTATTTTGAATACATATATCTCTAAAGCTTGCTTGTGTTGTCCCATATTGCTTAGGACAACGGCCTGGGCCTCGTAAAAGTATGCATCTAGCACAACATTAGCACAGTAATCTTCACGGACCTGAATTTCCTACCATCTCTGGGAATTAACCCAAAAGCTTTCCCAAGAGAATACTGCTTGCTCGAGGTAAGAAAGGCGAGAAAGCGGTCCATCAATCCTATCCAGCTTTCCGTATCTCGCTCCTGCGTGCCTTTCAACTGCTGCACGTATGCTTCTACTAATCGATTATGGAACTCTGGTGTCAAGTCATCCAATTCGTGAATGATGTGCTCGAGATACTTGACCATCAAACCTAGGTCAATCTTTTGCAAGAAATTCACAACTTTGTCTCTGGGCAGTGTCTCTGCGTTCTCAGTATCTGCCAAGAATATCTCCATAGCCAGCGCAGGATCTCGTCGTATAGGCCATTCGGCAAACTCCAATATAAGGTCGATCATCTCTGGTGGTAGATTTTGGAGGTATCCAACTGTCCTCTGAGGTCCATGAAGTGGTGCTGGACCCTCTCTCTCATCCCCTTCGGGCACACCGAATCTCTTGAGTAACTCCAGCGCTGGGCGATGTAGCTTCTTGCCATGGAAGAAGTCCACCAGATCATTATATCTTCCACTCTCCAACAATTTCTCATTGACCACATCAGGATCACAGAAATTGGGTATTCGAAAGAGCGAGACTGCCAATGAAGGTCGAGCGAGCATATAAGATCGAAACAGGGTAGTATCGATTAGCTTAGCTGTATCACGTAGCTTCTGCTCTCGATCCTTCTCAGCTTCAGAAGCAGGAGCTGTGAGAAGAGACTCAAAGGCTTGTTGAGAATTGCCATTCTCTCCATTCTCTTCAAGAGGCTTCACCTTACCAGTTTCTGCATCTATGAATGCCTTCATCCTATTCCGTGCTTGAACTAGGAATGAACTTAGCGCAAGAGTGGCTGTAATGAGATCTTTGCCCTCCAGAGCAACATCTTCTACAGCTTGTACCTTTGTGCTTGCAGCATCGCTGGAATCTCCACCGTCTAATCTCATGAATGATCGTATAGATGATGTGTCAGAATTCGTCTTTTGATGAGTAGTGAGTAGCCTGGTGATCGCAGCTCCTTTTGGTGCTTCCTTACCATCACTATCGCCAGCACTGTCGCCATTGGATGTGTTGCCAGGATCATCATTTTCAGCATTGTGCTTGTCTTCCTCTCTCAGGGTTGTCAAATCCCCTGCAATTATCCGTGGGAAGAGCTTAATAACACGTTCAGGCGGAGCCTGAACATCTCTATCCATGAAGATATCCACGGCATCCTGGTATTTTCTCTGATCGAATAGTGCTTGTGCCTTCAAAATTTTGACCTCGCGTAATCGGCCTTCCTTATTCCTTATCAATGCATCTTCTAGCATATTTAGCACGCTTATTGCCTCGTCGTGCAGTCCTTTATTAACAAGCTCATCAATCTGAGTATCGTAATCCTCAGCACCCATGCGCCAAATACAGCGTTCGCTAGCAACATGAAAGCCTTTTCCAGCATGTGCTAGACTAACAGTTGGAGGGGGAAATAGAAGTTGCTTAGCATTAGGCAACGCAATGGACTGAAGCAAAGAAAGCGTTTCTGGATTCCGTATCTCGAGTGTACCCTGAGATGGAGATTGCAAAGCCAGGATATAGGGATACGAGTAACCTACAGCATCTGGTGCCTGCTGCCACGGTATTTGGCGTTTCTCCAATGGCTTGCCTTCCGAGCTAATGAATAGGGAATTAATATCCTTGGCGAGCAACATTTCCCCTTCAGCAAGCTTTGTAGCAAGCGGTTTCGGTATATATCCTCCAAGACCCATATATCCCATACTCGCAGAGCCTACACCTCCAAATCGCCCTCCCTGCGCGCCAGAAGCGCCTCCAATGGCACCTGGTCCAACAATTTCTTGTATTTCCTGGCTTAGCACATCCACAATCACGTAACCTGAATTCATTCCACATATTATCTTTGTAGCAGATGCCCAGGTTAAAGTTTTGATAGCATCCGAGAGTGCAATTTCGGTTGAGTCTAGTTCTAGCTCGGACTCGTGCCACGACCATAGTAATAATCTCCTCTTCACGGCAACAGCCAGTCTAGATATGATTTCCGGAATTCCTGTGGCAGAATCCTTGACGATGTTCGATGTAGTGGCGAAAGTTGTCGCATTTTTGGTCTTAACAAGCTGCTCTTGTACCGTGTACGACTGAAGGTCATATATCGAGACATAGTAATTCGAAAGAGAAATCAAGACATTAGCTTCCTTGATGATTGCGAGTTGCTCGACAGCGCGGGTAGAGAATTTGTCAACCTCTCGCAGCAGATCAACTGGTTTTACACCACTCGACGATCCTGGCCGCGATGGTGGTTTGTCTTCTGGTTTGGCAGCTCCATTTTGTTTGCCCTTGTCCTCTTGTACTTCGTTGACCCGGTATACTCGCAAACTACCAGTGCTCAATCCCACGAGAAGTCGGTCGCCTACTTAGCTTAGCTATAGTGAAATGCAGGTAGAGACTCTTCTTACCATATGCCAGGATAGATTCAATCTTGAACTTGTCCCGCTGCCTGAGCTCAACAATAGGTCGAGCTGTGAAGGCGGACAGCATGGCTACCGTGTGCCAGCTTGGTGGAACTGCACACCAGAGCTAAAGCGAGATCTCATTGAATTCCTGGGGTGAACGACAAGAGCCTCAATCGTGTGGAGAGCTTTGCATGGTCATCGGCGCATTGAGCTATTGTTGAGGTTGTCTGGAGCTCTTAGCTTTCCGAAATGACGGTGCCCGCGCTAGTGACCGGGGTTCGTCGTCGAAGCTCACGAAACTTGATCCTGCATCACAACCACTAACTCGAAACTTACTAAATTGTCCATAAATCGTTGCAGTTCCTCCTTTACAGTATCTATACATCTACTCACCGTGGAGTATCCCTTGTTACCCTGGACCGATTTCATATCGATTATGGCGACACACTCGATGTTTTCAAGGATGACCAAGCACATCCATACGAATCTTCATCGAGGCCAAAACCAAGCCCTAGCATAGCGTGGTGTTGCTCGAAGCTACCTAAGTACTTTTACCATGGTATTTGCCATATGGACTGGTTGTATGCCGACATCTGGGATATTTGGACAATCTTATACTCCAATACCTGTTCATACCTAGCCAAGCAGCCCAGCAAGTGGCAAGTGTCTTCAAGCACGCAAGCAATTCCCTAAAAATACTTCTATTTGGAGGGTAAGGATAATCGTTTGTTCGAAGAAGAAAAAATCGCTTTACTCAGTTGCAGCTAAAGTGCCATGCCAACAAGATGGGCAAGAATCACGTATATCTTGTTCAAGCTCAACAGGCATACTGGGGTCAACCTAACTGCCTACTTGGAACTCAAATCAAATGAACGATCAGTGTATGTGTCCTACTGAGGCGGAAGGGATACTACTCCAAACATACTAGAACATCGAAGGTGCTCAAGCGAGGCGGTCTGATCGACTTTGTTTGAATTGATACGCAATCCAATAGAGAGACCACTCTTTGGGATATGCCAAATCATGCGACGCATTGAAGAATTGAAGAATTGTACAGATAAGTATAGACAGCCTAAGGTATACCAATAGAGTCGGTAAGGAGGGGAGTGAATAATTTACTATAGTAGTAAGTGTGCTCTCCAAAACAACCTGTGATCAAGAAGAATGTGGCAGCATCGAATATCATCATACCTACCACGATCCCCTGCTATTGGTTGCTGGTGCTAACAGTGTCTATTGTTTCTAAAAAGTATAAGTAGTATGTTTTATGATCATTAGCTTCTCATGTATACGAAGAGCATGTAGGTAGGTATGTATACAGCTTAACCGATGTTGACGCGCAGCACGCAGCGAGTGGGCATAAGTGACATTAGATAGGTAGCTACTAGAGCATCATTTCATATTTCATATTTCATATTTCATGGGCAGAGATAAAGCAGGTGCAACCAATTATGGAAATATATGTGGAGGATTGGAAGAAGCTTGGAGCTTGGCTTTATGATCTTGTGATTCTTCCGTACACCGCACTCCGCACTCTTGGTGCATATCCCGTGCATGAGCTTGATGTTTATGAAGACAAACAAGATAAAGGGCGAGCATATATGATTGGCCTTGTTCTAGAAATGGTTATAATTAGTCAATCAAAGGAAGGGATGAGATAGATCGAGCATTGCCAACATATTAGTGTACCTTACAGGCTTCCTCTCTTCAAAACCTACTGATTAAAGCTGTCATAAAGCAAGCAGAAAGAAGAGCATGAGATACAGAAATTCCTTGGTAGCTAGTACGATTTATCGTTAATAGCTTACCTTCTCTACCACCCACTGAGATACTTGATGGCTCTGCTTATTATTTATTCTTGTTCCTTACATAAGGTATATATTACTTACATATTACTGACAAGTATTGATTGACCTGACTCCACATTTCCCCACATCGGCAAGAGGCGAGAAACGAACCTCGAATCTTGGTGTGCAAGGTTTTGCTGTGGCTCGTGTGGCCTGTCCGAGCCTGTGTGAGTGGACTGTAAAGACTGGGTGGTGGTGCGAGGGACGAGAGAGTGGTGCGTGCAGTGCATCAAAGAACTGCATCAACAGGGCATCTCCGAACTATCCTTGCTCTTGCCCGTGACTGACCTTACTTTGCGTTCTACTCTACCTACCGAGCTATCTGCCCTCTTTTCACGATCCAGTTTCCAGTACCTTACTTTGTACTCTCTATAGCTGCTCCCTCTTTTCTCTGCCAATACCTACCTAAGGAACCTGTGTCCAAGGTACTTACTTGGTTAACACCAAGGACGAGATTACAATAGGACTTTGCCTTATTTTAAAGTTTCTCGTACCTGCAAAGCCGCTACAACCCACCGTACCACACACAAGATCTTTCTCCACACAATCACACAACCACATACCCTACTTTACCACAACCACAAACACACACAATACAGTGTGCTTTCGAGTCCGGTCGATCTTCTACAAGCACAAGTGCTCTGCAATATCATGCGAGATGCCACCAGGTGAGGACGTCCAACCGGGCTATACCGATCACCAACCACCAAATGAACTGGCACACGACCTAAACGATCTAGCCCTGGAAGCTAGAGAGCGAGATATGTCTCTGTCTAAGACTATCCCGGCACAAGTGCAAGTGCATCCTACCATCCCCAATCCGTCGTCGTCCTCAAATCCGCTGGACTCCTCCAATGTCTCTCCTTATCCTCTCCAAAGCAAAATTGGAGATGTTGGCAATGCGACTGTCTTCGAATCTCCTGTCGATGTAGAAGTCTCAACACCTGACCCCTCCCAAATCCCCGCAGACGCCTCCAAGGAGGGGAAGAAGCATTCTCAAGGTAAGAATACCCAATCATATCGCCGGAATGTGGACATTGGTGGCTTCACTCTGGTCATGATCTCAAGACTAATCGATGTTTTCCATAGTCACACCACAGTCTTCAACCATACTACCTAATCAGCTTGAGCCAAGCAATCTACAAACTGCGACGACTACACCTGATAGTGAAGCTCAATCTGCATTAGAAGATCAACCACCTCAATCGCCCAGCCCATTGCCAGAACTCGACAGCACATTAGACAGACCTGCGCACGTAGCTGGCTCTGGAACTGGGGATAATATGTTTTTTGGTCAAAGTACTGCGCAAGCTGCACAACGTCGGCGTAATATGGCGAATACCAATGCATTGACCGACTACGAAGCTGATATGACGAGCAAAGATCGCGCAAAGCAGAAAGAGGCGGTGAAGAGATACTTGACTGAGAGGGTGAAGCAAGACTGGACTTGGGAATGGCCTCGACCTGACCCTGCGACTTCGCCAGAGGCTTCACCTGAGACGTCTCCCACGTTCGATGATCGAGTCTATACAGGTGAAGAGCAGTGGAAAGAACGAGATGAGTGGATCAGTAATGCTAGCGAAGGTGAGGATTCTGTAGGCATGCCGACATATGTTTCGAGTCCAGACACCCCCTCAACACGGAATAGTCCTTTTCGATTTGAAAGTCCAGATGGGGTTGGAGACACACTGAAGAGGACACAATGGCAGCGGAAACAACGCCGCAAGAAGCGTTTAGGAGAGGAGATGGCTTGGAATGTTGGCTTGCAATGCTTTGTGGCCAGGAGGGATGCTTGGACTGGTGCACGCAAAGTCACTAGATCTTCGTTAGGCATGGTTCCTCTCACAAAGGCTCAGCGTTCTTCTGTGTCCAGTGGAGATGGGAGCAGCTCGACAGCCATAGAAAAAGAAGATGAAGATGAGTGGGAGGACGACATTGAGATTCCCATCGCGCCCCCAATACTTCCTCCAGACAATCAGATGAGAGCTTCGATCTTACCAGGCGCATATAATACCATCTACGATAAAGTTGTTGTGCAGTCATTGCAACCGAGCTGTCCAATGAATCTTAAGGACGTTACCCGTAGTTGCGTACAGGGCTGGAAGCGAGATGGGGAATGGCCACCAAAACCAACCCTTCCCGAGCCAAAGAGGAGAAGTAGGAAGATGAGCGTGGCAAGCTTGTTTGGTTTGAATAGTCATGAAAAGGGCGAGCAACTGAAACAGGCTGAAAATGAGAAAGTACCAACAGTCGAGAAGAAACCTTCGACAGGCAGTGGTATTCGCAAGAGTATTCAAAAGATTTTGAATCTTGGTCATCACGCCCACAAGGATAAAGATTCCAACCCAGCGAATGGCAGTAGGAAGATGTCGAAGGCAAGTGCGGATTCTCCAGTTGCTGGTGCATGAGCATTAATGATGGGCGATGACATGAATCCATGATATTGATGCATACATTGGTCGGCGCTTGGTTATGTTTTGGATTGGAAGCGGTGGTGTTGAGTACGCTCATCATCAATAGGTGGCGTTTGTCGAATAGTTGCCTAATATTCCTAATAAAGCTATCCCTGTCTGCGCTGAACAATATTTTGCCGTAAGATTTATACTATTCTGGAAAGTATTTAACTTTGAGTTTCTTTATGTTTTGACGATGGCCTTCATTGCTTAACGGAAGTGACATATTGAAATTTCGCTATTACAAGGCTTGATTGGCCTTAGTCAAATGGGTTTCATTCGAGGCTGAATATCTCCTCAGTCTGAATTCTGCGGTAATGTACTTCCGAATCTGATTCTCAAGAACTTTCTGTAGCAAAGTCATACTTCAATCTACTTGGCATTATATCCTATCTTCATGTCCTCTGAGTATGGGATTCGGAAAAGACACACAACATTGTTGAGGTAAGTTTTCGATTACCCACTTTCTTGCCACTAAGCTAAGCCAAGAGACTTTGGTCTCTTGCCAATCAACTAAAACCATGTGGGGGTCTCTCTAATTGTAGTCTTACTTGTCAAGTACATCTGCAACCGCTGTTATCATCTAATATCTATTTCACATCTATCCATAGCCAAAGAGTAAAGCTGAAATACTCAAAGCTCAAGCTGACAAATCTACACTTGCGGTACTTTGGGACAGTGCTTCCTCTGTGCACCTCCCACACTGACAAGCCATACCAAACCATCCCATCAACTTTTTCCTTCTTTGAACAACACTCAAGGCATTCCCAACAGGGCCGATGTAACTGATACAAAGCTCTTCTCCTTTCTTGCAATCTCTTGTTGCAAACATGGTGACATCACTACTGCCAGTGTCGTGCCTCCAATCGACATTCGGCCCACAGCTATGATTCAGCATACTATAAAGACCACTGATACTCGTCCCAGGCCAGTTCTCCAAGGTTTGACCATGCTTATTGTTCTGCAACGGACATTTCATGGTATGCAAAACCCACGTGTCGTATAGCGCATTGGTGAATACGTTGACATTAAGTGTCTGCAAGATTTCGATTGGTTTCTGGATATGGTCCTCGAAGTTGAAAATGATGAGCTTGGGTTCTTTGAATCCATATGCGGGTGTCAGTCGGACTAAGAGTTTGCTTTTCAGAGGATGCTCAGCTTTCTCCTCGAGACTCATCGCTAAAACTTTTAATAAGAGCAAAGCATCGAGCGAGAAGTCCGTGGTGGTGGTAGCTTCTTTCGCAAGTGTGTAGAGATATTCGAAATCTTTGCCACAGATAGGAGCATGAAATGTTTTGGCTGCTGTGTCGGCGCATGTTTGCGAGCAGTAAAGCACAGAACAACAGGTATTCCAGAAGTTCTTGATAGGAGCTGCACAGCATGTCGGGCATCCACTCGGATCGGCATCTACAGCCACGGAGCCTGCCGACATATTGTCAATCAACACTATTTCTCCTGAAACGATGTCTCTCGTTGCGATTACACCGATACAATCGTCTTCAGTTCTGGCCTCCTCTTCACCATCTGCTGCGATATTGCGGATGGTACTCCGCACTACCATGCAATTCGTCGATACTCTCCGGAAATCCTCCTCGATGCCCGCAAAGACCAACTCATCCCTGACCAAGTAATCTTCTGTCATGAAGGGATACGGCGTGGGATAAACGCCTCCATTCGTCAAGGTGTTCATCATTTGAGCTTCGGTCATCTCTCCACTCTCTAGCTTCACCTTCAAGATTGTTTCCCTCTGGGCATACCATGCATCAGCATTTGAAGCCTCACTTGGGAAGAACTCATCATCAGGAAACTTTTTTACGGCCTCCTTGCTCATGCGCACATAATCGCCACAGCAATTCGCAGCCATGAGTCCTTCCATCAGCTCTGTCCAGATTTGTAGTTCCAGTCTCTTCAGCATCTCCTCAACCTTCGTAACAAGCAGTTCAGGTGTCGACACCGTATCCGCCCATCGCATCCATGCCGGATCAGTCGTATGCAGCACATAAGTCTTCAATCTGAAAGCCTTTCTGACTTCATTACCCAGGTCTGAGTTCGGCTCATTCAACCCAGCCTCGACCAGGAGACGCGCTTTATACACATCCCCCAGGGCAAGCTCAGGGTAGCCAAGCAGACGGAGACAATTCCCACGATTGAGCCAGATTTCTGGATCATACGGAAATGACTCCAGGGCCTTCGTAAAACTCACAACCTCCGCGCTCTCACTAGCAAATCGCTAGAGGAAATTAGCGAGGGTGAATAGGGGAGTGTGTTGTGAGATGCCCGATGTGGGGGTTTTAAACACAGAGCTACAAACTTCAGGGTCCAGGCTCTCAAAGGGTGCTACTTCACATGCTGAAGAGGGCGAGTACTGTGCGAAGTTCCATGGGGGATCCATTTCGAGGTACTGGTTGATTTGCTTATTTGCTTTTGGTGCATATATTCCTGTTTTGGTAACTGTGGCGGGGTTTTCGTACAACTCGAAAATTTCGAGGTGGGATGTTTAAGTGGTTCTGATTCTGAATGCCATAATTTTAAGCATTTGGCTGTGGCAACAACAACCTACTTCATTTTTATGGGAGGGGCAATATAAATAAGTGGATACAATAGCTTCTGCCGAAACTGGCCCGGATGCATCGAGTTGCGTCTCCCGTCTCCTCAAGCTTTGGAAAGAACTTTGATGTATTGGAATTCACAACAAACGCTTTCATCGGTCGATCGGAACATCAACCGGCTCAAAAGAGTGCTAGTTTGCTATGGCGATTCTGTTGTGAATTGTATCATTTCACTCACTCCTACTGCAAGTTTAGCTTACCCCAAATCAGGAAAGTCAAGGGAGGACTTCCAAAGATTTGCTGTTGCTTGTACCGTATGTTTGCAAACGTTACATCTATAACCTTGGTTGAAGAAGTTCCTCGAGAGGCGAAGGAGTGGGTTTGAGTTTGTAAGGAACTGTCAAATAAAGATGACACTTTGAACGCATCAGCACTCACTTCTCGGTTATGGAGATATAGAATCATTCAGTTTGTCAGCTGAGGGCTTCAGCATTTATTCAGACCCTGCTTTCCTACTGCCAGTGCATATACGCTCAAGTGTATCGTCATCAAGTTGAGGAGGCGATACTGAATTCAGAAGTCTAGCTACTTCAACTGTGTCTCCTAAGAACGCTATGCCAGAGCATCACGGCTGTGAGATTTCGGCAATGAAAGCATCAGCTTTGCTGATAAATTCTCCAGAGCTCGAGTATGTTGATACTACAGACAAAAACAGACTGCGGTATAGGTAATCACATTGGGAGTGCACTGTGGGGGAAAGAAAAATGAATCTACCCGAATGCATGGTGTGCCAGATATGAATCACTCTGACGCTATCGAAATCTCCGTTACATCATGCACCGAAAGTACACACTGAGTCAACTCTAGATCAACAACCAGGTTATTACCTTGCCTCTTTTGTCCCGGCGACTTCCAGAAGCAATCGTCTCTACCATCGCCAAGCAAGTCCGCGTCCAGAGCCGCGACATCACACAGCACACGAATTGTCTGCCTTAAAAAGACGCAGGCATTTCCAGCCCTACGCCCAGCAATGAATCATGTCTCCATGACGAAATCCCACCAGAGCGTCGTGTGCAAAATTCTGCACTGGCTGAGTAATAACCTTAGATCGTAGACTCATACCGGCCCAGCCAATCACATCATTCCATGCCCCGCAAAACCTCGCCAGGCAGCATCGAATCGCACTTCTCCCCCTATTGGAAGCGAGATGTGCTCTTAGTGTGCTGAGTGGGACCGATTTTATCCTAGTGGAAGAATGTAAGAGCGGGATAATATTCTGACGGTTTGTTGTTCAGGCAGCGATATTTTGTGGCTTTGACTTGCGGTGTTGCGGTGTTGGTGTTGGAAAATTTTGGACAGTCAGTTGATGTGAGCATGGCTAAATACGTCTTGCTTTTCCTTGTGATAGGGAAACTCAATTGATCCTTTTCATAGACTACTTTAAGCTTCTCTGAACCCCATTGAATCAACTCATCCTTTTGATTAAAAATCTATAAAATCCGAATTGTTCACAGCAAGCGAGTCCCAACTCTACACTAGGCTTCACTACAATTGCCTCTAAATTTCAAACATTCCAACACAACACAAGATACAAGGTCAACAATGAATACCTCACTCCAATCACACTCGGGTCTGCACACCGACACAGCAGGAAGGCAATTACCAATGGGATGGGAGCGACATGAGACAATCTACGGCGTGGCTTACTACATTGACCAATTCACGGAAACCACCACTTGGGAGAGTCCTGTACAGGTTAGTTAGTCTTTGCTCACCCATATCGCATCACATCCAATTTCTGTTTTCACAACACATGAACAGCTCCTGACAATTATAGACGACGTCACAGAAGCAAAGCGTAGCAACCAACGCCAACGGTGACCAGGAAGACCTCATGCCACTTCTGGGTAGCAAGCAGCGTGCGTCGGCGGAGAAGTTCCACAGCGAGAAGGACACAGAGGTGATGAGGAGCAGTGAGCGTGTGGCGAGCGAGAAAGAGTCTCGCTCATTCATGGGGAAATCTAAGAGAGCGAGTGAGAAGGGGGAGGAGAAGAAGAGGAGGGCAACGAAGAAGGATGAGATGGTTTATGTGGAGAATTTGGGGTGGTTGCCGAAGGGGAAGATGAATTACTTGGTTAATCATATGTGAGAAGGGAAGGGACAAATGAGGTAGTGGTGTGAAGAGTACACTTGTTGGCGATGGCACACTCACTGAGCTTGTGAAGGTGTAGGGAGAGGGAGCAGGAAGCCAAGTGATGATGAAAAGCGGCGATGAGTTGAAAGAGAAGCGAACGGCTCATTTGGATTTGATACCTTAGGAAGGGAGTTGAGGTTTGTTCCTGCTTTGGGATATGTCGAGCAAGCTGTAACGATGAGATATGAATGAAAAATACTTTAATAATGCTTTGGGCATTTTTCGTACCGAGTGTACTGCTATCTGTGACAAGCTAAATTAATCGTCAATGAGACTGATTCCCATGCTGGCTTTATGGTCAGGAAGCATTATTTGTTTGCCAAGCATTCTTTCACAAACACTCGATTTGTTACTTTCTTGAAATGAGAGAACGCGTGGCACATTTTACGACTTTTCACTGCTGATTTTTTGCTAGTGTTCCGCGGGATTTACAGCCACAACACATCATCCACTGATCTCACCTCACCAACCGAGTCTCGTTCAGCTGGGACATCCACTCGCAGGATAATTGCAGTTACTCGTCTTGTTACCCCCCGTAATCCTCACGTTCTTATACGTGAAATCAGAACAACTCCCATCGCCACACAGGACATAGTAATTGGCAGCTTTGGCGACAGCCCAACCACAGATATTCTTGAATGTCACGCCTGCGACCCGAACGCCGTTTGAGGGGATTCCGGCTGAGCCTGAGTTACCGTACTGGATTGTTGTTGTTAGTTTCATGTTTATGGGTGGACGGTGGGAATGGAAATCGGCCTATAAAGGAATGGGAATTAGGGAGACTTACGTCTTGCTGGATGTCGATTCCGTAGTTCTTGATGTTCGAAAGAGCAATGTTCGACCACGTTACGTTCACCACGCTACCCGTAGCATTAAAATCCGTCTTAATCCTCAATCCAATCGTCGAGTTTGTCACAACCGAGTCCTTAAACCTACGCACCCCAAATTAGCACTACAACACTACTTCTCTACTCCCTGACTATCTCAAAAACTTACAAAATATTGCTAATATTATGACCCGGTCCCGTTCCACCACCCGCGATACTCAGCCCGTGACTACCACTGCAGTACATATTGTACACAGTGACATTGCTTGAGTCACTCACGACAACGCAGTCGTCTTGGTTCCAGACCTTGCAGTCGTGGATCGAGAGATTGATGCTGTTGCCAACGTTGAAGCCGTCACTGTTGTGAGCTGCTGAGAGGCCTTTGGAGATGTTGTTGGGGGCGTCGCCGAGGCTGTTGTTGAGTACTACGTGGTGGATTGTCGAGTTGATCACACCCTGAATTTTGATTTTAGCGAGGTTTGGAGATGTTGCACACTTTTCTGCAAAGTGCGACTTTTATCTAACGCACAAGGGGAAACGAGGGTAGAAAAACTCACTGCAACATTGATTCCATGTGAGGGGTAATTTTGGATGTAAAGATCGCGCATCGTGGAGTGATTCGTGATCTGGACTTTCATGAATTGTCCTGGCCTAAACGCATAAAGTCAGCGAAATCTTCTTCAAATCTCATCTCTTCATCAACTACCTTCTTCCTTCCCATAATTTCGCAATACACCACATCTAATCCAACAACTACTATCTCTCCAATGAAAAAAAAAAACTCACTTAGGCAAACCGCCATTGCTCCCCAACCCATCCCAATACCTCTCGCCACCACCATCAATAACACTGCCCTTCGTGCCCATAATCGTGACATTGTTCCCTGCAATCTGAATCGGTTTGAACTGCGAGCTATTGGTGAAGGCGAACGTCGTGGTCCCGTCAAAGATGAGCGTTGCGCCCATTTTGAGCTTTGTGAGGACTAGAGCTGAAGAGACCGGTGCGTGGATGTTTTGGAGAGTGACAGTCATGCATGCCGACACGGCGGGCGAGATCTGTGAGTAGGCCGTGCAGAGACATGGCGTTCCTGTTGTCGAGATGGTGCTTGCGATGACAGGCGTGCTGCTGCTGCTGGCTGGAATTAAGGTGGGTGGCGCGAGGGCGGAGGTTGAAGATGATGTTGCTATCGAGCGTGTGAGATGAAAACCTTCAGCTATTGTTCTGGGAGTCTTACATGTCTCAACAACAATAGCACTCTCACTAGTAGTGCTCAAACTCAAACTAAGTGTTGAACTTGCCTCCAAGACCGAGCTCTCCGTATAAAAAGTTTCCCCCTTCACTACCTGCAGACCCAACAGAGCAAACGGCAAGAACGTCTTAGCAAACATCTTATAAATTTATCACAAGAATGTGTTGCAAAACATCAATGAGGTAAGAGGGCAAGAAACAAAAGAGGAGAAAAGAGAAATCTCGAATAATTCGAAGGAAATCCAGTCCAGTCTGCTGACTTCAGGCTAAGAGGTGATCTACACAAGACAAGCATCATAACCAGGTACCGTATAGTGAATGTGGAGACCCCACTATGTTTGCATTTTTCCCATCTGAAGTCTTGGAGGGGAGAGGGTGGTAAGCGGGACAATGTGTTCCTGCAGATCCGGGTACGGCTTGAATTTCTCCGCCACTGACTGATCTAGAGTTGCTGAAAAATATCTAGTGATGTAAAGTACGAATGAAACTTACCATATATCGATGATTGACCTCTGCATTTCAAACCTTGCAGTTCAAAGTTATCGTAGGATGTGATTTCTGTCTTTTCCATTGTGTAAAGTGACGTCGGTTACATATTGATGAATCTTCGTTGTGACTTAATTCAGGGGATTGCTTGGCACAATTAACAATCCTTGAAAGGCCTCGAAACTTCAGATGAACGGTCAAACTTAAAACTCCAAGATATCTGCCACTTGGCAAGGCCTCAGACTTCGAATGACGAAATAGAAGCTCTATTATTTCTGAGGAGTACTGTTACAGTATTAACATATCTAAAGGGTATCGCTTATCCTATATATGCAAACATCACACAGTCATAAATCATTACCATCTTTCCATCCATCCGTGTTTATACATCAAATCTAAGCAAGCAAAAGGAATGCAGCTCCAAAAATCGAAAGTGCAAAGCCCACATTCTTGCTCAACATCGAAGCTCGACTCTTAATAACTGTTGTCGAGACAGCCACACCACTCACAGTGGGCAATCCAGTGGCTGAAGCGTCAAACTCCATGATGGTCGTCTTGCTAGAATTGAAATTCGTCTGCGCGAGTCCGATGACGTTGTTCTTTAAATCATACACCACATATGCCGACCTCAGGAATGTGTCGCCAAGTAGGAAAGGTCCGTTTGCTCCACCTGGCTGCAAGCCTAGAGCACAAACGTTGGAGAATCCAAGAGTCTTGCTAGAGGGAACGTAACTTGGAGGCGTATAGAAGAGACCAGTGAGAGGGAAGACCATCTCTGTCATATCAACCTTGATCACGGCACCATTCTGGAAGCCGAAGTTGAAGGTTTGTCCAGGCGTTTTCTTAAGCACGTTACAGTCTACGTAGACTTGAGCAGTATTTGCGGAGTCATCGTATGCACCGAGCATGGTGAAGATACGGGCAGCTAGAGCATCAGGGATGTAGGTGAGAGAGGTTCCAGAATCAAGAATGATAGGGAATTGGGTGAAGGCTGCAGTGTTCGTGGTGGTTCCTGTTTGAGATGTGATGCCGAAGGATGTCATGTTTACTTTCAACTCAGCATAGAGTGCGGTTCCGTTCCTGAAATGATCGGGTACCACTGGGACTTGAATGAGATTTCCTTCAAATTTGTCCGAGTCAAGACCTCCGAAAATGATGCTACCTGTGGATGAATCTAGATCGTCCAAGTATAGACTATATGCCTTTGTTGAGATCAGATTCTGAGCTACCATAGTATCTATGATGCTCGGATATACGAAGTTCCCTGTAGTGAGCGAGTTGGAAGCCTCGTTGACATCGTAGCCGATGCCTAATAAGCCGGTTGTCAGGGTAGCTTTGTGTGCAATTCCCATCTCAAGTGCTGTCATCGTTGCGCCTCCTATAGACAGAGTATCCGTCATATAATCACCTGTCGCTCCACTACTATCTGCGTATGAGATATCGAATTTGCCCTTAGCTACAACCTTGAATGTGGAAGACTTTGTTTGGTCAACTATTAAGAAACATATTAGTATATGCTCATCCTCAATCTCGAGAATTGACACAGTAACTTACATGTAGATTCACAACCACCCTTCCCAACCGTCGCCTGTACTGTCGCGGAAATGCACAAGTCTGCATCTGCAGACATCATCCATGTATCTGAGCTTCCAGTATCAATGGCCAATGTGATCTGCTGAGCAGGCGTCCCAACACTAACTTCCGCGATATAATCTCCTCCTGTCGCATTGTTCACCAGCGACTCGGTCACTGTTGATCGCAGTTCCAAGCCTCGTTTCTTAAGAGAATTCGTTTCCAAATTTCGCTGTATATTCATGGTAAAGACTGCATTTGTACAGGAAGAGAGTGCCGCGATGGCAAGAGCAGTAGCGAGTATGGTCCTCATATTGTCAACAGCACTCGATATGATCTGGTGATAGAACCCTCTGTATCTCGATTTCGTACTTGCAATGAATGACAAAAGACTCTATGGGACTAGATGTTCCTAGAAGAAAAACGGCGCGTCCAGAGACATCCTCAATGGACGCAACTCTCTTTATCTAATGTCGTGGTCTGCCTAGGATTGCTACCGATCTAGTTGGTCTAGAGCGGCGACTGCAGACTGGGGGCTTTTGAGACTCCACTTGGATGCTTCTGAGAAATCGATAGGACTGGTGGAACGAACGCCCGGAAAGAACAAACATAGTGCTAGTAGGCCACTTGCACAAAGAAAAGAATCTTTCAAAACTTGAGGCTGAGTCTCCCGGAGGTGCAAGAAGATGAAGCTGCAAAGGTGTGGGATGGCTGCGCCTCTTGTGTTCAGGGCAGAAACAGCCACAAAATAAGTGCTGTGTGAAATGTGGAGCAAGATCCTCAAACTCCCTTCATCCCCGGCCAGACAAGCATCACCAAGCAACACCAAGCTTTGTGGCGGGGAGATCAAGCTATCAAACACTTGATGTGCCAAGATCAAGTAGCTGTCCAAGAGAAAGTCTACAAGGCGCTTCGGTATATCAGTGTGCCATTCATGGGGAATGCGCCTCTTGTGGGCGAGACGCGTGTGCTTGGCGGTGTTTGTTTCACCATCTGCAGAAGTCTCGGATTTTCTTTCGAGTATGTTCTTCCTGTGGTTCGGATTGGCTCTCTTTCTGTCTTGCAACCGATGTCACTAATGCCACCTGCTGTTGGTATTTGCTGTTCTCACAGTAGCTATAAACCATCCTCAAAACTTGTACGCCGGTACCGTATTTAGTTGTAGTCGAAGGCTAGATATATCAAGCAATAGCCTTCCATTTAAGCAATCTATACAAAGTAAATTTCATTTGTTTGGGTGGGAAGTTCTAAGATAAGGATGATTTTCTATTGTCTTTAAGGCTGCTATTTTGGTTGGTATAATAAATCTATCTTTTAAATATGGAGAGGAAGAGGATTTGTATTTGCTTAAGCATGCTGTTTGGAAATCTCATTCGGTCTATTACATCCTCCCCTCTTAGAATGCTATCATAATTAGTACAAGTTGAAATTGCTGTGGATCGGATGTCAGCTTTTATTTCAAGGATTTGCAACAGCTGGGACCAAATATAGAACAAATGGAAACCTGTTGCATTGGACGTCGTGCCTAGCAAGTATTCCAAACATATCCTCAATCATAATGCTTCCCTTGCGATTCCTCGACGTTGGCCTTTTGACTATAATTGGTGATAAGTCAAGCTGTGCACTGTCTTGCCCTTGATATAGTTAAGTGAGGGTGTTAGCAAGAAGTCATATGCGTTCTAGCAACAGCGAGAACCCCGGTCCTTTGATATACTTGCGTTTTAATTTGGCTAATCTTCCAGTGAAACCAAGTACACATCATTTAATTCATTACATTTCCTAATCAAGTCAGTAAACATCAAATCATGACTTAGCAAATTCCTTTTCATTGTCATTATCTTAACTTCTGAGGCAAACTTACCACTTTGCTCTCACAGCAGCAAATACTTACCTCGTCTTACCTATCTTCTAAACCCACTCCGCAAAACTCACTCCTCTCTCCCCCTCTCCTCTCCTGGGACTCACATTCAAACTCACCTCCTCAAACTCAAACTCAAATTCCGAAGGATCACGCATCCTCGACAGAGGAGATACAGATCTGCTATCCATGCCCTCTATCGTTGAGACATTAGAATCCTCGGATACACGAGAAGCAGAAACTCCAGAGTCTTCGGATCCCCCAGATACATCAGAGGCCTCATTCACTTCACTCACTGTCGAAGCCACCGACTCTGCTCTCTCCCTCTTCTTGTGATCCTTTGCTCTTTCTCTGTGCTCTCTCGGCATCGGCATTGACATCGGCATGGGTTTCAGCTCTCTGATTTTCTTCCCCGTATTCCTTCCAACCGCTGACCGACCACCTCGTACAGCAGCGAGCTCAAAATTGTCCGGATGCGGAAACACCTGATGATTTGAGCGTGAATTTGAACGCGTGGGACGCGGATCTCGACTTGCGGGCCATTGTGGGAGCTCGGAGGCTGGCTCGCGGTCCGAGGAGCGATGGCGACGGTTGTGGTGACGTGAACGGCGGTGCCACCCTTTCCATGGTTGCTCGCAGGCATATTCGATAGCAAAGACGAGGATGACTGGGATTACGACCAGCAAGATGATGACGCCTGTTTGTAGCATTTTTGATCCGGTGGTTGGATCGGCTTTGGGTTGGCTTGGTATGGACTGTGGATGATGGATTGTCTACCTAGATAATTAGATTAGTAGATAGTCTGTTTGGTATTGATTGGGTTGCTGATGGGATCTTGGGAAGCTAGGTTCGATTTTGGGGCTTTTTTGGTGGTTTGGTGATTTGCTATTGTGAAGTGGTGAGATTCACTGGCTTGAAGAGTGTAGGTAGGGTGTGGAAGCTCTGGTTTTATGTTCGACATAATACCATTGTTTTTTGTCTTTGTTCATCGAGAACCAAATAGTGACAATACTTAGAGATAGTCCGAAAGGGTTGATAATCATATTGTCTGAGATTTTCCTTGAACAAAGGGACTGATTTCCTTCGATGCTCCACTCTAGGACTGAGTCTTCCAAAAACAAAAGGACATAAAAATGGAACAACCCTCGAGGGGCCAAACAAAGGAATCAAGAGACAAGAACCAAGCCAAGAACACGCGCGCTTACACCAAAATCATGACCATGATGAAAGATATTTCAGAGAAGGTCCTATTGTCATATACACAAAATAGAAACGACCCCGCCAAGAGCGTCGCTTAAAACTCAAAATTGTATTTCTTCTAGGTGTCACTTGATACCTAGCACATAAAGAACATCATATCAATCATATTGTTTAATAGTAAGTGAAAACTCCGATTCTATCATTTTGTGCTTGATCTCCCCTACTTTAATTGACTTGGTATAATATGCATGAAATGTAACTTCAAGCCACGACAGTGGAGACTATGATGCGGTACACAAATATGTATTTGGAAATGAAACTAGGCTCCCCCTCATTCATTTCGTTAACGGGTAGCGTCACTTGCCACCTATTGTCGTTATAATTGTTGTTAACGTGTTATTTTCTCTCCACCTCTCTCATTCAACAGCTTTTTCCCACCCCTTGTCGTCATCGTAACCATCGCAGTTCTCGTCCTCGTACCCCTTTCCTAACTCCCACTTCCACTACACGTCTCTGTTGCCCTCTTCACCATCTGCCCGCTATACCGCGAACTCCTACCAGCTGTTATAAACTGCACTTGGTCCCTCGTCGTAGTCACCTCATCACCAATATCCGACTCCGTCACCGTCCCCGTCGTAGTCATTCTCAAAGTTTCCCACCACGCTGGCACACCCGAACATCCTTGTGGTAGACTCCAGCACGTATTGATCGGTATGAATGGCCAGCCTGCACCGGGTGTGAAATCACATGTTGAGGGTCCGCCCTGTTAAGGGAGGGGTTGTTCAACGGGTTTCTCTGTGTTGAGTGTGGAGAGGGGCAGGGGGAAAGGGAGGGTTTGAAAAGAAGCGAGACGTACCCGACAGCAATCATGCGCGAACTGATCAAGACACATATCAACATATGTATAATTATCCGGACCTTCAAATGGATCACTGTTTCTACCTGTATTTACACTCGTGAGTTAGATTGCGTAGAGGAACGCGCTTATTCATCAAGCTGGCCTAGTGGGAAGAAGCAGGCACCCACAAACTTCGTAAAAAGCATAATGCCACTCATCACTCGACGTATCGAGCGGGACATCTGGACAGCATTTCTGCGCGTACTCCTGCTTGCAGCCTGTTGTTTGTATCCAAGGTATCTCAATTGATGGTGGTGTCAGTGTGGGAGCCGTGGTTGGTATCAGTGTTGGAGCTGGTGTTGGGATATGAGTGATCGCTTGCTTGGATTTATGGCCTTTCCGAGATTCCGGTGTGGTGGTGGCTTTTGACGGCGAAGTGATAGGACGGTAAGAGGGAGGAGCAAGTGGGGGTTTATACGATGGAGCTGTTGGCATTGATCTTGCAGCTCGTATGGATGGAGTGGGGTTTGTGAGCATGGCGATTTGGAGGGTTAGTATCGTGAGTGTGAAAAAGACCAGGAGGAAGAAAATCAATCTGGTGCGACTGGTCAGGCGTGTTGGTAAAGGCATGATGATGGTTCGATTACGATGAAGCGAGAGGAGTGTAGATATTTTGCCGTATGGATGTGCAGAGATACAGAGGTATGAACATGTAAGTTTTAAGAGAGACCTCAACTGAAAATCTGAGAGCTGGGTAGTCGTCAAGACAAAACTCGGTAATGAATTTTTCACAGAGGTAGGAACACATTTTGTTGCGCTTCAAGATCAGTGGAGTAGGCATGGTGTTGACAAGCTAGGCAAGATAGCAAACATTACCACCATCACCAGAACAGAGTGGGGGCAGTTAAATAGAGGAAAGTGAAAATAGGCCAAAGACTGATGATGGGTGATGGATGTTTGAGTGACACAGCAAGGAGAAGGCGACATGGTAACAATGACAGCGCATAAACAGCAAACAGCAAACGATCGGTGATCAGATACTTATAGCATGCGCAAGCATTGAACTAAACACTGAGGAGAGAACGTGCTAAAGGAAAACATCATCTTCTGATATAAACATTTGAGATCTTGAGTCTTCGGCAAGCAGAGACTGGATTTTCAATACATTGCTTTCTCGTTTCGTCCATAAGCCAGCTATAACGCCGAATCCTCTCCTTGGTCTTTGTGCCTTCGACAATAAACAAATCTAGTTGACTGACTGGACATGTTTTATATGGCGAGATCTTCCTCTAATGGTGCGAGGGACATCCCATCTATCACTTATGGAGAAACTCCCGGAAGCACAGTGACGCATTTATACTCCTCCTTCTTAATCTACGTAGCAAACCACACGAGTTAGCACATCCAATACAGAAGTAAAAAAGCAGGTAGGTCGAGAACTCACAAAAGAGCAACACCCCTCCCCACTAGTCTTCCCCTCAACAATCGAGAACCCCTCAATCTCACACGTATAATTCTGCTTGGCGTGTTTATTGACCTTTATTCCGTATCCTACTTGTTGTGGATTCGAGGGCACTGCACCGAAGCCTAGTGTCTATGTCAGTCTCTTACACACTCTTTCCCTCTATCTCACTTCACCTTCACGCCAAAAACCAATAGGCACGCTCAAAATGGAGGGCAGGTGAAATATGCGATTCAAGGAATGCAACGCATGATATGATGTAGAAAGAAGAGTGATGGTGAGAGTGGCAGTGAAAAGACAAGGGAAGAATATACAATCACTAGCATTAAACTTTCCCTTAACAACCACGCCCCTCTCATCACAGCACGCAGGCGTGTAAACCAGCGTGCCATTGAAATGCGGATGCGAGGGACAATGCCACGCCGTCACTACTGCAGCTGCGAGGACGAGGGACAAGAGTTGCATGTCTGTTCAGTCGAGCTCGGTGTGGATTAGATTGGATTGGATATGGCTAGGCGAAAATTGATCCACTGCGATGTCTCGACAGGCGAGCTTGGTTGATGATGCGGTGCTGTGCTTTACTGTGGGTAGTTGCAAGGTAGATGGAGGGAGCAAACAATCACAATCGTGAAAGCGAATGGATGCGCGGGAAACTAACAATAACAACGAGAAGCTGCGTATTAAATGGATACGTCAAGGGCTTACTTAAGGTATGTTTAGCTTGATGGATGATAGCAAGAAATAAGCGGAGAGTAAATAGTCATGCTTCTCCTGAATTGAGGTAATCTAGCACCGAGAGACTAAGGCACTCCAGAACACTTCTCAGAGCTGAGACAAGAGCACCAGGTACGACGTTGCGCTACCTCACCTCACCTTGCTAATTTCTTCTTGCCTAGTTTAAGGTATAACCAGTGTAATTGGGAAGAACGAGACATGAAGTGAAGAGGCACGAGAGAATTTCAACAGGCTGGCGCAAGAGATCGGTCGTCTTGTAGAGATAGATAGCTTGGTAGCATTTCAATCTACCATGGCTAATCATGACTGAAAAGATAGTACATGAGTTGCACTTGCAATTTCATTTACTTCTACCTGACACCAGCATGAAGCAGATCCTGTTCTCTACGGACGCACAACACAACACAGCCTATGTGCTACCATCAACCTAACTCGTCACACCTCAAGACATGCAAGAAGCCTCCCGCAATGAATGAAAATGCCCAACGCTCGTATTCAAATGCTACCTCCTTGTGTATGTAAGCAACAATTCTCACTCAATCGTCCAATCAATCATCCGTCTGCTCGCCCATCCCCGTTAACGGCCCCGCAAGACCTAGCATCCTTCTCCCCAGCAAATCATCCTCACTCGCCAAACTAACCATACTCTTCGTCCTGTTCAACCCCCTCCCTCTGCCTTTCCTCTTCTCACCGTGTTCCCTCAATTGATCTTTGAGTAACTTCTCCTTCTCCTTCCTCTCCTCCTTCATCTTCGTCTTGGAAGTCATACTCATTTCCAGCCCCATGTCTTCATCTCCGGAACTCTCGCCTGTCTTCCGGCGATGGTGGTACATGCTTCCCCGTCTGCTATGACCACCGTGTAACTCGCGCTCTTCGGCTGCTGCAAAGATATGTTCCATCCAGCGTGAGCAGCGGAAGATGTATTTCCATGCCTCGGGGAAGACACCTGCAAATTGCAAGAAACCGTGAGAGATTCCAGGAATGAGGGCCACTTCAACAACATCTCGGTCGTCAAATTCCTTGTACATCCTCGAGCTACTCGCATGCTCCTGAGCGTGCTTTGCAGCTTTTGCTCTTCGGAGTCTGCCTGCAAAGATAACCGTGTCATCAACGAGAGGATCCCTTTCTCCAGTGAGGAAGTAAGTTTTAGGAAATTGAGCTAGTAGGCCATCAGGTGCTAGGATTGGTGATAAGAGATACTCAGTGGAGAAGTCTGGTCGGTTATGAGGACCAATGTACAGAATAATCATAGCTCTCATCATTTCTGGTGAGAGAATACGATCATTAAAGTATGATATCATACTAGACATTGCTAATCTTGTCTTGAGAGGTTCTGGATGGAAAGAATTTGTGCCACCAGGCGTTCTTGGAGCCATCGGTGTAACTGTGGGTGCTGCCGTGGAGAATTGTGGCGAAGGTAGACTGATTGAGGTAGGTGGAATCACATCGGGAGTCTCGACTACGGGAGGAGAAGCAATTTTAGGAGGAGAATAGTCCTCATCGTCCGAATGATGTGGCGTACCAGCGGCAAGTGTGTATTGTTGACTCTTCCGACTGATAATCGCACGATTTGTTTTCCTCATTCGCTTGTCCTTGATGAGTGACATTTGCTCATCAGACATCCAATTTCCGATGTTCATGTCCAGTCCAGGATAAATCAAGATAAGTCCATCCGGGATTGGAAGAGAACTCTGCCCATGATACTGTCGTGTCTCTGTGGAACCAGATTCGATGATCATAAGGGTGAGTCCAGTGGCCAAATTTCCACCAGCACTGTCCCCTGTAACAATAATCTTTGGAACGACTTCGCCAGACAGACCAATACAACGTCCCCGACTTGCCATAATAGTGCTGTAGACGTCAAAACACTCATTCAGAGCATATGGATATGGGAACTCGGGTGCCTTCTTGTAATCTAAACTCAGGACTGGCAATCCTGTCTTTCCAGCCCATGCAAACAATTTATCATCATTTGTTCGTGGATCCATTGCAACAAAACCACCGCCAGGTATATCCAATACCAGCTTAGTATGGTTCTTAAGGGCAGATAGAGGCCCATCGAAATAGAGCCATCCTTTTACTGGCTCTTTATAATCACTATTCGCCGGCCGCGGTATCCGGATCGCTCGTGGAGGGTATTTCATCAATCTTGGTCGCATCAGATCCGTCAAAAACTTCAGATATGGAGTGGTTCCCTTGTTCCAACTGACCCGCAGATGGTCCACAGTCAACATTCCCCGTACCTTTCTAACCTTCTCATCGGCCTGCTCGGCTGCGATGAGGTAGTATACAGTAAACACAATACTGGCGAGATCTCTTGCCCACTTCCTACGTATACGCATTGCGGTCCAAAACCCCGCATCCAAAGCTGTAGTAACCCATGTTGCTCGAAAGTATGATCTTGTGTAAAGATTTGCAAGTGGTTCGGGGCATTCGAGTCCGAACAATTTCCCCACGTTTCGCGCAATGTAAAAGTACAACAAGGTTATGACGAGTGTCTGCCACGGTGTAAGGACGGAGGAGAGTCGCCTTGAGATCCTTCGCAGAGTCGGAGGGCCATGTTTGTGTCCTCTATTACATGTTAGAAGTGCTACGGCTGACAACCGAGAACATACCTGAAGAGGTAGAAAGACCAGAATGACACGACAGCGAGGACTTGAATCTTACGAAACTGCACCGAAGGTCGACCAAGAACATGATCTACTTGTTGATTAGCACTGATTGACTACCTAGCTTTGATCAGAGTAGATACCTATCATCTTCACACTTGTACACTATGCCAGGACCAAAGAAAGACGAGAACTCGAGGGACAATGTACTGTATGAATCTGGCACTGGATTGACATGTGCAACAAAGGAATTGGGTGATCATGCCACCATCTTTCTATCAATCTAGAAGGTAGAACACTGGCAACGCTGACTTTCATATGAAAACACGTCACACAACGCCAAAGGATGGATGAAAATAATAGCTGAAGTTTTTGTATGGTACTTGGTACTTTAGGACATGATTCTGCTTGTACTCATTGATCTGTCAGATTTGGCGGTGCATATGACCATGCAAAATACAGCATCAAGAGACTAGATGAGCCTCGGTGTTTGTTCCTGACACGACAGAGAGGATTCCATCGAATAAGAAGGGATGGAGGAAAGGGCTGACAGTGTAATCATGGGGTGTGGTGGGGAAGATGGAGGAGACAATTGGGCTTTGAAGGTGAGAGGCAAGGCTGGATGGGAGCTGAATGCATTGCTTGCATTTGGCATGTGAATGGAAGACTCCCTTCACCTAGGTAGTGAGTGACCTCAGTGACCTTGCCTACCTAAAGGTAGTGACTTAAGGTACCTGATCACGAGCACTCGGGCTAGATAGGATGACTAATCTACTCATGTGATCATGGCAAGGTGATCGTCTGAGTCAGGACTGAGTAAGCGGTTAAGGTAAGTGAAGTGGATGGATGAGTGGACGAGCCTTTCAACCTGCAAGAATGATGCCAGCTCCATGAGTTCAGAGCAAGAACAGAGTTTGAGTTCATCCTGACTTTTATCAAGAATTTCATCTACGGAGAGGTAAAGAAAAATGATACTTGGCATTACCTAAGCGTCTACGAATCTCTTTGCCGTCCATACTTTCTTTGACTTTTGCGAGACATACTCGAGTAAGGAAGATTCGTCGTCCTCGTATTCAATCCTTGTTTTTGTCTAGGAAATGAGGCTATTCGTAGGTGCGGAGACTGAGTACTCGTAGCACAGCATACGAAGTACGGAACTTCTTCGATTGATCTTCAGTCTCAATCATGATGGTGATCCTCTCCCAATTCAAGGCCTGATGCATATGAATCTAGATGTTCTTTCTTTTCCAAGCCTCAAACACCACCCATTCATTCGTCTGTTGTTTCTCCTACCTGATTTGGCGCCTCGCATCTGGTTGAAACGTCCACATCTGTGACTTTTCAAGTCACTTCCTGGGATGATATGCGGTTGAGAGCACTTTGAAACATGGCCGAGACTTATTGTGACAGTGCAAAATTGACCTGTGAGCCGGGATTGGCACAAGAAAAGCCGGAGAAAGCCCCCCTCCTTTCTTTCCCTCGCCTTTCTCTCCCCTGAGACCTGAGATTGTGATGTGAATGTGGTTGAACCGTTTTGCGCCTCCCGTTCTGCCGTTGTGGCGTCACGGATTGAGGCGTCAAAAACTTAAGGGCAGGTCAGGTACTGACTTCCGAATCGGTAAGGTCTCACATTCTTCCCGCTGGCGGCCGCACATTCAAGACTTTTCATCTCAACATCACCTCATGTGAACAACAACAACAACAAATCAACGTAATAACATCAAACCCTTCTCAAAAATGTCTATTATTCTTCCTTATCCTTTGCATGCAATATTTCAGCCTTAGCAAAATGATGCATCCTTCAATTGGATCTCACTGCAGCTCAAATTTAACGTGGACCTCTCCCACAGGTTGATTTTCATCAATTTCGACCCCAACTCGTCCCGTTCAATCAACCGCGCCTCGATCGACCCTCTTCCCATGTTATTTTTGGTTTGATATATCCGCTCTGAAAATCTGAATACGGGGTAACCTATTACAGCTTGGCTATCGTTCTTTTGCTGTTCTCTTTTCACCTCTTGTCGTAGCCCCCAAATCCATGTTGGGAAGATATTAATCCTGATCCCTCAAAATCTCCAGATACCCCTGGAGGGTGTCTCTCCTTCGTCTCCTCTTTCAAACGTCTTGGCTCCGGCATCATCCAATATCAATGGCTTGCTGACGGTTCCACCCCTGGAAATAGGGCTCGGCATACCAGGGGGTTACTCGACGCAGCCACGAAACATTGGACGCTCAGGGCAACTGGGCAAGCTTCCCTTCAACGGGGGGATGTTCTTTCGTTCTTTCAAGTTCAAGTTTTCTGACAGGCCCTTTTCTCTTTTCTCTTTCTTTATTTATTCTGCCATCCCCCTCACTCATTCACTTGTTGTCTTCGCATATTTCGTTCCTTCCCTGACAGTTATTCCCGGTCTTTCACTTTTGTTCTACTAATCAAATTTTCTCTGCTTCTACTTCTGCCATACTGACACAACCTTCATCATGGGTGACGAAGGACCAACTGGACACTCTGGTGGTGCTCCAACAGGTGCAGCAGAGGGAGAACTTGCGGCACATCACATCGAGCCCAATGTTGTGCGATCTCGCAAGTCGACATGGAACAAAGATATGGCAGATGTGATGGTCAGCGGCACACAGACTCCTATGAGTGTAAATAGGTTGAGTCGGCTTGAGCCAGGATTGGAGGATTACTTTGTATGTCATCTACGCGTCATATCGAGCGGCTTTGCTAATTGTCAATTAGGTTGGACCACGAGATCTGGATGCTCATTCCAAGCTTCCATACTTCATGCGTATGCATGGTAGTGTGCTCCCTCGAATGATTTTGCCATTGACCATGGTTGGTGGATGGGCAACACTCATTACCTGCATTTCTACATTCGTGAAAGATTGTATGTATTGGCCATCCTAATATCAAGCACAGCCTTGCTAACAATTCAGTGACCGTCAGCAGTGTTCTCCTGACAGTTCTGGGTTTCGTCGTCGGTTTGGCCCTTTCTTTCCGAAGCACAACTGCATACGAACGTTATTCCGAAGGTCGCAAGGCTTGGGCTACTTTATCTGTGCAATCTCGCAATTTAGCACGATGCATCTGGGTTCACTGTGGTGAACGGCCAGAGCACGCGAAGGATGATCTTCTTGCCAAGATTACTGCAATCAACATGATTCTCGCTTTCAGCGTATCCCTCAAGCACAAACTCCGCTTTGAGCCATACGCCCATTACCCCGATATTGCCTCGTTGGTCGGCCATCTAGACACCTTCGCGAAGAGTGCACACAAGGAAGAACACTTGGCTGAGAAGAAGAGGACGCCATGGAAGGCTGTCGGCGAATACCTTGGTCTATCGTGGGCTGCAAGCAACCCTCGCAAGGCAATTAAGAGAGCTGATGCGCCACTTGGAAACATGCCTTTGGAGATCTTGACATACCTCAGCTCTTTCGCCGAAGAGACCTCTAACAACCTGACCCTCAAATCGCCAATTGTTTATGGTCAAATATGTAAGCTTAGCCCAAAATCCCTTCTGCCCTTTACATGATGAGCGAAATTGGTCCGTGTTACTGAGCGATTAAGACCCGTGTCATGGCGACTACCAAAGCATTTATGCCTTCTGATATATTCATCTCATTCTATTACTACATTATTTGACTTGAATGGAAGCTAACTGAATAGTGACTGCTCTTGCTACCCTCACCGACACTCAGGCCGCTGCTGAAAGAGTCCTTACCACACCCCTTCCTGTCGGATACAATATCTTAATTTCTCAAATCGTCCTTCTTTACGTATATCTTCTCCCATTCCAGTTGTTCGGCACTCTCAAATGGATCACCATTCCCGGAACCATTGCCGCAGCATACATCATTCTTGGACTTGCAGCCATCGGAAACGAGCTCGAGAATCCTTTCGGAAACGATGTCAACGATTTACCACTTGATCAATACTGTGCTGAGCTTTCCCGAGAGTTGGACACTTTGACTTCCGTCCCAGCACCAAAATTCGGCGATGTCTTCAGATCCAGCGGCGAGCGAGGTACCAACAAACTCTTCTGGCCTTTGTCAGAGGGAGGATATGAGCAATGGTCCGAGAGATCTGAGAAGGACATTCGCAGTGCATTGATGGCTAAGGTCATTGTTGGCAAGGGCATCAGTGGACCTAGTTCCATCGCTGGCGAGCCTTAGGTGATTGATTTTGTGAATTTGAATACTGGCGTATATCCCAGCGAGCGAGCGTGATTTTTTTTTTAACGGCCACACTAGGGAAATTGCCAGGAAGGAATTTGGACTGCATCATTGGTGGCGTTATATGACATTGTAATTCCTCCGGGACTGGCTGCGGATGGCTTGATAGCTGGAGGCCTGGAATGAAATCTGTTCTTCCACTACATTTCTTTGTTCAACTCGTGATTGTGTATTTGCAAGGTGAGATTGATGATTCTTATTGTGGCTCGGCTAGGTAATTCCTAGTCCATCCGAGGTGTGTCATGCGAGTAAGTGATGTCCATAGCAAGCATATGGTGAAAGGCAGTTCATAATCTTACTTCTCATAATATACATCATACATATCTATAGACAGTGGAGGGGTTGGTGAAGTAAGGTACATATAGGATCAATTGGCAAATGACAAGGAAATTAATTATTGGTATAAATGATCACATTAGATGCGTTCAACTTCCTTCAATTTGTCTTACTTTTAGAAGAATTACATATATTTCTTACTGATGTGTTTTCTTTCGCCTTTGAAATTCTCCCCTCTCAATAAAGGGACGGAGTCCTTTTTAATATTTTTACCTGCCCACTTAATTCCGCCGGCTGTTGCCAATACCGTTGGTTTCCCTCTCTCTCCCTTACCTTTTCCTTTGCCGTTCCCTGTGAGCACTTTAAAATCACCCCAGCTGTGTCATCCATAACTAAATATAGTGCAACAGAGACACCTATTCTAAATTCTAGACTCCAGTCCCAAATTCCAGCCTAATCTGGGGGAGGTAAAGCCCGTACATGTACGTATGTACAAGATCCGTTTGGGATTTAGAGGTTGGGTTTTATAATTTTAAGGAGGGGGAACGTAGAGTAAGGTGGTGGATTTGAGAGACCTACTTGCTTGCTTGGTTATCTTGAACTTGAACTTGAACTTGAACTTGAATCAGATAAGCTCATTTTGTACACCTCCTAAAGACGAGGTTTTAAAACCCCAAGTACAAGCATCAGATTCACTCAGGCTGAAGCAAACCAAGTGAGTGCGATGGTATAAGATCTCCACGTTCCACCAACAGTTAGGAATTCTTTCCATTGACGAAATATCAGCAAGGAAAGATTATTGTGAGGGGTGTGACGTTTCTTTTATGCTTAAAACTCCGAAACGTACTTTTTGATTGGCTTTCCTGTTACTTTTGATGACCGGATGAGTGGTGGATTGTCGTACGTGTATATGCGTCGAATTGAGTATTATTTGGCTATGATAGAGGTGGATGGCGAGAAAAGGAAAAAGATGACAGCGAGGAAGGGCAAAGCTAAAAGCGGTAGCATGTGAGATGACAGCAAGTCGTTTTTCTTCTCGCTTTGGGAGCTAGGTGGAAAGGGCGAATACCAGCCTGATCTTAGAGGTGGATGGTTTAATATAACCCCTACGGAAGTAGGTTCGTTATAATATATAGAAATATCACTATTACGATCGATATAAAAAACAACGGGAATTTTAACGATTTATAACGGCGTTTACTATTAGTTATAACGAAATTCGACTTTTTTTATAGCTACTTTTCGGACTTCGTTATATCCCTTAGTTATATTTTGTAACGGTATCGCTATTAAAAATAACGACTCTTACTATAAGTTTAAAACCCTAGAAATCTCGAATCTATCTACGAATCTATATACTATCTCTAGATCTACTTCTAATCTACCTTTAGATCTACTACTAACCTTTAGATCTACTTCCTACCTTTGGATCTACTCCTAACCTACCTTTGGATCTACTAGATCTACTAGATTTACTGGATCTACTACCTACCTTTGGATCCGTTAGTAACCTACCTTTAGATCTACTATCTATAAGAGAACGAAGAAAAGTAAAGGGAATAAGGGAAATAAGGGGAATAAGGGAATAAGGGAATAAGGTATTTACGGTAATAGGGTAGTAAAATATCCGAGTACGGTCTATTTTATATTATATAAAGGATTCGGATACGATATCTATATATATATCTAGACTATATAACGAAGCCGTTATAAAGTATAGTAAGAAGTACTATAAAACTCGTAGTATAGTTATCTTTACTATTAATTATAACGAACTAAAAATCCACTTATAAATCCTCGTTACACTCGAAACCGAGTTACTATATATTATAACGAGATCGCCGTTAGTTATAGTAAGTTTGGTTATAATATATAACGAACCTGCTCCTATAGGGAACTACAAAGAGAAAAAATTCAGCAGCATAGATAGATGGTCATCTGGGTATGCGAGGTAGACTGAAACACTACTTACCAATCTTGCTCACGTATAAAGGCAGTGGCTATTATTTGTAGCTTCGTGAGATGGGGGAAGAAATACGTGTATTTATAGGATTGAAGTTTACGATCGAGTAGTAACTAGTTGTGCGTGGGGATTTGAAGATAAGCAGATCAATTTAAAAAGCGATTGATCAGATATGCTAAGATGAAGTTGCGAGAAGCAGTGGATAGAACGAGGTTTAAGAATGGTATCAATTCATGGTCCTGTGCTTTGTTGAGCTTAAAGCAAAAAAGAAGTCTCCGTTGCGAGAAATGGCTGTGTTGTCGTTAGCGTGAATGTGTACATTTGGTGTAATCTGGCGACATGAAACATGAAAGGACAATGGATGAAATGGTGGCACTGATACTCTAAGGCTCGAAAGAATAGGCTTACAAGTTAATGAAATCGAGCAATCGGATTGATAACAACAATTGGATCTATCTAGAACTTGACAACAAAACACTCTAATTTGAAATCAATTTCCTTAGCAACTACCTCGTACATACCTACGATACTCAGCGATGAATATGCTCTTTACAGCGCTGGACTTGGAGTCAATCCATCAACAAATTACATGTCTTGAAATCAGGTAATGGAAACCAACTAAGCCCTATGTTCCACAATGGAAGTTAGTGGGCAAATTTTGGATAAACACAAAATCTGGAGCAGAGATGAAGACTTTATTAAAATTAGACCTGGAAGTGGAGCATAGGCAAACATATGAATTGATGAGAGCTAGTGTTGGGGCAGGAAGGAATAGACTTCAGTATCGAGTAGAAATGAAGGCAGACACCCCTTGATCAACAATGATGAAACCTTCAGAGATTAGAACAGACAGGTTCGAACTGCTGGTTCAATGACATGCCTATTTTTCTACTCAACTGCTATGTCTTGCCATATTATCAGAGGAGATGATAATATTAGATCAGATTTGCTGTCAAGATTTACTTTGTATGATGTCTGACACGCCTTCTTGAACCTCAAGCTATTCCCATTTCCTCATGTTTTGACTTTGGTATAACTGGTATCGTCGAGCCCTACAGATTAATAGGCTTTATCATCCTAGGTTCAGACTTGCAACACCAATTCATCGCTGGTTGCTTTTCGAAAGGTTGTAACTTCATCTTGAAATTTCCGATTTTCTGATATACTTGTGAAGCACTGTATCGAAATATTGCCTGTACAGTCGAGCTTGCTTAGCTTTATGCCTCGAAGCATGATTCTTGCCGCGATGAGGTTCGTTTGTGGCAATGCCTTTGAGTTTAACATGAAGAGATGGTGGTTGCAAGTGAAGCCAAGCCTACCCGAACCCTGAGATCACGAAGTATTATTTTTTAGCAACGGAAATATCTCGAATGGGATAACAGATCACTGGCTCAGACAACAATTTCCGCAAGGACATCCTTCGAGGACATGTTTTTCTTGATGTGCATGACTTCCTCACCACAGCAGCTCTTAGCTAGTCGCAATTAGTGACCTTTTTTTAGCCACCTAGGCATCAGAAATTAACAAAGCTGCTCTCGAACAAGCGTCTTTGTTTGCCAACTCCAGACTCAAAGCCCTTGCTTCGGACAGGCGCGCCACTTAGCTCTTTGTTGCTACCTCACATGCACACGACAAAGAACAATCGAGCACAATCGGCTCTGCTCTTTGTACTAGAACTATCCAGCTATGGTGAATTATAGAAGCTATCTTGCTATAATTAATAGGTAAATTGTGTTTTCAATCGAGAGATCAAGTACTGTCATCATTACCGCCACTATTCGCATCGCCATCATGAGCCCAAACAAATTCAGACTGGTAAGCTCAGCTGAAGTATCAAGGATCAAAGCAGGCACCATCATGTTCCTGCCTCCGAGATCAGAGCTCCCCAAAGCCGTGGTCGTGAACTTGGATAGCAACGAGGGAGCTTTCAACCATCCTGTAATCATCGCATCGTGTCCCTCGCCAAAGGAGATGAAGCACAAGTCCCTCGTCCAAATAGCTATCGTGCGTACCAAACAAGAGCTCATGAGTCTAAAGTTGACTGTTTACAGATGACATCATTTAATGGTACAACTATCAAGAAACACCTCGCAGCAAAAGGAATCAAGAAGCGCACTGGAACTGAAGCAGCGGCATTTTCGGGACACTTGCGTGTAGCGACTGTATCGAAACCTTTCGCCCTTGATACTTTGAAGCTGAGGAACGGGAAGGGAATGAAGAGAGATTGTTCTTATGTTAGTATAAGGAGAACGTACGCGATTGAATTGAGGGCACTGGCGTTATATGGTGGGCTGAAGGAAGAGGTGGACGCATATTGTTTGACAGCACATGCGACGAGAAAATTAAACGAAGCTATAAATGAATACAAAAATCGAAAGAGGGGAATAAGAATCAAGTTAACGGTTAAGAAAGAGAAACCAATGGGAAAGACAGACATGGCGCCTTCTACCATACCGGAGGAGACGAAAATAGACGAGGTGCCGGACAGCCCCCGGCCATTGGACAAACCAACATTCAAGCGCATGAATTGGAAAGGAAGCGATTTGAAAGATGGAATTAAGAAGAGAATTGATCTCACTCCACTCATTTCTCCACGCTCAGGTTTGCGGCCGCGATATGAGACGCAAGATGGGATAGTGTTGACCTCGCCTCGGCTAGTGTCTCGGAACCCATATCGAACTCTGAATCCGCGAGGGTACCGATAAGCTAATTAGAAACTATACGAAATGACGGAAGGAAGAAGTCGATTTTATGAATATAGGATCAGCCAGAGAAGGATCGACCGATTGCTGAGTCAGGAGTGGGATGTGAGTGGGATGTGTGTATTCGTACTTGATAGTCCTCAACAACCAAATATTGTCTCCAAAAACGAAGTCTTTATTATATCCTTACATGTGAGGACACCGAAGCTGAGTAGAAGATGACGATCCGAAACATGAGAATTGGAGTTGATGTGGGAGGGTAAGGATAACAATTCCTTGACGGAAGGAAGTTAACCTGTACGAATCTAGGACAAACACGGATGGAGTCATACTTGATCCTTTACGTTCATCAGAGCCAGATCATGGTATTATAGCCTGGCACAAAGCTTCAACAACAGGTAACCCGAGTGATGGCATCACCGATACCATAGCCTCGATGTTTGCAAGCTCCAAGATCGACCCGGACATGGTCGCGAGCGTGACAATTGGAACCACTCACTTCATCAATGCTGTGGTTGAGCAAGACCAAGCTAGGCTTGCCAAAGTCGCGATTATTCGCTTGTGCGGTCCTTTTTCTAAAGGAGTTCCTCCGTGTGTTGATTGGCCAGCTAGATTGCGAGAGCTGATATGTGAATATTATTGTCTTATCGATGGTGGTCTTGAAGTAGATGGAAGTCTGATCATGGAAATTGACGAAGAGCAGATTTTGAGAGAAGTCGAGATCATCAAAGCGAAGAGCATCAAAATTATTGTGGTGACAGGTATCTTCAGCCCAGTTGATATCTTGTACAAGCAAGAAGAGACAGTTGCTGAGATCATCAAGAAGGCGTATCCGGAGGTTGATATTGTGATTTCCAAGGATGTCGCTAACCTCGGATTCCTCGAGAGAGAAAATGCTGCAATTCTCAATGCTGCGATTCTTCCGTTTGCTAGAAAAACCATCGCGTCATTCCAGCAAGCCATCTCTCAACTCAAGCTTCGCTGTCCTCTTTTCATCACGCAAAACGACGGCACGATATTGTCAGCTGGTGCAGCGAAGAAACTGCCAATTAGGACATTTTCATCTGGTCCAACAAACAGCATGAGAGGAGCGGCATTTCTGACGCAAAACGAGACTAGAGAATCAATGATGGTGGTTGATATTGGAGGAACTACTACTGATGTTGGGCTTCTTCTTGCCAATGGTTTCCCTAGACAGGCTGCCGCATTTAGCGAAATTTCGGGAGTTCGAACTAATTTCTCATATCCAGATGTTCGCAGCATTGGGCTAGGAGGTGGATCAATTGTGAGAAAACACGCAGATGGGACACTTACCGTTGGTCCTGACAGTGTTGGCTATCAATTACCAGAGAAAGCTATTGTATTTGGAGGAGATATTGCAACTGCGACTGACTACACTGTCCTTGCTGGAGAAAGCTTGGAAGTAGGTGATCGTTCCCTAGTACTCAAGGCAAACTTGGACGGAAATCTGGGAAATTTCAAGACTCTCGTGAAGAGAACTCTTGAACGAGTCATTGATACAATGAAAACATCCTCAGATGAAATTCCAGTCTTGCTAGTCGGAGGGGGTGCCATTATCGCTCCAGATCAGTTGCATGGTGCAAGTAAAGTCATAAAGCCAAATTGGTCAGGCGTCGCCAATGCGATAGGAGCAGCTACGGCAAGAGTGAGTGGGATTATTGATACGATCGAAAGTACTGAAGCCAGGTCTGCGGCTCAAGTGATGGAGGAAATATCGAAGCGGGCAATTTGCAAAGCAATTGAGAGTGGCGCCACACCCGAAACAGTACAAGTTGTAGAGATGGACCACATCCCTCTGCAAGTAAGTGACTTTGCTAAAGGCGATTGCCAAAAGCTGACAAGAAGAAGTATATTGCAAACAAGTCTCGCTTCATAGTTAAGGCTGTTGGTGATTTTGACTTCGAGCGCGACGTCATATGTGATGTTAACATCAACTCGAACGACCTCATTACTAATGGATCGATGACAGAATTCAAAAAGAAGACAGAAAGCTCCGAAGAAAAGAACAATTCTTTAGCTGATGACGTTGCCCTAGATATTGCAACGTACAAACCAAATATTCAAGGTCGCGAGTGGATTATCTCAGAGACAGACTTAGCCTGGATAACAACAGGTTGCTACATTTTAGGGACAGGTGGTGGTGGATCTCCTTATGGCCATATGCTACGACTCCGCCAAATCATGCGAAATGGAGGTGTCGTTCGTGTCATCTCTCCAGATGATCTTCGGGATGAGGACTTAGTAGCTTGTGGCGGGGGTAAAGGCTCGCCAACTGTTTCTATGGAGAAGTTGGCTGGCGACGAGTAGGATCTCCTCTCCTTTTTATTTATATTTAAATCGACGACCAATTTCTAACTCGTACAGAATGATGCAGGCACAGACGGAGCTTTACAGCTTCATGAAAGTGAAGCCAAATGCTATGATTGCCCTCGAGATTGGTGGAGGCAATGGTTTGCAAGGCATGATACTAGGTGCTTCCACTAATATGAACCTTCCAACAGTGGATGGCGACTGGATGGGTCGGGCATATCCAGTTGCTTGGCAAACCACACCTGTTGTTTTCGAGAAGAAACCTGTCTTCTTACCATCTACAATCTGTGATGGTAATGGAAATGTTATGGTGAGAAAGAAGGCTTTGTATAAGATCATGGTTAACGAAGCTGTAGCTCATGACAAAAGCGACTTCCGAACTTATGGTTGAGAAGGCGTTTCGTGCAGCTCTGTCCCAGATGGGCTCCCACGTCGGATGCGCCAAAGGACCTGTTTCAGGCAAGAACACCAAGTCCTGGGTCGTTGAGCACACAATCTCTCTTTCGTGGCGAATTGGACGAGCAGTTGCTTTGTCTCGCAGCAAGAATCAAATAGACACTGTTGCAGAATCTATCATAAGCGAGGTCGGAGGAGATGAGTCTGCAAAGGTGCTCTTCAAAGGTAAGATCATCGGAGTTGAACGAACTCTGAGAATAGGCCATGTTTATGGAGAGGTCCTCATCGAAGAAACGATCGGTCACACCTCAGAGGCAAAGAAAAGACTCAAGATTCCCTTCAAGAATGAGAACATTCTTGCGGTCAACGTGGAGGCTGATGGAAGTGAAAAGGTACGCGTCCTGGGTACTTTTGTAAGGCAAAGGTATGCTGACGAATCAAAGATAATCGCCTCCGTGCCAGACCTCATTTGTGTTATTGATGCACAGAATGGCGAGGCAATTGGTACTCCTGAGTATCGTTATGGGTTACTTGTGGTAGTACTTGGTATTGCAGCTTCTGAGAAATGGACATCAACGCCACGTGGTTTAGAAATTGGTGGTCCGAAAGGATTTGGAATGGATAATGTCAAGTACGAACCGCTCGGGGTGTTTAAGAAACCAAGAAGCATCATCGATGAATATAGGCGGCGCCAGTAGCTTCTCGTGCAGGTCTGAGCATTCTAATCGTCTAGATTGAGCGCATCTTCAATTGGTCTAGTCTAGTCCTCCTGGTGTATCAGCCAAGGAATATATATATATTCTCATAGCTGAACTACAATGCTGTATATCTCAAGAGAAGCGAAATATGAGTTTGCTGTCCTCATCTGATAAGATTACATAAAAGCTAAATGGCTCAGGCAAGTCTCTTATTTGGCGTTCATTGCAGTGGTCGACATTGCTTTATTTTGAGGCTCTCTGGTTGTTGTAATAGCTGCTACCATCAGCGTAACATAGTATCGATAGAGGTTGAAAACACTATACACAAACGAAGTGGGATCACCGTAGAAAGTAACGCAAGGAGAGGGGGAGATGTCGTGAAGTTTTGTCCGATGGAGAGTTTCGGGTAGGATCTTAGGTCGGAAAGTGGAACACGTGACAAATCACTTTCACGACCTCCCTCACTGATCACCCCGATTGCTGCCTCGGTACTTCAGAACAATATGATGAGCATCTCATTCTTTCCCTGAGGCGACCGGCTTTGGTAAGAAGACCCGGCTAACGATCCGAACGTTCGTCTTTAATGGGCACACTTGATCAGAGAGACGATAAGTTTTGTGTCACGCCACTTTCTGAAGCCAATGGAGTTCAGAACACCCCCCCAAGCTGCAAGGATCGTCACATTCATGGTATCAGATGATATCTAGATCTCGATTGCCATCTTTTCAAAAGCGTATTTCAAGAAAGCCCAGATACTTTAAACAAAGTTCACCAAGCCTTGACCTTACAACGACAAAAGATAAATAATATTTTTTACAAGTCACAATTCACAAAGACCTTACCCTTTTCATTCAAAGATATCAAGTTGAAACTACTGGCACATTCAAAAATTTAAAGCGCTTGCCAGGGATGGAGAACAAACTCAAAGCAACAGCTCCACCACTCGTGGACGCTCGCCATACAACAAAATCATACTTGATAGCCTTCGAGCTTCTGAAAGCTCTTAGACGCAGAAATCCGGAGTCAATGATCGAGGTTACTTTTCAGAACGATAAGGGACTACTGAGAGATATTGGAACTTGGTGCGAAGTCACTGGCAACAGACTACTGAGCTCAGAGTCAAGTCTGGATGGTCATGATGTAATGTGTTTGGTGCAGAAAAGCATGGTGATGGACAGGAGAGGAAGCATTGTCAGCAGTATTGATGCTGGACGGAGCATGTGTGTGCTCATTCCAACAGCTGACCTCGAAGATGTGACCTTGTCTCTTGACAAGGCACTTTCTGGAGCTGTGTTGGGAATGGTTGTGCATCTGTATTTCGAAGGACCAGGGGTGTTCTTGCTAAGAAAAGGATACAGAGCCATTGTTTCGGGTTTCTTTGGGAAATTCCGCACATCGAGAGTAGAGTCAAGCATTAGTGAGAAGGGAGGACTACTACCCGGAGGGGCAATTGAGATCTTGCAGGAGCTTGGAGCTCAGTTCTATGTTCGCGGACCGTCGTTGGAGGAGTTTGGAGTTAGGGAAGAAGAGATCACGGTGCGAAATTTTATCATCGCTTCGACCATGACTTGGGTTGAACTCATGGCTCGGAGTGATATTAACGTGGGATAGCAAATAATTTTACAACTGAAGCTTCAAGCACGATTTCAAAACGATGTTGGAGTGAGAAAGTGCTCTTAGGTTTCCATACAATATTTTAGAGCATTTGCTTCGACGCACAACAGCAGCGTTCCTTTGACAGCTTTCTATCCATCACTTTCAAAGCCTTTCTGCGCTGACTGAGTGCCGACTCATTTCTCGCTGCCCACGAGACTTGGAGGGTCGAACGCGGATCAAACTTTTCTCATCCTAGATCTTGTGAGCAAGGGCAATGCTCTCGTGGCTGTAGCAGTGACATTGACCCCTTTCAGCCCCGCACAACTTGAAGTGTGTAGACCCTAAAAGCACAAGTCAGAGAGCTCAATCTTTTCATCATTATAACTGCAAGCTTCGGAATGAGCTAATGCGTACTGAACAACACAGTGTATACGACAATAAACAAGCCCCATGAGGACCAAGAAGATTACCTGGAAGCGGAAATATCAGCATTGGCATCTAAAAATTGACTATACTATTTGTAGCTTACATCCTTCCAATAGCTTGTTATCACTTCCAATTCCAATCAATGTACCTGGGCAACAGTTGTAGAGCATGTCTCGAAGCAAAGGACATGTAATTGCGCTGACGAGCGAACACAACAATACAAGGGCGAGAAGAAAGACTTGCTGCCGCATATTAAGAACCGATTGAGTATTAGTTATCGTTTGGTAGCTACCGTGAAAGGAATTTGGGTATAGTTGAGAGTTTACTCTTTAGGCGAGGAGTAGAAGATAGATGCAACACCTTGACTGCTGAAATTTGAGACGCATATTTGTCAATGGCGGTGCAAATCATATATAAATTTCTCTGAGCAACAGTTACAGTGCTCTCGTGTCGGTATCATCTCCCTAGTAGCACAAAAGACCTAGCATGTTGCTCCGGATTCAATTTGAAACATCGGTCACGTTACAAATCACGTGGGTTACTTCTTCTTATAAAATCTATTGCCTTAACAGGAATGACCCCGTCAAAAGTAAGCGAGAGATCAAAATACCCCTGATACTGTCTCCGGTTAGTTCTCTGTAGATTTAATATTACCAAAAGATCTCTTATTGCCCAGGTTTATTAAGTCTCCGTCGGTTAACACTTGGCTCAATTAAGTATAGTCTGCTTCGAAGGAATGGACCTTTAAAGTCAAAGGACAATAACCAAAAGTTGTGTTATTCTCTCTCTCTCTCCTCGTACAGAATCACCAAACACAACATGGAAGCAAAACCAATCCTCATCTCGGGAGCCGGTCTCTCCTCTCTGCTTCTCGGACAATCCCTGCTCCGAGCATCCATTCCGTTCCTCATTTTCGAGAGGGATAGCTCCATGTCTACCCGTGCACAAGGCTACAGATTAAGACTTTCGTCAGAAGGTCTAAACGCTATCGAATCTGTCCTTGGCCCCGAAAAATTTGCTAAATTCTGGGAGAAGTGTGGAAAGACTGGCGGTGGAGGTTTCACTCAGATCAATGCTACGACAGGTGAAGTCATTACCGAGGAGTCTGCTGAGCAGAAATTTGCTGCAGCGGCGCAAAAGAAGACTGGGCTTAAGAAAACAATCTCCTCTCGCGATGGAAAGGTCATTGGTATTGCACGAGGCGAGATGCGGAAGCAGTTCATATCCGGATGCGAGCCGTTCATCAAGTGGTCGCACAATGTCACCAGCTATGAGCTCACAGCTACTGGTGTCCACGCAATTTTCGCGGATGGTTCCAAATCAGTCGAGGGACAGATGCTGATCGGTGGCGAAGGTATCTATTCCAAGGTAGCAAGACAAGTCTCGGGAGGAAGACTGAAGGTCTATGATACTGGTGCGAGAGGAGTTCATGGACAGGCACCCACTACTGCATTTAAAGGACTTGGTGAGGGTGTCTGGAGACTCACCGATGAGGAGAATCCAAAGGGTAAAGCCTTTGTCATGACCAATGTCCGGCCAGGCGAGATGGACGACCCAAACGAGCAATTTGGATGGACTATGCTCGCCGAGCCTGGTGTCATCCAGGCACCTGACAACAATCTTGCAGCTACTGGAGCTCCAGCCGCAAACATTGCAAAAGAGCTGACTACGAATTGGCATCCACGTCTCAAGCCTTTGTTTGAGCAAATGATCGATTCAGAAGCTGCTTTCTGGAAAATCACATGCTCTACTCCTGGTGGTGTGCCAGAGTGGCCAAATGAGCCTCGTGTAACAGTGATTGGTGATGCAGCTCATTCGATGACTCCAGCTGGAGGGATTGGTGCCAACACTGCTGTTAGAGATTCGGCACTTCTTGGAAGGCTTATTGCAGAGGCTGGTGGGTTCAAGGAGGGCGTGACTGCTGCTTATGAGAAAGAGATGAGAGTATATGGGAGCGAGGCTGTTGCTACGAGTTATGGACTGGCACAGGGTGGTTTCGGAATTCACATTGACGAGAACTCCAAGACTGTGTAATTGGATAATTAACCAAGCTGTGTCTGCTTTGGCTGAAGATAAAACATGCAATCCACTAAATTTGCTTCTTTTACTCAAGTCTACATGAGAGAGTGGCCATCAGTCGGAGATCTTCGAGTTCCAGATCAGTGATCAAGTAGTTTCTTATCGGAGAATAAAGTTTATGTAAGAGCTTGGCTCACTGGGGGAAGAGGGTTATTCCCTTAATTATCATTTCTTCCTTTTGCTGGCATCATGAGTATCGAGATATTTACAAAGTCTGTTAGTGCTTATACAAAATTAACTAACAAAATGTCACTGATGATTCGAGTGACTTAAAGTAATGGAAAATGCACTTTGGTTTCCTAATTGCAGTCATGGTAAGGGTTGCGTTTTGAGAATCGCGCCCTGCCAGTTGGGCTCCTTTTGGTCTTGGATTCTGTGAAGAGACTTTCGCATGGCGGCTGACTGAAGAAATTCCTCAATAAATCCCTGACGCCTTAGATTAAGCTGGAGTGTTCTGCATTCGTAGAAGAGACGGAGCTCACATGGGTCGGATCAGCGACAGTGCGATGGGGTGGTTTTGAAGAAAAAGAAAATTCGTCACAGAGCGCTATATCGTGATTGCAGTATACCAGGTATTTCAAATCTTCGGTTTGTATCTGGCTATTGGTATTTTCGGTGGGACGACTGGCTGCGCCGAAGTGGTTATCATTTTATTTAGTTGTTGATAGGACTTTCTCAATGGTGTAGTACGTAGTTTGTCAATGAGGGTTGGAGAGCTTGTTGCAGACCATCAGTGGCTTGTTGATTTTTGTGTATAGGTTTGTTCACGTACGCGGTTGGTAGAAAGGTATTTAGTTACAGGAAGCGTGATTCCATTCACTCATAGCACAGGAATCAATGCCATATTAATGGCATTTACATGTGACACATCCCACCAATTCACTTCCTGACCTATATATATTCAAATAACGCATTTTCTATCATCCAGCAGGCATCAAGAACGAGTTCTCTTGTCAGGTCAAACTAATGTAGGTGGAGAGAGGCAAAATCGAATGGTCACCAAAAAGAAAAAAAGGATTCCGCTGATTCACCAGCCGCGACTTCAAAAACCCCACAGCGAAGGGGTTTTCTATAGGCCTTAATGGGCGTTGAGTTTTGCAGTTTTTTAACATTCTTTTTAGTTTCATATTGTTTTTCGATGGGAGTCAATCTCAGATTTGTTATTGTGGGGCAAATGGTCCTAAGCGAGGATGAAGTTGGATTCGCGCCTTGAAGCTAGCTAACGCGTTGTAATTGGTGCTAGTCTCGTTGGCAAGCCTGGCATTGTGAAAGTATTTTTTGTCGTATGAAAATCGAGAAGGTGAAGATAGTTTTATGAAACTAATCGCATTGTGTAGATATCTGAAATGTTATATATAAGCTTGCAATTTAATTGCGCTTCCGCAAGCTTATGACCAGGGTAAATTACTGACTGTCTAGCAGAAAAGTGGTTTGATTGTTAGTAATCCGATCTCGAAATAGATACCTCGCCTGTGGTCTGAAGTGTTGATCGTCCTGGCATTCTGGACTCGAGAGAAGCCACTGCCAGGTCTCCTAATTCAGGGCGATGAGACCCGCTTGAAATCTAGAGTAATGGAGTGCGTCTTCCATCTTCTTTATCCTCCTGTCCTCGTTCAACTCCAAATTCCAAGGCTTCCATCTTCTTTCCTGTGGGGCACAAACATTCTCACCCGTGAGGGCCCATGTTGAATTCTCAAACTGAAGTAGCTTTTGTGTTGACATAGACCAATCCAATTCTTACTCGAGATGCTCTTCATCATCATCAAGATTGATGGCACCGCTATTATTATCATACAATTTTTGACAGTATATTCTGTGCCTCTCGTCATGATGACGAACTTGTCTTTAGCTTCTGACCTCTTTCCGCCAAAAGCAAGCTCTTTAAAACCCCTATGCTTCATCTCCTTTCTCAGGCTCCACATAAGGGCGGTAAACTCCAGGCCCAGAACTTTTCTCTTCCACTCAAGCTCTGTGGGAACTTCTGGTCCGACCTTGCTGATATGATTTTCAAATTTCCAAAGCAGTTTTTGACGCTGCATGTTGAGTCGAAGATGGCTGCAGTCATAATGTAGGTGATATGGAGGATCCCATAGGCAATGCTCTGAGATTGTGGTGAGAACTGGCGTGGTGAGCTTCTTGTCGCATAGCTCAATGTCCTTGGTTTTGTATTTAGTGAACGTCGCTGTTGCATTTGAAGATTGTACACCATTATGGCCTTGATTTCGTCCTGTCCCACGTGCGAGAGAACTTCGGGATTTGGGAGTCCAATTGGCGGTTAAGTTTTGCGTCGATTTCGAGGGGAAGGGTGGCTTTTCTATTTGACTTGTGACTGCAATTTGTCGTGATATGGGCGTGCTTTGAAATTGAAAAAGACGTTCGAGCAAGGAATAAAACTAAAAAGAGGATGTGAGCTAAGGTTAAGAAAACAGATGTGTTTTGTTTGGGTGTAGACGAAATATAGCGTACACGATGTTGGTAAGCGGTATTTCTCGCGTTGACAAGATAGATGGAGTAGACAAATACCCAGATTCCTCTAGCCCTTTATCTGTTGTATGAATGGAAGCAAAACAGAATTTGAACTTTGGCAATGAAATGTATGCAACTGGTGCTTGCATTAACACTGGTTGGTGCACTTCAGCTACTTTTTATGGCATGTTTGTGTTTTATTAGGCTTATTATGTAGCTATTCCTCTTAGCTTTCTTGAGCATGTCATTGTCACGCTCACTTCGTACTTGCACTTGGGTTAGATACTAACCAGTGTGCGAAACCACAAGAACTAGCAAGCTTTGAGACCAATATTTTATAGAAGATACTCATCATTACTTTCAAACCAAGTCGGTCGAATGTTTTACCTTCAAATCCCTTTCACACGATAAGGATCGGACGCGAAAATATTCATGGATTTGGCGAAGAAGAAAGTCTTTAACTACTGGTTTCTGCCACTGTACCTTGGTATCCGCTACTCTCTCTGCATTGCTTCATTCGCTAGTAGGATCCTTGACCAAGAAGCACAGCCGATTAGCGTCTTACAGAGCTGACCAGCTTCATCTCTCTCTGCCTCGTTCTTCTTGAGCTCCATTCGTGTCCCAAATTTTCCATTAAACTTATTCACCCTGCACTCGTCGATTGTATGCGGTACACTACCTCGAAAGAACAGACCATCATCTGAATCATACATCCACTCTCGACCCCATGAAGCAATATGATGGATCTCCTGCCGCAATCTTTCAGTGTCGGCATGTTTCAAGAGAACACGATAGCCATCGACAAGATGATGCAGAAAGAATGAACTATCAGAGTACATTCTCTTCGCTGGATCGGATACGCTGTGGTCGAAGAGTGAGGAGTTTCGATTCAAGGCCGAATGTGCAAGACTGATAGCTGTATTTAGGTGTTCGTGCTTTCTGGTCCGTTCATACAGTAGTGCGAAGCCATGGATTACAAAACCAATGTTGTATGTCCACTTCATTGGGTGAACCGTTGCTTTTCCATTGTCCTCCATTGTCAAACCATCACAAATTAAGCCATCTGACGAATCTCTTAGCATCAAAATGACCCAATTTAAGCTTCTTTCAGCAAACACGATGAGCTTGTGATCGTGCTCGATAGCATCCAATCTGAGAGCAGCAACAGCTGAGGGGCCAGTTGAGCATGCATTCCGTGCATTCGAATTATTGATATGCCATGGAATCCCGCCGTCTTTGGTAGCAGCAGGCATGAGTAGCCCTTCTAGAATCTCTCTGGCTTGTTTCAACCACTTCTTCTCCCCCGTCGCTTCATAGACACTTATCAGAGCCTGTGCAGCATGTGCGTTGTCGTCAAAATAAATATCCTCATTACCTGGAAACATTTTCCAAGCACAGAAAGCATGTCGAGAAGGATTCCAGTATGCTTGCAGACACATGATAGCTGTGTGTAGCTGCTGTTGAGGCAGAGTTTCTGCAAAGCAATGCACGGCAATGATAACTGGCCAAACGACATAGCCAAAATGATCTTGGGGGCCAAGAGTGCTTTCAGATTTGGACCGGGCTTGAAATTGGCCATTTTGAGGTGAATAGAAGTAAGAAAACGTATGAAAAGCAAGCTGATGTGAGAGAGAATTAGGATGTGATGGATTTAACGAATGCTGCACTAGTGAACCATCAAGCCTATCTTGGATTTTGCCAATAAACTTCTTCATAATGCCTTAATTCCTTAGAATGTGATCTCAGATGTTGAAGTTAGGGGTACACCATAGCAAGGGAAAGTTTGGTAGTAAGATGCTGAGAAGTTTGGGAAGGTCGTTTGGATATGACGTCTCCTGCTTGCACTCACAGTTTCATGTTCCATAATTGTTAGTCAGCCATGACGATCTTGCTGGCAAATAGAAGTCAGGTATAGAAGCTACTTGGCAGGTGTGGTTTGTATACTATTAACATAAATGAGCAAGGAAATGTAGAATCAGAATCAAAAAGAAAGCTTTTAATATAGTTGGATTATATTATGACGCCAAAAATTAGCTTTTATTCGACAGTGGATCTGCTCAATTATGAGTAATGCTCCTCGTAATGAGTGTGGCCGGACTGGTGGCCAGACTGCTGAAAGTTGCTTCTCAGTTTGACAACAAAGATCTGGACAATCAAGGCAGTTTAATGTGTCCGAGTGCTGGATACTTTGGCACCGACACTGGCCGCGCTGGCCATGGACTTGACCAGCCTAAGTCGGCAAGAAGAGGTCTTTCTAACTTACGATAGCTTCCATCAAGAGCGATTCCCTAGATATGATAGAATTTCTAGGGGCGACATGGACTCTCAGCCCTTAACAGCAACCATTTTCGAATCCTTCGTCCTGCCAAGACCTTCCCTGCCGTAATAATCCATAGGATATACTCCGCCGTTAGATTTCTCCCAATCTTCCTTGGCACCTAAAACAATCAAGGCTTCATATGGTGTCAGTAGGGGCCTGGGAAATGCATATCCCCAATCTATGCTAAGTCTCGGGCATGCAACTTGCACCCAGCACTCTACATCATCCATCATTGCAAGCTTTCCAGGGAAAATCTCACTCAGAAGTAGATTGATATATGGTATCCCAAGACCCTCAAGCTTCTGCTCAATCAGTGTCATTGTATGAGGATTTCCTTGACGTCCCAGTGATCCAAGGATCAACCCCCACTTCTTCGCAGTTTTGGCAGATGCAATGGCTTCTCGTCGCAAAGTGTGCATTTCTTTGTGATCATAGCTCTCTCTGGTAAGCTTCCTGGAGTATGGATCATATCGGTAGGCAGGTATCGATGGATTGTGTATCATGGCGCTTTCCAAGTGAAAGCGACCATCTCCTAGGTAAAGAATCATGTCGACACCTTCCGTAGTATCTAGCCGTGGTGATGTGCATCCTAGGATCTCTCCTTTACTCAAGGGTGATATTTGGGGTATCAATATGTTATATCCAGCTTTTTCGAGAGGCATCCGAACACCGTGTAGGGTAGCATTGAACTGTATCGTGCCAACCATTGCGATCGTCTTTCCAGATGGGATATTCTTCTCTAAGGTCGCGAGAAGATGCGTGGTATCAATGCTTATATCCACGAAAACGTATAGAGTCTTGATCTGTGTAACGTCCACAGGGATCAAACACGAATGCGCATAATGCACCAGCAAATCGCAGCCAAGTGCCCTCGCAGTATAGTCGTCGATACAGCAAGCTCCATATGTAACATCTCCCATAATCAACGTCTCGATACCAGGACAAAACTGAGTCAAAATGTCCGAGATTGTGGTCGCAAACAGTAGCAGTCCCTCTGGCATCTGCAAAGCGACCTTCGTGGAACCATTCGTACGTATGCGATGTATCGTCTTGTGTATTTCGAAAGAGTAGTTGGGAGGGAGTAGAGCGATCGCAGCGTTGATATCAGGGTCATTGAGAATCTCGGGAGGTACCTGATTCAAGGTTCGAGGTATCCGTCGAGGTTTCGAAACTATTGCTCGTTAGAGAATGTTTGTCTAGACAGGATTCGTAGCATCTTGCCTTGAATTGCCCCGCTATCCTCCAATAAATCGGTCGAGCCATTTTTTAATGCAGCTTCAGCGGCTTGTCTTCGTCCAACAAACCTCTTTTTGGGCTGCCGCTGAGCCTCTTCTTCTAATTTTTCTTCGACATCTACCGCAACCCCAAGATCAACCTGTGCACGATCTTCCTCCATATTGAATATTTGTGGTTGTTGTAATTTGCGGATAAGAAAGTTGGATTTGCCCCTCTACGATAAACACACCCTGGTGTGTCCCTAATTTTACAAATTCAACGACAGACTTACGGTAGCACTCTTCACTTCATCACTTCAAAGAATAAGACCATCAATTTCCGAAATAGTTGTTTTTGCATCTTTAAAAGCGATAATAAACTTTAAAATAACATATAAGCCAAATTATCAAGATGTAACACGGAACAAAATCGACTTCTTTGGAGGCACGTTTGGGATAATTTGAATGCGACGCCTTCACGAACATGCTAGACCATGTTACTTACTTGTCTAGTTGGCAATCTATGGGATCTCGGGTGAAATTTTGAGCGAGTGGCTGATATAATGCAGTGCTCAAGCTATGAAGCTGGGATTTAGACTCCCAAGAAGTGAGGTGTCTATCTAAGTGACCAACATGATGAATGTCGACTGTAGCTACTGAAAAATAAGCCGGCATAGCAGTCTTTGTAAAGGGCTTTGTATATTTCAAAATCTCAGGCGGTTTTCAACCAGCTTCCCTTATCACCTTTGTGGCGACTTCAATCCAAATCATGTCCCTCGCTTCCGCGACATCAAATTCAACCAATTCATTTTTTCGTTGCACACATGCTCTCCTGTTCTTACTTGATAATCAGTAAATCTACTTTCATCTCGCCGTGGTAACTTAATCGTATCGATCTGTCTTATTGATCTATTGCAATGGCAAACAGTCGGGGAAAGCCGTCCAAGAGCAAGAACAAAAAGAAGAACAACACGGCCACGAACAACGAGCCAATCTCCTCTACTGAAAACAGCGTCGCGCAGACAGAATCGAATGATTCGGAGTATAGCGAACCATTTGATCCAGCTAAGGGAGCAGAAGATGTCAGATTCGTAAACATCGAGCCTCACCTCGATGCAGGTACTGCGTGCACGTGCGAGGTGAAAAGCATCTTTGTCACAATCACGCGTTTGTTAGATATGGTTGGAACCGCAGACACTGCTGCTGTATTAAATGGCCCGAGAATTGCAGCTACGGATGTACCCCCTCTCCAGGTACTTTATGCTGGCTTGCTGGACCAAAATCCGGAACTCCTATGTAGCAAACAAGCATATTTTGATCCCCAGCGACTAGTTATTCAAAAGCTTGAGCGGTGGAAAGAGCAGCCAGAACAAGGCCAGTTCAATGTATATGAAATCGCCGAAATCAACAAATTCCTCCATCGATTTCCTCGCAACATCGTCGTTGACTATCGAAAAGCTGCCAGAGGGGCCACAAGGAGCCGTTTCTGCGCATCATATCAAGAATTAAGTGAGTGCATATGTTGTATGCCTACCTTAAGCAAAGTAAGGTGACTTAGGCAGATGTCTCGGTGACCCTCAGATACCTTGCCTTGACTATAGTGTCTAGCTGTAATAATTTTCGTGTGAGTGTCTTAGAAATCTGTTTCATCGCATTTGTAGATCTTAGTTCAGTCAAAATTCTTTGGTGAGATACACATGCAACTCTGCACTCTAGTATTACGTTTGATTGAGGTCATGCGATTGCCTGCCTATAATTAACCATATATTAACCTGCTGTGATCAGAGGTATTTCCAAGAAGCATCTGAAAAACCACGTCACGAGAGTGAAAGAGGAACACAGATTCCAAGATTAGCAAAAGTTTTCCCGCTTAGCCATTACCTCCAAAAGGGGAGCACCTCGGCTTCCATCGGCGAGCCCCACTCGCCACCACCTTCACACTCTCCAAAACTCATACTCTTCCAATCGACAAAGAACACAAAAAAATGGCAAAAAGTGAGGTTTCTAAGCTACTGCTTAGAGGTTATGAACTCAAGAGGTACTCTCTGACGGGGAGTCGAACCCCGATCTCCCGCGACTTGTACTTGACAAGCGGAAATCATGACCGTTAGACCATCAAAGATGCTTTGTATTTGTTGGAGCATGTTACGAATTTAGAGTATATGTTGACTAGAATCTGTAAAATTGTGAAATTTTCTAACCTCCTAACCAACAAAATTGATTAACGACGCCGGTTTTTTCGAATTCTATAATGGCTTGAGAAGTGAAAAATTAGTGCTTCGTTTGTAATGATTTTAACACTGGTGGCGAAAGTTGAGCTGGTGTTTTATATCCCTTTTTTATTTATTTATTTAAATGTATTTAACCACAAGTGAAACAAATGATCTGATGATTTTGAAATGAATGGGATTGACATTGAGTTTGAATTCAAAATATTCCATTTTAGAAAGCTACATAAGATCCTCAATCGTCTTTTCGTTGCATCGTGATTCTCATCACACCAAACTCCTAAACGCCAGAGTTCTTTCCTTAAATCAGCATAGGGACATCCTCCTCAGACGCCTTTTCCAAAGTACCATTCCAAGCCTTTGAATCTCGAGGCCACATCCGCTTGTACAGACTAACACCAACAGAGTCCTGAGGATTGATCTTGCCGTCAAAGGTAGCCTTGAAGTATCCATGCGTACCCAAACTCTCTTTGATGAAACCACTCCTGCCTCTCTTCGTCCACAGTTGTAGAGCCTTGAACCATTCCACGTCTTCCCGATTGAAGAACATGTATCTAATTGTCACGAGCTTCTTGTGGATCTTGTATGGATGTCCGGTAAGAATGATACGCTTGGCAATGACACGAGATGAAGATGGAGCCATTGAGGTTCCAGTTCCGATCAATGTCATTGGCAAAGATTCGTCTTCATTGCGTCTGAAGAACAATGCTGGTACCGAACCCCAGGTCATAGGTGCAACGAAAGTAGCTATTGAGGATTGACCAGGATGGCAAAATCGATCGAACTTATGAACATCATTCGAGGTGTTGCCGCCCTGGGAGAACAACGGATTAATTACGAACCGACGAGGCCCGCACTGCATGATCATTTCTGTTTTTGACTTGATAGGCTCGGTATAATCTGAGCTGAGGGTGAAGTTGAAATTCATCACGGTGCGCTTATGCTCATGTCGCAGGAGCGAGAACAGAGTAAGTGGTTGTGAAGGATCGTACTTCAACGACGAAGGCACATTGCGTAGATGAATGGCAACTCGTGTGCCAACAGGTACACCACCAATCAAAGTTTCCCTAGTAACCTGTGCCCTCGATGACTTGTAGTCGGGGACTTGAAGCATCCGCCTCCAGCCCTCTGGTTCGTGCGCTCGATCTTCATCCTCCTCCCAATGACTCGCCCGCAGACTCTTCAATCCACGATATCTCTCCAAGCGCTCTCGTGCTAGCACCTCGGGATGCAACTCAATTTCGTCAGGAAACTCGCGATCTTCCTCTGCTTCATCACCCTTTCGCGCTCGGAAGGCAGCCAATTGATCTGCTTCATCATCTGGTGTTGGGTCCATAAACATTTCTGACTGTGGGTACTCCGATGGTGCCGCCTCTGTTGGCTCGCGGGGTGCAAATCCTTCTACACCGTCTTGAGGTAGTGCCTCAGCATACATGGAAACATTCCCCTGCTCATCCACATCTTCATATTCTGAATCAGAATCAGACCCGTTGTCTCCAAGATACCAGGCTGCTTGGTAAGCGGAGGTTCCCTTTGGTAATCGTTTTGGTACCAAAGAAACATGGGTTTCATCATCTGAATAGTAGTGATGATCGTCTAAAAGAACACCTCTCTTGTCGGTTGTGGCTACTGACATTCCAGTATCAAAATCGTCCTCCATCATGATCTCTTCCGGAGCCAATTCAGCAAGGTCATCTTGATCTTCGGTTGGTGTAGCGAGTATGTCCTCGCTTGCATCTTGGTCAAGCGTCATCTCATCGGCTCTTCTCTTCCTCGAAGCCAAAGGTGATGCTGTAATTTTCTCGATTTGAAAGTCACCCCAATCACCAACTTGTACCAATCTGTCGGCTTTCAATCCTCTGCCTCGGACAACACCAGTTACAATCATATTTCCTCCTTCCTCGCCAGGCGCTTGTACCTCCTCAATAAGCATCCAGCTTCTTTCTTCTCGCCACCTCACACCCTTTGGAGTTGTCGTACATAGCGATCGCATCAAGTTGGCACATTCTTGTCGGGAATCCAGACTGTGGATTTTATCCTGATCCGGATGGAAATGATTAACATATGATTTCAAAGATGCAAGAACCTGTGGTCTGCGCTTGGCAGGTTCGACCTTGTCTAGTCCTTGAACTACAGTCAGAAGAGTAGAGAGTCCTTGACTTTCAACACTTCGGATGATGATTTCGCCCAGCGGATCGACTTCTTGGTCTGGAGAGAGGATGAAGATGACAAAATCGGCTACTCTTCCAGCATTCAGGCAAGCCATCAGATCTCTTTTGACCGCAATGTACTGGACCTTTTGCTTGAAACGATCAATCTCGGATCGAATTTGTCCTTCCTCAGGAACTTCGACTTCCAGGTCCAGGCTGCCATTCAAGAGTCGTATTGCTGCCGCAGAGTCCCCATCTTCGCACAACGGTATGACTGCAACGATTCTCGGTGCTCCATCTCGACCTGCAAATACGTTCGTCTCGCGCAAATGCTCTCGGTGCTTGTTCTGCTGTTTCTGGCGCGCTTGGTTCCGTCGATCGAATTTGGACATAAGTTGCTGGTGAGGCGTTTTCCTGTGACTTAGATCTGCTATCTTGCCTGTTTTACCTTTAGTACTTTGCTACTCGAGTTATGTCAAAATTATTCTCACCTTTGGAAATTTCTTTCAATGCGCCCTTCGTTGCCTTCTTGGACTTGAACAATTTTTGGGTGGCTTTTGTCGTACTCCTATGGGAGTGCTGCACAGTAGAAGGCATGTTGCCGTTTCCTCCCGCCTTGAATCTGAAAGGTATCGAAGCCAGGATGTTATAATTGTCCTATGTCGTAGGATTTTTCACGTCGACAACAGATTGTGGAGGGGAAACCTTTTTCGTGCGCTTATCGTTATCGCTTATCGTAATGTCTTGGCACTGGAAAAGTCCAATTGCCAAAAATTTATGCCCAGCCCTGTCACATCGAAACCATCAACCGTTTCTTGTTCAATCATACTTCACAGCAATCCAAACGCTGCAATGGAGCTCGACCTTGCAGACGCACCTACCGATGTGAGGGAACATTTCAATGGCGCGATACCAATCAAGCGCCCTAGACTCGACCTGGCTGTCACAGATGCGGAGGGAGCTGCGATTCGAAGACGAAAAGAAGCAGAGAAGGCATATGGTAGAGGGCGCAAAATACCTTGTGAGTATTCTTTTACCAATCTGTACCGTCTACTACGTTAACAGATGCTAATTGAACGCTAGTGAGGAATATCAAGGATAAGAAACTGCGTGGGAATTTGAAATCTTTGGAAGAGAAATACAAAACTGCGGCTCTCCGAGCAAAAGATGCTGAGATTCTTCACGAGAACACTGGTGGATTCCTCGAGCTTGAAAATGACCTCGAACGGACTTACAGAGTCAGACAACAAGATATTCTGGCAGATGTTCCGATAGAGACGGCAAAGAAAGGATTCGAGTTGAAGTTAGATTCTTTGGGCCCATACGTTTGTGACTACAGCAGGAATGGAAGAGAACTGTTACTGGCAGGTCGGAAAGGTCATATTGCGACAATGGACTGGCGGGATGGGAAATTGGGCTGTGAATTGCAATTAGGCGAGACTGTGAGAGATGCGAAATGGCTATACAATAAGCAGATGTTTGCTGTGGCACAGAAAAAATATGTCTACATTTACGACCAGGCGGGTGTGGAGATACATTGTTTGAAAAAACACATCGAGGTCACAAACATGGAATTCCTGCCATATCATTATCTATTAGCCACAGTGGTAAGTTATACCAGGTTTAACAATTAGACCTATCCTAATTTGAGACAGGGAAACGCAGGATACCTGAAGTACCAGGATATCTCGACAGGTCAAATGGTCATTGAAATACCCACCAAACTTGGATCGCCCACGGCTCTTACACTCAACTCGCATAATGCCGTCCTCCACATGGGACACCAAAACGGAACCGTTACTCTGTGGTCTCCTAACTCCACAACACCACTAGTCAAACTGCTCGCACATCGAGGTCCTGTACGGGCCCTGAGCGTAGACAGGGAAGGAAGATACATGGTATCCACAGGCCAAGATCTCAAAATGTCTGTATGGGACATTCGAATGTTCAAGGAAGTCAACAGCTACTTCACACGAACGCCGGCATCCTCAGTTGCTATTTCGGATCGAGGGTTAACAGCAGTAGGATGGGGGACACAAACTTCGATATGGAAAGGCCTTTTCACGAAACACGCACTTGACCAGGAGAAGATCCAAAGTCCGTACATGGCATGGGGTGGAGAAGGCAAGCGGATAGAGCGAGTCAAATGGTGTCCATTTGAAGATATTCTGGGAGTCTCTCACAACCAGGGCTTTTCGTCGATTATCGTACCTGGTGCTGGAGAGCCTAACTTCGATGCGGCAGAAATCAATCCATACGAGAATACGAAACAACGACAAGAGAAGGAAGTTGATTCCTTGCTTAAGAAGCTGCAACCAGAGATGATCTCACTGAATCCTGATTACATTGGAAACTTGGATCTTATGTCATCTGAGCAGCGTAAGGCGGAGAAGGATCTCGACAAGAAGCCTGTGGATATCATTGCGGATGTGAAGAATCGTGGCAGGGGCAAAAACAGTTCATTGAGGAAACACTTGCGGAAGAAGGGAACAAAGAATATCATCGATGAGAGGCGATTGAAGATTGAGGAGCTGAAGAAGAGCCAGAACGAAAAACATCAGAAGCGGCTAAAGGCAACAGAGGAGGAATTGGGCCCTGCTCTGGGTCGTTTTGCTCGGAAAGGACCTTGATGGGCTTTCTTGCTTGATAATGCCTTTTAATGATACCCAAATCCACACTTCATCGTATAGGAGAATTTTATCAGAGGCAAATTCAGTTACGTGCAATGCTTCACCTGAGCAATGCGAATTGCTTCCTCATCTCTAAGTTCCAACTCACCGTGACTCATTGTGCAATAAACACTCGGCCAAACACCAGACTACACGTGATACCTGTTTATAGGCTCCATGTAAAGAGGCAATATGGTGTTGTAAATTACCTTGTAACATAATGTTCATAGCAAGCTAGCCTGCTGTTGCAATGTCTCGATCTTAAATTTATTGCCACAATACCAGATAGAGAAATCTTTCCGTCCTCCAATCCCACTTTTTGGACATGTGTCTTCAACTAAGAAAGATAGATGACTTTCTTCCTTTCTGTCCGAAAGAAGTATATCTTCTCTGTTGTTAACAATCTATGTCATTAATGAAGAGTGGATAAAAAGAGTACCCTTCACACACATGCGACATGTCCTCTCTGATACAAAACAACGCAATAGATATCAAACTTCAAGGTATCCTCTTCTCCAGCTTTTTGGCATCTAACAATTGGCCAGGCTAAGAAGCTTTCTTACAAACCTCTCACGCTTGTCAAGCTGCCTAATATGGACGACAGAGCTAAAACTTCTTTAGAAAGAGAATTTTTGATTGCCTTAAAGTTATCTAAGGTAGATCTAGAAGCAAGTTAGCTTTTCTTGACTACCATTAGCTGTAACCTCTTACTTAAGCGAGGGGTGTTTAGTCTTCTACCTAGGTTGGCAGCTAAGGTGGGGGTGGAAGGCGTAAGCGAAGATAAGCACAGGGGTAGCTTGAACATTCACACCTACCTACCTGACCTCATCCCGCTCTGCTTCTCCTTGCGTACCTATCAGCAATACATGCGGTTGAATTTTTCACCAAACCAGCTTTGTCAGTATATCTTTCTACTGTACTTGAGAATCTGCACCGGCCGAGCATATGGAATCAAGGACTAGGGCGAAATCCGCTATTTACTAATCCCGATATCGGATTTGTTGATGTACACTTGATATTCTCTCCAGATCGAACATCCCCCCCTCCCCCCCTGGCAATCTGGCAATCGGCGTTCGCCTCGGAGGTGATTCGGGAGTTTTTCTTCAGCAGCCACCAAATGGCATAAGATATGCATGGAATTGTGGATGCCATGCGGAATGTCGTTTGGTGGCGTTTGACTGGATTGGAATTGGAATTGCCGTGGTTATTTTTGGGCCCCAGTTCAGGGCCAACTTCCTCCTCTCGCTTCCCCATTATTTGTAATTCCCAAGGCATTTTCCAAGATGCAACCTCTTAGGAAAATCCAATTGCTGATCTAGATCGTATCACGTGTTCGTACTCGCACTGATGAACCAATCACTGTGTTGATTATTCGTTGGTCGAGGGGGTAGGAGCAGAGGAGCTTACTTAATATGTATCGAGGTGCGGGGTAGATGCAGCATTGGATATTTAGACGCGCCTCCTCCCATTCTCGAGAGGGATCATGAGTTTCTGTCGAAGATCACCTCATTATTCTCATATATCACAACAGATTGTACGCAGGAAGTACACATCTCTCCGTCAATTCACTACAACAACTTCAAATCTATATACATCTACAAATACAAACATGGCTGAATGTCCAGTGAAGTTCTCCAATGTTGGAGGTGGTGGTACCAGGAATCGTGACTGGTGGCCAAATGAGTTGAAGACCAACATTCTCCGTCAACACACCGCCAAGACGAACCCTATGAGCAAGGACTTTGAATATGCTGAGGCTTTCAAGACTTTGGATTACCAGGGATTGAAGAAGGATCTCGCAGCTTTGATGACCGATTCCCAGGACTTCTGGCCTGCTGATTTTGGTCATTATGGCGGTTTCTTTGTTCGCATGGCGTGGCACAGTGCAGGAACATACAGAGTTGCCGATGGACGTGGAGGTGGTGGAGAGGGTCAACAACGATTTGCCCCATTGAACAGCTGGCCTGACAACGTCTCCCTCGATAAGGCTCGTCGTCTGCTCTGGCCCATCAAGCAAAAGTACGGCAACAAGATCTCATGGGCAGATCTCTACCTCCTCACTGGAAACGTGGCAATTGAGTCAATGGGTCTGCCAACCTTTGGTTTTGCTGGTGGACGTCCAGACACATGGGAGGCAGATGAGTCCGTCTACTGGGGAGGCGAGACTACTTGGTTGGGTAATGAGGTCAGATACGGAAACGGAAGCGAGGGTATCGAGGGACACGGTGTGGTCGATGGCGATCAATCCAAGAAGGGACACGTAGATATCCACAACCGTGACTTGGAGGAACCTCTGGCTGCTGCACACATGGGTTTGATCTATGTCAACCCTGAGGGACCAGATGGAAAGCCAGACCCAGTCGCCTCCGCACGAGACATCCGCGAGACTTTCGGCCGTATGGCCATGAACGACGAGGAGACATTGGCATTGATTGCTGGTGGACACGCCTTTGGAAAGACACACGGTGCTGCCCCATCTGATCACGTTGGCAAGGAGCCAAACGCTGCCGATATCGAGCAGCAGGGCCTTGGATGGAAGAACAGCTACGGAACCGGAAAGGGACCAGATACCATCACATCTGGTCTTGAAGTCACCTGGACCTCCACCCCAACCAAATGGTCTAACCACTATCTCGAGTATATGTTCAAGTATGATTGGGAGCTCACCAAGTCACCAGCTGGCGCCCACCAATGGGTTGCCAAGACTAATGATGAGATTATTCCAGATGCATATGACGCAAGCAAGAAGCACAAGCCAACCATGTTGACTTCTGATCTTGCTCTCCGCTTCGATCCCATCTATGAGAAGATTGCACGACGATTCATCGAGCACCCAGAACAACTTGCTGATGCATTCACCCGTGCTTGGTTCAAGCTTCTCCATCGTGATATGGGACCACGTTCCCGCTGGCTCGGTCCAGAAATCCCCAAGGAGGTTTCCATCTGGGAGGACCCAATCCCAACTCCAGACCACCCATTGGTTGAGGAGGCAGACATTGCTGCTCTCAAGAAAGAGATCCTGGCCACCGGTATTGAGCCAACCAAGTTCATTTCCACTGCTTGGGCTTCTGCTTCTACTTTCCGTGGGGGTGATAAGCGAGGTGGGGCTAATGGCGCACGCATCCGTCTTGCACCACAGAAGGACTGGAAGGTCAACAACCCAACTCAGCTTAAGGAAGTTCTCTCTGCTCTCGAGAGTATTCAGAAGAAGTCAAGCAAGAAGATCTCATTGGCTGATTTGATTGTCTTGGCTGGTGTCGCTGCTTTGGAGCAGGCATCGGGCGCCTCCGTCCCATTCACACCAGGCCGCATGGATGCATCCGAGGAGCAAACTGATGCTGAATCCTTCAAGCACCTTGAGCCAGTTTCTGATGGATTCCGAAACTATGGCAAGTCAACACAACGCGTTCGCAGCGAGCAATTCCTCATCGATCGTGCCCATCTCCTCACTCTCTCTGCACCGGAAATGACCGTCCTCCTCGGTGGTCTGCGTTCTTTGAACGCCAACTGGGATGGATCATCTCACGGTATCTTCACCAAGACCCCAGGCAAGCTTACCAACGACTTCTTCGTCAACCTCCTTGATATGAGCACCACCTGGAAGGCAACCGGCTCCGACCAAGACCTCTTCGATGGTGTTGATCGCAAGACTGGCGAGAAGAAGTGGACTGCCACTCGTGCTGACTTGATCTTCGGCTCTCACCCTGAGCTCCGTGCCCTCGCTGAGGTGTACGGAAGCTCTGACGGAAAGGACAAGCTTGTCAAGGACTTCATTGCTGCTTGGGATAAGGTGATGAGCTTGGATCGTTTCGACTTGAAGGCTGCTGCCACATCGAGTAAGGCCCGTCTTTGAACGGTGAATTGGTGTGGGCGATGATGTGGATGCATGATTAGTTTAGGGGATTGATTGATGTTCTTCTCTCGCTTTTGGAAGCTTTAGCTTTAGCTTTAGTAGTAGACTATAAGGTTGCTTGAGAAGGATGAATGTCAATAAACTGTAACGCACTTGAAAGTCTCATATATGTTCTTGCTTGTATTTTGGTGTTATTTCATATATATTTTCTCCTCCTGTGCGTGAAACTCTCTCGGAATACTTTTACTTAAATACGCTATTTCACTTCCTTTTATTCAGCCACTATGCTATTACAGCAACTGAATCTAGTGCTTTTTGATTTGGTAAGTTGAGATCTAGGGAGCTTGATTTGGTGGGGGAATTAAGGCTGACTGAGATTTGAGATAGATTGAGAATAAGCGAGATCCACTTCATTACTTCATCACCTCAATACTTCAACACTGACAGAGGTCAAGACATAGGAATGCATTATGATCTCGATATTTGAATAGGGGATGCGATAAGGTGGTATGGGATGGGAATATATTTAATCTGTCAAGCTCATGGGCTATTTAGTAGGGCTTTATGGCTTGAGGTAAGTAGGTAAGTAGCAAGTATACATCCACCTTCGAAATTATAGCAAGCCAACTCAGCATACATATCAGAGTCACGAGTTAAGATACATTATAGACGCTATATATGCCACTTGTATTCTTCGTTATCGTCGCAGATAGCTACTTAGTCAGGAGATATGGTTACAGTAGCGGATTCTGGAAATACTGCCACAATGATTCCAACGAGCCTTCTGAACGATTGCGGCTGCACCCACAGCGGTCGAGGCAGTCCTGGGTCTTGGTTCGTGGGTCTTGGAACGTTGGGGAGATATCAAGAGCTATGGGGGGCATATGTCTGTAAGGCATGGGCATTGGAATCGAGATTGAGCCTACTACGGGATGTCAGTCCTGTGGGAATAGAGGGTTTTGATGCTACTGCTGGCGTTGCTAGCGAGAGAGGGGACAGCAAGGGTATAGATAGGCACTGCTGGTAGGCAGAGTGATAACTGCGAGAAGTGGGAGTTGAAGGTGCATTTTTGGGTGGGGCACTAGGTGGGGATTCTGAGTGGGGATGTTCCGTGGGGATGTTGGTTGTCTTGGCTGGATGGAAATCGAGGAGTGGAGGAGGTGAGCTGCGGAGCCTTCTGGGGTGGTATGGATGTTAATCGAAAGAGAAAACCTGCATGGTATGATTGGCTGGTTCTGAAGTGTTTGGGTGTATGCGTCATTGGTTTGACCGGGTCGTTGTGTTTGTACTATTCCATTGGTGCTACAGGTGCCATAGTACAAGTACGCCCTCGCAGTCAGGCATTTCAAACGAAATAGGCGTCGATCTCTAATCTGGCCTAGGCATCGCTGGTGCCGAAAATTGCGATGTGATCATATGCTAAGATATCTAACAAAAACACGACGTCTGCCAGGATGTTGACCTGAGCCCATCAAAAATCAAATCAAATCAAATTCCATTAGAATAACTAGCATTTTGACTTGAGGAGAGTTAAGTTGTCGCCAAACATCAACCATTGTCAGCCTCGGCAGATCAGACGCAGGGGCCCATCGAGAGCTTAGCGAGGTCAAATCGAAGGCATGTATCACTAATCTGACTGATTCTTGTTTCCTAGAATATGCTTAGTCTTTAACATAGATTGATTTTGAGCAACGGCCATAGCGCAGGTAACTCGCCCGAGAGAGTGATTGGCTTTATCTTTCAGGGCTGAAGCTACGATATCCATACAGAGATGGATGCATAATATAGCCTTGCTCAATTCTGCAAAAAGCCCAGAATGTGGATATCTCCAATAATCGGACTCTCTGACTTACTGTTCAATACTCACAGTTAGCTTGTATGCACGCAGTTGAGTGCAACCTCAGTGGAGCTACATGAATATACATGACATCGCGCACAGTCTTACCTAACTTCAAGGCGCTCGATTGTAGTCTCTTCACGGAAGAATTCACGGAAGAATTCACGGAAGAATATTTTATTACAACATAAAGTCCCATAACCCATTCATTTGCAACCAATCCAACATTAGCCGACAAGCCAAAGGCTTTTTCTTGCCAAGACTAGTGTGGAGACAGGCGATGCGCCCCAAATTCTCAGATCAATATTCATTGTTGGGCAGCATCGAGAGACTTTCACCCTCGTAGTGCGGGAGAGGTTGTGTCTCGCTGAACGGATTATCCAGCGATGCTTGGCGGTATAATCACAAAGGAATATGTTTTCTTTTGCACCCTGGATTAGACACTCAGTAGCATAGATACATTCTCAAGAATTTGTAGTCTATCTACAGGGCCATCTAGCGACGCTATGTGGCCAGTTGAAGACTTCAAACTCTCTTGCAGCAGTTCCCCAACCGTAGAGGACATGTGAACGGAATGAGTATCATCAACAAAGAAATGATCACTCTGGATTTGTCTGATTGAACACAAGAATTTGGAATGGTCACTTGGACAGTTTGAGAATGTATAGATTGGTAAGAGAAAAAGGATTGGTGTTTCTCGATCAATCTCATCAACAGTAAGGAAGTGCAAGGCTCATTTAAGCGAGAAAGTCTCTGGCTCCTGCACAAAGCCAATACCCCAGAAACTCTACCACAATACTAGTAAGACATTAACAATTTCTTTCATAGCTTGGATCCATAGAAATCGGTAAGGAAGGAAGGAAGGAAGGAAGGAAGGAAGGAAGGAAGAAAGAACGACAAAGAGAGTTCTGAGTAAATGATTGGAAGTAATTAACGAAAGGAAACAAATTTGCGAATTTGGTGCATCTTGCTGCATTATGAAAGGAGGTCTAATTATCTAACATATTGTTCACAACACTGATTCATCTCTTTAGAGTGACAGGTGGGCATAAATGCTTTTCAATTCTCAGCCTAAGCCAATTGTGCCAGTTGCTTTGCATCTTCCTGCTGACGTGTGGCTGCGAATCTGGAAGTTCGCTCGTGCTCGCCGCATAGTGCCTGTCGTAATCAAAAGCAATCGTAAATGGTCTCGATTGCATGAAATGACACGCATTCCGGGACATGCGTTCATGACTTCTGCGGCAAGGACAGAGACTATGAGGACGCATTCGGTGTTCTATGCAGACTGGCTGAGAAGTCCTATCTTGTTCAACTTCGATACTGATATCCTCTTCTTCGGGCAACAAGCTCAAGACTATCTCGCAAGACGCTACATCGAGCGAATTATCCACGATGAATCGAGGATCCGCTGGATCGCTGTTTCCGTCCCACCCTCGGCGGAAAATCACTCAATCTTCCCAGAACCTCACAAAGGAATTTGGCAATTCATGCTAAGTGGCGCAATATTATTTTCTTTCCTCAGAGACTTGGAGAAAGTATTTTTGGTGGGTATGTGCCCGGACAGCGAACCAGGAAGGAAGCCAAAAACTCTGGCTGAACGCACGCTTGAGCAAAATATGAGAAGGGAGTCGCAGGGGAGCAGCGCGAGAGACCTAAGCAAGCGAGTATTTAATATGCCGGAGATTGTGGTGGTGGAATGGGAAGAAAATATACTTGCTGTTCTAAATCAGGACTGAGAATGGTGGACCACACTGTAAGGTAGAAATAGGGAGGGACTTAAGATGTTAATGACTAGGCATGTGGAATGATTTGCTTTAAGGGGAATGTATGAGACAGCGAAGTTTAATGTAATGTCAGCAGACTTGGGAATTGGTGGACAAGTAAGAGCCATCGTGGACGAAAGCTTTTGCCAAGACCCGCCAGACTTTAGCGAGCCGGCTTTATTTGGAGTCGATGGATGATATCTCATGAATGGCACTTCTAAGTTGACAGTGAATTTGGACTTCAATGTGAAAGATGAAAACTTTAAAATATTCTATTTAAACCTGTATTCGATAATAAACTTCTAAAAGCAATTAATTGATGTGTTTTTCATGGTCAGATTTGTCAACTCACCTTGGGCTTTGGAATTTCGCGAGTACAGAGCTTAATTTTGCAAACAAACACAACAAACGCGACCACAGACTTTACAACTCAAAATCGTCCCCATCACCAAAACACACCAAATATCAATGTCGGACTCCGCAGACACCGCAACAGGGACAGACACAGAAACTCTTCTGGCCATGGCTTCCAACACGCCAACTGTCACTGTGCCTTCGCAAGCCAACCTCTCAGTAAGCAAACCATCCTATCCTTTCGCGCGCTTCTCCCACTAACAATCTCTAGCAAGTTGCCAACCCTGCGCCAACCACGTCGCCATTCAAAAAGACACTGAGCACTGAGATCTGGCTCCGCATCTGGTCCTACGTTCGTACGCCACGAGTTTTGACAATCACCTACTCGGACAAAAAGTACCTCTATCTACACCCAAGCATCGAGCGTATCCCAGGAGGCACAGTCATGACCGCCCGCGCGGAGATCGAAACAATGAAAACCCATTCTGTGACCTTCGGCGACTGGCTGTGGAGATCTGTGCTCTTTAACCCCGATACAGACGTTATCATGCTTGACAGGATCAGTTTCGAAGCAGTAGGCCAGAGACACGGTATCCCACACCCCTCACAATCACCAGTGAGCCCTCAAGTTCGTTTTGCAGCTATTCATCTGGACTCATTGCCGGGAGCTACTACATGGAGCGGTGATTTCAAATCCTGGGTAGAGCGAGGTAGTTTCATTTCATGGGTACTCAGCTTCATCAGATTCTTTGTTCCCAAGGTTGAGAAGCTTTTCCTCGTGCGTCGCAATGACTCTGGAGACAAGGAGAAATTGAAGTCGGAGGTTGAATACCAGCTCAGGACGGCGCATAGATTGTTCGATGCCGCCAGGAAGAACGCCCGGTTGCGCACACAGTTCCATGGATATGCCGCTGTCATGACTTCAGTACTTAGGGAATCGCCCTGGAATATGCCGGAGACTGTGGTGGTAGACAAGGAGAGCGACATACTTACTTTGTTGGAGAGCGTCTGAGGATGGCTCGCGCAAATATTGGAGGTCGAAACCCGCACACGGAGCCAATTTGGGAAGGAATCTAGAGAGCTGGAATAGCACTCTAATGAAAACGAATTTACCCAATAGTGATTCGAGCATTACAATGAAGCACAACAGTCGATGTGAAGTTTGTAGGAAGTCTAATTGAAAGCAACCCTTGTGCTTTGTCAAGTCCCGCATGATCTGAGCGAGACGACTGCTTTTAGGAGTCAATAAATAATACCTAATATACTGTTCCATCATGTCGAATTACCTCTTGAACTTTGAATTTGCAGTCACAAATAGCATGCAGATTTATAATTATGTTTTGAACTTGACTTTGTGTCGTTTGTAGCCTAGACACGATTGGATGATGGACTCGAAATTCAGTATAAAGTTGATTAATTCGCTTTTGATATCTGGAATTTCTATGTAAAGAAAAGCCAGCTTTAAAAATACATACCACGAAACATCATTTCAATGTTCAGACCCCAATGCCACAGTACAACTATCGGAAAACTTCGACCTATTCTCAGACCTCACAACGATGAAAATATCTGCGACTCATCCAACCATGACTTCCAGTTTATCGATTGTCGAAGTGCCAAGTCGCAAAACGTTTCGAGCAATAAATACGCCTCTCATATCAAATACCGTAGCTCACGCCCTCCAAAACAACCCTGATTCTACCGCAAACGCGAAGCTATTCACCAAAACCCTCTCTACAGAGACCTGGCTCCAAATCTGGGCCTACGTCCGCGCCCCACGAATCTTACATATCACTTACATAGCTCAAGATGTCTTTCACTTGCACCCAGGCACAATTCGCATTCCTGGAGGCGCATTCATGACCGTCGCTGCCCAAACAGAGACAAGCGAGACACATACGATCACATTCGGCGATTGGCTCTCCAAACCCGTCCTCTTTAATCGCAACACCGACCTCTTCATATTCGATTCACTGGCTTTCACAGAGATCCGCGGCCTCTCTCGACGACAAGGTGAGCTGTCGCCAGCCCGTATGTCTGTGAACAAGATCCGCTTCGCTGTCGTGGATCTGGGGGCTTCCGGGGACGAGGTGAGTCTTGGTGATATCGGCAAAGTCAAGTGCGCTGTGTACACCGTTGTGCGACTCATGTTCAATCTTGAGAGATTGTTCATCGTGGGTGTTGGGAACACGGGCGTATCGTAGACGGACTTTTCGTTCTTCGTTAGAGATTTCTTGGCCATAGTTCATGCTTCTTCTCAGCGGGCATTGGCGCGCCAGGGTACCAATGTGTGTATGCGTGTCTTCGCGTCCACGCTTGGTTGGCGTTTCCCGGAGCTGGCTTTTGCGGAGAGTCGAGGGGAGATACCTGTCTTGATGGCGAAATTGGATTTGGAGGAGATGAAGCAGTAAGTGACAAGGCAGGCGTAGGGTTTGAAGGACTGGAAATGAGCGTTTTCTTGCTGAGTATGCATGAAGTTGCAGGAATTGGTGCTTGTGGTTGAACGCATGTCTTGGTGATGAAAGGGCTAGGTCAATGCATCGGCACCGCATGTCAGAACATCCTTAATTATCGCACCTTGAGTCCCTAAGTTAGGTCATTTTTGAAAGACATTGTTGAAGCTCATTGCTGAAGGAAATGCCTTTGATCATGAGACTATGAGGTGAATCAGTATTTTGTGTGGTTTTGCCATCATGAACTTCGGCGCTTCATTCTACAAATCCACATTTTCAAGTTCATATGATTTAAGCGAGAGAAGATGGCGAAGAGGCAAACGTAATGCCACATTATGAAGGAAAAAGTGAGTTGCAACGACATCTTGAAGATTGGCAATATTTTCTCAAGACCGATTGAGCATTGTATTCAAACTATAAAGAGCCGTTGACAAGCTTGCAGAAAGTCCATTGAGAGTTCAGCTCCTCAAACATTTTATTTCAGCTCCTCCTCTAACCTTCTCTTTTCCCTCCACCCCGGTCCCTTCACCATCTGCAAAATGATCATTCCAACACTCAAAATCGATATCCCCGCCGCGAGTGTAAACGTCCAGCCAACTCCAATAGCATTCACAATCGGCAGAACAGCGGCCGTACCACCAGCTCCCATCAAACACCTCATAAGATTCAGGGCAGCCGTAGCACTCGCTCCCTTCTTGGGAAAGATATCAACCAAAAACGTGTTTACCACACTGATGATTGATGTCGCAGACCATCCTAGGACGAAGGTACAGATGATAGGTACTGCAATGTGGACTTTGTATTCCAAAGTCCAGCCGAATATCAATACTGCCGCAATCTGCAACCCAGACCAAAGATATATGGTTCTGAGGCGTGCTTTCTCGAGAGGAAAGTCCTCGGGAGGTCCTTTGAAAGAGGATTTGAAGGACGCGTATTCGTAGTCCAGGAAATATCCCGTGGTAAGTGTGCCAATTATGGAACCAGCCCCATTGCCGATGTAGGTGAGGCCAATTTGGATCTCAGAGAGGTTGTAGATGCGGCTGAAGAGCGTGGAGAGAATAGAGATGGTCATTTGCCACACAGTGTAGTAGATTGAGAGGAAGATGATGGCGAAGGAGACCTCGATTGTGAAGATGATTTTGATAGGACCCAGAACATCAATTGGTAGCTTCTTCCGCATCGATGCCGTCGTTGGGGTGCGCTCTAGCTCGGTTGAGGGATCGGGAGGGTGTCGCTTTCGCTGGATAGATGCAAGTAGCGAGTTGGAGAGGCCTTTGGCTGGTTTAGAGCCATTTCCTACCATTGTTCTCAACGTTTCTGGCAGGACGATGATGAGGAAGGCGAGGAATACACCACCATATATGGTCAAAAACCAGAAAATTGCACGCCATCCCAGCGTCTGAGAGAAGACCCCACCTAAGACTGGCCCTATAGCTACTGGTGAGAGTAGACCAGCTTGAAAGATACCCATGTATCCTCCTCTCTCTTCACGAGTAGTGATATCGCCAATAACACCAGCTCCAATTGCAATTGTGCTTGCACTACCAGCACTTTGAAGACATCTTAAGATCACAAGCTGGTAGTAATGCTCTGTCTTCGCTAACCCAATACATGCCCCAATGAACACCAGGAAAGTACCAATATATGTCACTCGTCTTCCTTTCACATCGGCTATTGCACCCCAAATACTCGGCGATAGACCTTGCAGCACCATGTACGAAGTGACTGTGAGATTGATAAGTTCGGGTGTGACGCTCAGATCAATGGCTATTCGAGGGATGGCTGGGAAGTAGATGTTTGAAGCAAATCCAGAAAAAGTCGCAGCTACCGCTACGAGAGCCACAATGAGACCTTTCTGGCGAGGAGTGAAGATACTGTATGGTATTGCTGGGACATCTGGAACTGTTTCCTTGTTGGTGATGGCAGCTTCAGCGTCAACATCTTCAGCTCGCTTAGTTTCAATATCCGTCATGCTAAAAATGATTAAGAGAAAGTCTGTAAGATCTTACCATCTCACCGCAAGCGCAGTGAGGCGACTGTTGTCTATGATATAAAGGTTGAAAAGTAGTTAGCGGGCTTGAAGAGTGGGGTATGCCTCGAAAATGGATGGGATTATTGGTGGGACTGCCCCGAAGACCGGACTCATTTGCCGCTCGTTCCTCGAAGCGAGGGAAGCGTGACGATCGCTTTCGTATTTATACAAGAATAGAAGAACTTATATACAATAGTTAGATATTAAAGGAGAGTTAACCCGTAGGACCATTATAGCAGGTTAAATGCTGGTGAAAGTACGCACCAAAAACTCGATGTATGGATATATGAATCGAGGTAAGGTAAAAAGCAAGGAGAAGACCAATATATACTTCACGACATTCGAATGTTTGTAACGAGATGATATGAAAGAGAGACATATTTGAGCATAACTGGGAAAGCATTTTAAAGCCTTCACTCGAAATGTGCATAGTTGATGAAGAGGGGGAGGAGGTAAAAAAGGACACTACTGAACACGACTGCCTTCGTGTAGTGACGAAACTCGGCTGAAGAGAGCTCTGGAATTTCGGCTATAGCTCGGCCGGGTCGGGATCCATTGCCACCTTGAGCGCCGGCCTATTACAAAAAAATTAGAGCCGAGCCGGGACGAGATCAAGAAATTACACCAAAAAGCATTAGAAATTATCTTAGGTCTCCTATGTGGTGCAGTGGAATACTTAAGATAGACCATCAAACAATGAGATTTTCTCACAAACTGGATTTTCATAAAGAGATTCTTAAATGACGTAAACTTCTCCATGATGGTGAAAGGAACTTCTTCGACACGGACCAAAAAGAAAAATCGGCTGCAGGGCGCAGGCCTCCGATAACGCTAAGATAGTGAGTAATATTCAGTAAGTGAAAGTGACTCCAGGTGAACTTTGAAGAGTCAATATCAAGTCAACTTCGCTTTTGCACTCTGTTTCTTGACTTTTTGTTTCTCAATGGCTCTCCGAATATCTGCAAAGCGAGTAGCGGCTACTCTGAAGTCTGCCAATGTCTCCCCATCTGTCAATTGCATTTTGAAGAGGAACGCTTCTCAAGCTGCCGCTGCATCAAATTTGCCAGAGGAGGTCAAGCAAGAAATATATGTAAGTGACATTCCATTGTTGGCACAACCTCTGCTGACGTTCATTCAGCGAGACGCCCATCTCTCCAATGCCGACCCTACAGCAGACTCTGCTACCACAGCTTTGGTCAACGAGCAAGCACCATACATGGTCAAGACCTACACTCGCCCACCGCCAATGTTCGTGAAGGGAGCAGGATGCTATTTGTGGGACGTGGAGAACCGAAAGTACTTGGATTTTACAGCTGGAATTGCTGTGAATGCATTGGGACACTGCGATCCTGAGATCAGCAGATTGATTGCCCACCAGGTAGATATCCCTTGCAATGCCCCTCCATCTAACTAACATTTTCAGGCCAAAACACTCATGCACACTTCGAATCTCTACCACAACCCATGGACTGGAGCTCTTTCCGAATTGCTGGTACAGAAAACACTTGAGTCTGGAGCTATGCATGATGCGAAGGCAGTTTTTATCTGTAACTCCGGAACAGAGGCAAATGAAGCAGCCATAAAGTTTGCCCGCAAGGCAGGAAAGGTCAATGATCCTTCTGGAGAGAAGTACGAAGTGGTATCATTCCAGAATTCCTTCCACGGCCGAACTATGGGAGCTCTGTCTGCCACACCAAACCCCAAATACCAGAAGCCATTCGCACCTATGCTCCCAGGATTCAAGTACGGAACATATAACGATGTAGCTGGGATCAATGGGCTGGTGACCGAGAAGACATGCGGTGTCATCGTGGAGCCTATTCAAGGTGAGGGTGGAGTAAATGTCGGAACAGAAGAATTTATGGTCGCACTCGCAGCACGTTGTCGTGAAGTGGGCGCCATTTTGATTTACGACGAGATCCAATGTGGTCTTGGCCGGACAGGCACCCTTTGGGCACATGCATCATTGCCAAAGTCAGCACATCCAGATATTATCTCTACAGCAAAGGCACTTGGAAACGGCTTCCCGATTGGCGCGACAATCGTGAACGGCAATGTAAGCGAGAAGATTGTCGTGGGTGATCATGGAACAACCTTTGGCGGTAATCCTCTGGGAGCTCGATTGGCACATTACATCGTGAGCCGCTTGTCCGATCCAAAGCTACAAGCAGAAGTCATTGCAAAGGGCGAGATCTTCAGGAAGCACTTCGAGGGGCTGCAGAGCAAATACCCAGAGCTGGTAAAGGAGATTCGAGGTCGGGGGCTTATTTTGGGCCTACAATTGACTCAAGATCCAACACCAATTATCACAGCTGCTCGTGAGAGAGGACTCTTGATCATCACAGCAGGAACAAACACATTGCGGTTTGTTCCTAGCTTGACGATCACCGAAGAAGAGATTGCTGAGGGAATTGCGATATTGGACGCAGCTATGCACGTTGCTACCGCTCCAGGAGAGCAACCATCCGGAGCCCAAGTTCATGGCGAGGTTGACTCTCCAAATTAATGCCATTATGACCCAATTACCACAATTTAGGTGGCGGAAATGTTTGTAAATTCTAGGAACGGTGGTATAGGACTTCGCATAAGATATCAGGATAGTTGCTTCGAGTCGAAATCAAGGCCGAGCCAATTGCTGATGGGCTCGGAGTCACTGTACCTTGCACAATATCCGATATTATAGAAGTGTAAGGCCTTGTTTTGGGAGATATTGGTCCTTCCTACTGGTCAAAAGGCGTTCGGAGCATTAATGATACAAAAAAGCGTGATGTTCGCAAATCTATATTATTTAGAGTTATAAACTTTGCCTTCCTACATCATCTCTATTCGCTTTCAGTTGTTATTGCATTTCCAAGGCATTTAGATGATTCTCCACCAAGGCTTTCCCTCGAAGTTCAGATTAAGCTCTCTTATTGAGAGGGCTATCATGACATGTAAGTTTTTAGGACTTCCTCTTCTGCTGATACTCTCACCAGTCAAACTTTCAGGCTCGGCTTTCCATCCGTCCCCTTAAATTAACTTACATGTGCCCGCCTGAGCTGCATTTTCGTTCCTACATCACCTGTTCTAAATTTAATTTTCGTCCAATAGACGTAGCACCTAAAAGTCATGGGGCAATTTGCAACTTTGTTGGAAATTGTGAGGTAGAGTCAGAGCAGGTCGTATCCTCGCTAATATCACATAGGTGGGTCTGAAGTTTTTTTGATCTCACCATCACTTGATTACTGTCACTTCATTTTAAGCACCCAATCTTTCAATTCAAATTAAGGTCATTCAAATGAGAATAAAAGTTTAGCTCAACAACTTCAAAACGTTAGTCTCATTTTCGTTTCTGGAGATTCCCCATCTCAAAGTTTTGCTGTTCACCAAACAACATACGACTACTACGCTGGACCCCGAATTTCATGACCCGCATCTGCCCCTCCATACCTCACGCCTCCACAAAGCCTTCCCGAAAAAGTAAGCTTCTGGGCTTGCTCGGCATTCTCGGATGAAATCAGCTGTTGAGCCTCAGGGCATTCTCTCAGATGATACGGATGTACTTCTCCCGTTTCTCTTCTAAGGCTCATCTATGGATCAGTATTTGTGCAACGGCCAATCTAGTCTTTCTTACACTTCCTCATGTCACTTGATATGGTCCTTATTACCTGTGATGTGCTCGTAAGACCTAATGCGGAAGTTTGCCCGCATAGGTCTGTATACGGGCGTCTATGTTCATGATGTCAGATGTTTGGAGTATTTTCAAATCACGTACTGCCTCTGATGTGATGTTTGGAAAGTCATATAAAGACTCGCAATGTCTCATCCTTTGATTTTCTCTGTATGCTTACATCACAATACTCTTACTTGCAGACATAATATACAACAAACACAATAATGGAGTCTGAAAAGAATCAATTCTCTAATGTTCCACTCAACCGCTCGGAACCCGAACCAAGCCAAGAGACCCTTCGAGATGGAACCCTCGAACCCAAATCTACATCCACATACGAGCCTCCTCATGAAGAGAAGAAGCCAGTTGTAACGAAAGAAGTCCACAATGCAGCGCTCAGCAATGCGATAGCGGCACAGAAACCCAGCTTCTTCACAAAGAGCATGTTTTTAGTGAGTTTCGCCACCATCTTACAAATGTCTCATTTAACCGTCGATAGTTATGCATGTGTCTCTTCGTCGCTACATTCAATTCCTGCATCAACGGTTATGATGGCTCGTTGATGGGCGCTATCAACAGTTATCCTCAATACCGTACTTACTTTGGCTTCCCCATTGACGGGGGAACACCGTCCACGGGTATCGTATACGCCATTTATACCATCGGTAATCTGTGCGGTTCATTCGCTGCTGGTCCAGCGACTGATTTCAGAGGTATGTGAATGCGTTTTTTTAATCTAAATCCAGACTAACAAAAAACAAGGTCGTCGTTGGGGTATGTTCATCGGCGCCGCCATCATCATAATCGGAACATGTATCCAAGCTCCAGCCATCGATCTCGCAATGTTCATGGTCGGAAGATTCATCCTCGGATTTGGTGTAGCTATCTCTGCCTCCGCTGGTCCAGCTTATGTCTCTGAAATGGCGCATCCATCATACCGTGGTGTGATGACTGGATTGTAAGTTATTGAAATCTCCGTGATAGGACTGAACTTCGCTTATAGAAACAGTTACAACACCTTTTGGTTCATTGGTGGTATTCCAGGTACATTCATCCCATACGGAACTTCGGCAATCAATGGCAACAACTCTTGGAGAATTCCTATTTGGCTTCAAATGATGTTCTCCGGTATCGTCTTAGTCTTCTCACTCTGGTTACCTGAGGTAAAGCCTATCTCTCGTCTATCTTTTCATCTATACTAACTTCAATCCAGACACCAAGATGGCTCATTTCCAACGGCCGTAAAGATGAAGCTCTTGCTATCATGGCCAAGTACCACGGAGATGGCGATGCTAACTCACCTATCGTGCAACTTGAGTACAAAGAGATGCTTGGTTCGTCCTCAATCCTCTTCTCTGTCAAACATCAAGCTAACTTACTACAAGAGGATATCTCACAAACAGGATCCGATAAGCGCTGGTGGGATTACCGAGAGCTATTCAACTCCCGCTCGTCCCGCTATCGTACAATGTTAGTCGTCGCCATGGCCTTCTTTGGACAGTACGTTTCACCCTATATCTTGCTTCTAATACAGCTGCTCTTCTACAGCTAGGCGTACCAATTTGTCCATTTCACTAACCCCAAACCACAGATGGTCCGGTAACGGCCCTGTCTCCTACTACTACCCACAAATGCTCCAAGGCGCCGGCATAACTGACAACCACACCCGACTCCTCTACAACGGTTGCCAAAACGTCGTCTCCTTCGGCGGCGCCGTCATCGGTGCCATCTACACCGATTCTTGGGGTCGTCGTCCACAACTTCTCGTCAGCACCGCCATGATTGTCGGTATCTTCTGCATCATCACCGCCATCAACGCCACCAACGTGTACACATCCCCTACTGGAGAATTACTCGCCAAGAGCGTCGCCGCCAGCAAGGCCGAGATCGCATTCATCTTCATCTTTGGCTTTGTCATTTCGGCCGGTTATACGCCCCTTCAGGCACTGTATCCTGTTGAGGTGCTGAGTTATGAGGGCAGGGCCAAGGGAATGGGATTCTATAACTTCTGGGTCAATATTGCCAGTTTTTATAACACGTTCGTCACGGGTATCGCGTTCACGGGCGCCGGGTGGAAGTATTACTTCTTGTTCATCTTTTGGGATATCTTTGAGTTTGTAAGTTCTCCCTTCGCTTTTCATCTATTAGCTTGGGAAAGCACTAACATGGTGACAGGCATTCATCTACTTCCTCTTCGTCGAAACAAAGAACCGCACGCTAGAAGAATTGACAGACATCTTTAGAGCGAAGAACCCAGTCAAGTTCTCGTTACAGACGACTAGTGTAAAGGTTGTCACGGATAAGGAGGGTAATGTTGGCCATGAGGTTGTAGAGGAGCCGCATTTGAGTGCTTGATCAGACGATCTTATCACTCTGTGGTGAGAGGTAGAAAGGAGAGGGGTGGTAGGGTGGTAATGGTAGTGGTGTCAGTATTGACACAAGTGGTTGTAATATTTACGATTTCTTTGGGTTTTAATGAATTATGATTCTCGTTCTTTCTCAGCTGGATTAGCATTTATGTAAACTTTGACCACGACACCTTTGTTTTCGAAAACGAACACACCGCGGCTGCGATCTTCAAAGATGATATTGAGCGTCTCAAACCAATTCGTTGTTTGAGAGTCCAATTCATTGAAATGGGCAACATGTATGGAGGTGGTGGCGATCCTCTGCTAACTCTGCTGGGTGCTTTGAGGGGCATCGAAGAGGTCATCTTTCCCCTGAGACCTTATTGAATGGAGGTGAATGGTATCGACGACCACATAGAGTCACGCATTCAGAGAGAATGGACATCGCTGTTTGGCAGTGACATAAAGCTCACTGCGTTCACCTATTTATAAAGCCATTGAGGAAATCGCAAGTACATCTCCTATCGAAGGTCGCGAGCTCGAGCGCTGATTACAAAATGCAAGTGTAGACCAGGGCTGCAAGCCAAGAAGTTCGTCGCCATAGAGGTATGAGAAATTCATAAGGGGTGATTTGAGAACTATTTCGCGAAGCTATCGTGATGCTCTGATGGCAGTTCGGTTATGAGTATAGAAGAACTTCATCTTTCTTGCCCGGTCAGCGAAGACAGACCATCAGAATCAAACCATTTTAGCCGCAGCACCGGAGAACAAGCTATCTACTCCCATTCAATCACTTTGGCTAGTGCTGATTTTGCGCTTCTATTTTTAGGTGAACTAAAACACATAACCTCGTGATATCAAAATATCCCGTGATCTTGCACCTGCCATTTGGGTCTACCTGAGGGACCTAATCACTTCCAAAAGTGAATCTTTCCCACCAACTAAATGTATTTATCATATTTGAAACCTCCCTCTTTCATCCTGCATTTAATCCCATCTCAACAACAAGTGCAAATCCCATGAAGATGAGGTACAGAATCAAACTCCGCTTCCCACCCGACTACCAAGGCGCACGTCGTCGTCATCGCATAGCTGCCACACGAACGAACCCAAATGGTACCGCAGCCAATACACCCATACTCCCCAATCCCGCGAACCCCACCAACGAATTCCATCCGTTCCTACGTCTCCCCCACGAGTTGCGCCAAGCCATCTTCGCGCTCAGCCTCCCAGCCAATGGTAACATCATTGTCATCTCCAGGGACGGAAAACGTATCACACAAGGCGAGGATTGGGAGGGGAGCAAGTTCGAGTATGGTGCTAAAGCTGCGTATCGTATACCTGCACTGCTGCATGTCAATATTGAAGCGAGGGCCATGGCGTTGAGGCGATACACGTTAGTTTTTGGTGCGCAACTGAGAGGTAATCCTGTTGCGGTGGATTTGAAAATGGATGTGATTTTGTTTAAAGATCCTATGGTAAGCTCCCATCTCCTCATCCTACTCATCATCTATTTTGAATGTTAGAGACTGATCATTCGACAGGCAATTGTTCATTTCTACGGCGGCGTCTGCCCGGGCTGGGGTTTCGCAGTCGACCACATGGGCCGCGACATTACCACCATACACGACATGACGGACCTGCATACCAAGATCCAACGAATTGCCATGGGACGTCATGACGGCGGCGACATCATTGGACAAGTCATCAACCGCTGCTTGGGCGTCAAAGAGGCTTTTATCGAAGGCGAAGACTGGGCTACTGCAATGACTTACTCATCCAGTTTTTGGGGTTCTGAGGATGTCACTCTAAAGCAGATGATTCTCAAGCAAGTGGGTGGCAACTCGTCATCGCTCGATGCTGGTAGATCGGAAGAAAGAAGCAAGGAACTGGGTAATATGCCTAAAGTGAGATTTCTTGAGCCGAAGGAGTTTAGGAATAGGCTTGTAGAGATCAGAGATGGATCGTGTTAGGTGATGAATGTGGGGTATCTGTGTTGTGTTGTGGTATGGTGTATTGGTATTTGTGGCTTGGGGATCTGTTGGCTTGGTGGAGAAGATGTGTGTCGCTTAGTTGAGCAGTATCATGGTGGTCTGATTATGGGTTGTTTGATATTGTTTGATAAAGTTTATAGGGGAGGTAGACTATATCGCTGAGAGTATGTTGTAATACAATTGAAATGAATGTAACATAAAAAAGAAAGTTTTGAAAGTTTGCCAAACAGCTCTCTCACTAGCTGCATGTGCTTTTCTTCAGTGAAATTTGCGAATGAAATTTCTACAATCTATCTCCTCTTTCTATCTATGTTCTATAGAAAGCTGTAACTTCTATATGGATTTTGAGAGGCATAGCTGCTTGAACCATATACGTAGTTTCCAACTAACCATTTTGTAGATAAGCCTTTCCTACCTTCAAGCTCCAGGTGTTCTAGATTTTCGAATATTTCGATAATTTGAATTTTGATCGAAACCAATCATGTGACTAAGTAGATTCTCCAGTAAGGTAGGCATCCCTTGCCCTAACAGCACTTCAGGTAGGATTATTCAATAGTCCCGGCAACGAACCTCCTTGAAGGAGTCGAAGCTTCTTTAGATTAGATGAGAATTTTGATTGTCAAATTCTGTGTCATTTTTGTAAGTGTTACATCTGCACTGTCGCCGCTGATGATTCGAGACAGGTGATAAAGTAATTAGCTCACAGTACAAATTTGACCAAAGTGTAGGTATTCAAGCTTCATATTCTCTATCAAATCCCTAGATTAAATCCACCCAGTTCCTTCGACCGCACGGCCCAGATCATCTAAAAAGACATATAGCTCGTATCAACCCACCACTCGTTCCTCCACGCTGGCCCCAACACCGTCTCAATCGCGACAGGGTTGTCAAGCTGATGGGTCCAGTTGGCGCGAGGACCCTCCTCGAGGATACTACCTGGACCGTAGTTGCCGTATTCGACGAGTGTCGAGTTCGCGGTGTTGGTGGTTCCGTTGACGGCGATACTCCCTGTTACGTGTATTAGCCTGTGTTGGAATGGGAGGGGATCAGGGAGCTTACATGCGCGCCATCCCTCAGGTGGGATAATTGCTCCTAGATATGAGTTCTGGAAGGAGACTCGAGCAAATGCTCTGCAGATGCTTGTTAACAAGGGTAACAGAATAGTAGGGTGGTGCTAACTCACTGCCACGGTCGCCCGAGATACATGCTTCCCGCCGGAATGGTATCATTGATACCATCAACCGTCGAGTTGTTAATAACATACCAACTGCTGGTCTCCGAGGCTCTCCCTGACGCAGTGATGAAACCCGTCGCAATAGTGCGGATATCAACGCCATCAAACCACGCCGTAGCTGTCTGACCGAAAATGAAATCAATCGCACCAACGATCAGACTCTTTGCGTAAAGCTGGTTTCCGGCGTTGGCGAGAACGGTATCTTGGTATCCCCAGAATTGAACGCCGTAGTAGCCTTGGTTGGTCTTTTGCGCGGAGATGGCGAGGTTTTGCCCGTTGGTTGCGACGTGGCCGAAGGTGTTGGCGATGTTGAGGTTATAGAATTTCGTGTTGGTGTTCCCTGTTTGCTTGTGTTAGCTAGGGAGTACCATCATGCTTGGGGAAACTGTAGGGACGGTAGCTACTTACATTGTCGCACGGTTGCTGTCAAGTCGTTGTTGCTCACATTCAGACGACTTATGTTATTCGTGATTGTTGCAGCGTTGGCTTGGTAAGATGTTGCATCCGTAGTGTACCCCTGGACAGTGAGGTTCGACTTAAGCGGTGCGCTAAAAAAAAAATCAGCATTTGCACTCTACTGAGACAGCCACTAACTCACATGTAGACTTGCTCAAAGTATGATCCTGGGAAGATAAAGATGTACTGAGGCGTTGTGGTGTTCAGACTGAGTGCATTAGACGCAAGTTGCACCTTGAGATAGGAGCCTGGGTATTCTCCGGTTGGGTCGACAACTATGGCGCCTTCTGGTGGTGATGTGCGGACTGCGCCGGCTGCCACGGATGTGCTTGACGTGCTTGGAGTGGAAGTGGTGCTGGAAAGCACTGAACTTGTTGTTGGCTCTGCGGAGGAAGTTGTTTCCGCGACGCTGGTGGAAGAAGTGCTTGGCACATCTGATGTGGATGGAGTTGGAGTTGGCTCAACAGTAGAGGTTTCAGTGCTTGATGATGAGGAGCTGGTTTCAACTTCTGTAGACGAAGAGGATGAAGACGATGGTATATTAGTTGATGTGGTCGGTGTCATCGTATACGAGGTGAGAGTTGAAGAAGTGTAGGAAACTGGGACCGTTGAGCTTGATGACGACACGCTTGAGCTAGTTTGGCGAACTGTGGTCGAGGTCGACGAGGGTTTTTTCGAGCTTGTCGAGCTTGTCGTGGTCAAACAAGGTGTCGTGGTCGTGGAGCTCTTCTTACTCGATGAAGAAGATGAGGATGTCTTCTTGGTCGAAGTGGACGATTTCTTGGTTGAGGATGTTGAAGTTTTGATTTGGGAACAAGCGCTCGAAATTTTCGAAGATCCTCCACAAACATCAATCCATTCTGGAACTTTGATCGGGTACTTTGCAAACGCCAAGTATATCGAGCAGAATATCTTGGCCTCCACGGGGAAGTCCTCCATTACTTGCTATATCGCGTAAGTAGATATTCAATTGAAACGAAAAAAGCCGTGTTCAATTTCTCGCTCAGGTAGCACAACACCACATACCAGACAACCATCATGACTTGAAATTTGGGTTGGAACTGCCAATCCAGTTGTTGCCAACAAACCAACGATAGTGAGGAAACGCATGTTTTCTTCTCTTCCCAATTGCCGTTAACTGAAGGTGGTCCAAATTCCTTGATGCAGAACCGGCGAGCACCCAACAGTCCTTATACCAGCATCCCGGGAAATTCTCCCCAGTGCCTTGCATGACAATCTTCACATCACGAACGCCTTTCCAGGTCCCAATCAAGCGGACTCATCTATATAGTTTCTCCGGCCAAAATGAGGAGATCTAGAGGCATCGACAAACACGGCACGACAGCCAAAAGACGCTTTATACTTGCTGAAGTCATGGTTTCCATGCACGCCACTGAGTTCTTGGACGTCGGCAGAGTAATATCGAGAAGCCCTCAAGAAGTGGTAGAAGATAAATTCCTCCAATGGAAATTAGCGAGGACCTTGACCGATCATGCGGGGAAGAGGTTGGGGAAACGTGGAGATAGGTGGCCACGCAATGAAGGGGTACAAACCCCTGAGATTTGCATGTTCGGAAAAATCGTGGCTAAAATGACCTTGCGAGAAATTGTAATTATGGAGTTAAGTCCGGAAATGCTGGTACCAAACTCTTTCTCAATTCAAAGCATGTGACTCAACATGTGCTACTACGAGCCCATGCATTCAGATTTGTCAAGTGTTTTAATCATCTTTGTCATGCTATTTGGTCATGACATCATACTCTACTATCATTGAATGACCCAGCAGTGTTTCGGAAATGGACCCATCACGTGGTCGCTTGGAATCGCAACTAGTACTTAGGTAGCTGCTTTACTACTCCATAAATCCATGTTCTAAGCTTCTACCCCACCCACTAGCATAAATCTCGTGTTTACTAGATAACATATGTATCCACAACGAGCAGTAGTTGTGTTATCTCAACCTGCTAAACGAGCATATCGGTGCTGTTGTGCCCACTTTCTCAGAACTTGGGACCAATCATCGGAAAGTCCATCATCACTTCAAAAGAACGCGATCAAGGGACTAGTAGAACTAAACAATACTATTTCATATGACTTACCATACTCCAGAAGTTCTACTAGCTAACACTGGTAATCATCCCCTCTCACAAACTTTTTCCTTCCTCCCCGCACACAAACAATCATTAAAGATAAACAACATCATGTCGGAACGCCTAGTTAAAAGATTTAAACTGGACAATGTTGTATCACAGCAAGACATCAGTCCTGAAGATGGCAATTCAAAATCACCCCTCTCTCCATCGACAATCACATCTACCACCAGTTTACAAGCGTTATCCCTCCCAAAATCTGGCTCAAAATATGGGCCTATAACCTCCCACCACCCCGGATCCTCAGCCTCCAGAAACCCAACTCCTACAAACCCAATAAGCCAATAAGCCTCAGCCTACATGAATCTATGGACAACAATACCATATGAATGATCAGCTCGGCCTCCAAGTTCGAAGCCCTCAAGACACATCGATCATGCCTGGCGCAAGTCTTCGGGACACCCGTCCTCTTCAATCCCGACACAGATGTCTTGCATTTCTATGGCAAAGAAATGGAGATCTTGTCCCAACTCATGAGTCTGCGATATGGCAAGGTACGCAGCGACTTGCGTGCTGTCAATGTTCGCTTAGTAGCTCTTGAGTGCGACTGCACTCCTGGGCAGATCTTGGAATTGATTCGTGGCTTAAGAAGCGTAGAGATTGTATTTCTTCTCACCAACTCCGTCGAGTTAGATCGGGGTGATGAAGCACGGAGAAAAATAATGACGTGGCTCGGTATGAGGCGTGGGGGCGAAAGAATAATGCTTCCTCGAAGAGGTGTCACGAAGGTTGCGTGGTTGGAGCCTACGTTCAAAGTTGTGCCAAAAGGAGGAAAGATTCTGGGGATCTCATCAGCGTTGATCTAAAAACAATTAACCACATCTTATAATTAAACATATCGGTTCAAAAGCTAAAGTCCTGGATTGGGAATAATTTACTATCTATCGTCGGAGTAAGTCTGATATAAAGATTTGAGAATTAAGTATCGAAATTGGCCAGTTGAGATTTTGGCGAATGAAAGTTGACATACCACCAAATATCACATATCGGTTTTCTGCACTCGTAACAGAGGCTTTGGCTGACACATCTGTATCATGATAAATCCGTTGTATGTTTTACTTTTATCACGTATCTCATAAGAACCCCACTGCCCATATAAAGCCAAAATGAAACTTGTGGTGAACAGTGTTCCCACCAGTGTCAGCCATATGTCCCATCGTAGGAATATAGTAGCAGTATTTCTCTAAAAATATGATATTGAAGCGAAATTTGGGGTTTCGTATATGGCGATATTGTGAGAGGACATAGACAGCATACGGGTATACGATACATGACGAAAATAATGGGATTCTTGCGTGATTTTACGTGTTTAGACGCGATTTCGTGATTCACTTGACAATTTGGACTAAAGACTAAAGTAGAATATTAGGCCATTTCTGGATGGAAGGATAGATGCCCCTCACTTCATACGCCAGTACACTGATAATATGACCGGTATGCTCTACATAATCCCAATACGGTCAGTAATGTAGGACTATTCAATGTGAGCCACCCGTATGCTACGGTATACTGGCGAGAACACTGGTGGTGAAGATAAAGAAGGTGAAATGATGCTTAAATAGTAAGAGTTCTGGACAATAAGTGTGGCCTACAAGGTTTTTTACACCAAAAGTTACTCTTTTCGAAAATAAACTATTAATTAAAACTATATTAAAACCTTTTAAAATTAATAAAACTTATAAAATTCTACGTATTCTATAAGGTCTTCTAATTATAAAATAATCGACCTCTATCTTTATTGATTTAAATAGGTATAAAGGTATAGAAGCTAAAAAATCGTACTTATTCGTACTTAATAAGCACGATTTCTAAATTCTCTAATTTTAAACGGTTATAACTTTTATTATAGTAGAGTAATTAAAAAATTAAAAATTGAAAATTAATGTACTATAGTAAAGCTTTTAAATACTGTATCTATAGACGCTAGTCTAGCGTGGTTAATTGATTAAAATATAATACTAAGTATTACTTTAAGTATAAAAATTTAGTGGGCCACACTTAGTGTCCAGAACTCTTACGTCATAAATAGTATTCATTGCTATCTGTGAAATGCATTCATAAATCATCACGAGCGGGTATATCATACGAACTTAAACAAAATCCCAGACCAAAGTAGCTGATACATCCGAGCCAATATCACCGAACCCAGTCTAGCATCCTAGTTCCGACCACAAGCATACGAAACAAGAATCAATACAATGTCCGCGCAGCTTGTCCACCAACAAGCTTAGTGGCATCGAGGAACGCGTTCTGCGTGTTTCTTCTCTGAGCTTGCTTAGTGACCTCACACTCTTCATCTTCACAGCCACAGGGCTTCACGTTCGGGTCATCAACACACTCGTGGTCGTCCTTATTCAAAGGGCAGTCTTTGTCCATGCAAACACATGGTCCCTTTGGCTCTGCCTCTGGATCCTTGCACACGTGATCGACGCTACCGAGTAAAGCGCAATGAGTTTGAGACTCCACGCATGGATGGCCAAAGACAAGATGGTGGTGATGATAGGGGCCTTCGTTAAACTTGCGACGCCTGATGCGGTGTTTGTGACGTGGGTCCTGAGCTGTGGTGTTGGAAGGTGGCATTATGGGAGGAGGGACGAACGGCATAGTCTCGCCACCGTTCATGGTTGGTGGAATGGGAGCAGGAGGTGTTGAGCCGAGAGGAATGACGTTCTCAACAAATCCTGGCTTCTCGGCGCCGGGATAGTACATTGGAGGCTCTCCGGTAGTAGGGCCGGTTACTGGTGGAGGCTTGGCGAAGGGATTATTGAGTGGTGGCATTTTATGGCCAAAGTACTTCAGCAAGAAGAACCCACCGACGAGAATGCCTGCTATGACTGCGGGTATACCGAGTCCAAGTCCGACCTTCGCTCCAGTTCCAAGACCACCGCCGCCACTCCCACCAGTGACAGCAATGGAGCAATTCTGGATAGGTTGATTCGAGTTTGCACCAATAACGTAGACGGCGCTTGTTGGTGCCTTTTGTGCAGTGACTTTGATCTCAAATTTACCAGCGCTGGGAGCTTGAATTGGAAGCTGTGCATATCCATATCCATAGTAACTTCGTGAGCTAGGAACTGTCTTATTGGTGGCCATGGATTTTCCTTCGAAGAAAGCTTCGACAGTCAAATTACCAGCCGTGATGCTGGTTACTGTGAAGTTTATCTTCTCATTTGCTTGCGCATTATAGAAGGTGGACACTGACTGAGTGCCAGTGATGAATTGCGAGATTGACAAGCCTGCCAGGAGAGTATTATTGTTTCCTTGAGGATTATCGTTGTATGTCAGACCGTTGAGAATGGCAAAATTGATGAAATTATTGGAAGCATCTTCGGTTGTTATCGTGGCATACACACCACCAGAGGCAGTAATTGCAGTCAAAACCGATGTTGCTTGCACGGAAGCAGATGGGTCCAAAAATCCGAACGATACTCGAATGCCCTGAGCAGCGGCTTGATTAATCCTCTTGACGAGGGTTACCGTGTCGGAGTCCTGCATTGGCTGTTAGTAATGTTTCATGATCTAGTGCAAGAACAGTCATACTTCGCCGTCTGTAAACACTATGATACTTGATCTGCCGCTTGTAGAACCAGTAGAGCTTCCATTAAGCTGCCCGATAGCCATATCGACACCACCAGCAATGTATGTGCCTCCGCTGGAGTCGATCTTGCTGAATGAAGCATTAGCTCCAGCAGGATCCCCAAGGGGATAGTCCAAATGGGCGATATAATCAAAATCAATGACTGTCACTAAATCTGCCTTCTTCCCTCCTGATGCTTCCGCCTTGGTCACGAGCCATGCGTTGAGAGCGCGTCCAGCTGCAAGTCGGAGGTTTTGTGGATCAGTGTCTAACATAGAGCCTGAGCTGTCAATGACAATGGCAACTTTTCGATCGCCATTGTTGGATTTGACACTCAGCCCTACACAAGTGGGAGCTTCAGAGGCGCGGGGAGCAAGAATTCCCGCAAAGACATAATGGATAAGTAAGAAAGTCAGGACCAAAGAATGTAGTGTCCCTCGCGTAGCCATGTTGAAAGACTTTCTTTGCCCTTCCTGGTAAGCGATAACTTTCACATGAAACTAATTCCCAAAAGTAGGGGACCAGCAAAGTATTTGAGCTTCATCAATACCATCAGGCACCAGGGTCCAAGACAGCTCATTTCCCAAATTGGCATGCCAGTTGTTTTGTCATGTGACAAACCCAAACGCCAAAAGTATCTACCTGCCAATAGAATCTGTTTTGATCAGAAACATGCATCTTTCCAAGTGTTCTAGCCTTGCTCCGCCCCAGGCTAGCCTTGCAAAGGAATGTTGCCAGTGAAAGAGCCTCGAGAGCTGAAGGTTACCGGGCGTTCATTGAACGCCTCTATCACCCTTCGAGTCGGTACATTCCAGTCTCAAAGCGTGGCGCTCTGCAGTCGACCAATTAGAACGCTTTGTTCTTGCATCCCGTCTTGTGATGGTGGTGGGGAATAATTGCTTTTTGGCTCGGCGTGAGCCCAAGTTCGAAGATTGAGTAGGGCTGAGCTGCAAGCCCTCGGTGATTATGTAAACTTGAACCTCGTATCCTAGACGATTTTGAGGCGGGATACTTGTATTCATCGGAGGTGAGCAAGCTATCAATCTTTAACAAATATCTTGATGAGCAGACCTTGGCGAACTGATGTGAACTGACAAAGAGATGTACGGCATATTCATTCATGTCCGGAGAAGAGAAGACGTGAAGTAACTTTAAACTTTCGCTTAAGTGATGATCGAGGTCACATGAAACCCTGTGACAGTAAGGACTACCTACCTCCTTACCTGTTGGCTTGATTTGGGGGTCCTTTATAGTGTTGTTTCTAAGTAATACATGAGTATGTTATACATGAGACTTCCATTCCTTCTATTGTTTCACATGACTCGGCTGTCATTCCACCTCTGGTTGTCCTTACCTCGATCATGTGACGTGTAATATTCTGAACCCATTTTAAGGTTTCTTGTGGAGTTGAGACATAAACTTATTTATTTCATCCATGAAACTCCCTCCCTTGCTGAGTCAACATTAAAGCTGAAAATAATGCGTTATTTTAACAATCACAAGAACGTTAGCATCCAAGTCGAGCAGGTTCAATGCGTCCTCAGAATTTGCATCATTCCAGTATCTCTATGCCGATTTCATGCGGCTACTACACCCACTGGAGAAAATTCATCTGTATCGATAGCAGCATCCATACTTCGAATTCAACAATATCGTATATGCTTTTCTAGGATATGGCGTGCAGCGTAATTCCGTGGGAAGACCAGTCCACAGAAACTACAAACTCATGATCAACACACCTGCTCTGCTTCTCTTCCAAGTCTGTTGGTTGTTCTTGGTAGATCACCAGTTATTGGCCGACTCTTTTGTTCATCAACATCATCTCCAGGCAGCCTTTCCTGGCCTTGAGTTTATAAATACCTTCGTTTTCTGAAACACCAGGGATGATTGGTTATGGCGGATCATGACCTTCAGTTACGATATGAAGAGGCATGAGGCCATGCAAACGGCCACAGGGATTAGTGCTCAAACAAATCAAATGCTTCGAATCATGTTCGCTATCCGTCACACACTCCGACAGCCTCACCAACTCAGCCTAAATGACTTAGATTCAAATGTTCTGATTCGATGGCTTGATAAGTCCTACTCACTTGACCTTGTTTGTGTTGCGAGCTGCAGCCGAACTTCTGATTGTGAGGCTGTCTGTCAGGAGATGGATCCAATAAACTATGCCCTTTTGATCTTCACTGATAGGAAACACAAAAGTAAACACCCATTTTTGGCTGGATGCACTTCTCCTTCTTTCTGAGTTGATGCCAGCTGGAAATCTAGCCCAAGTCTTGTTCAAAGTGATGCAGAGCTAATTACGATTCCTACAAAACACTTACTCAATGTCATCATACGACAAAATGGTATGCACATCAGCAGAATATCGATTTTTTGTCTACGATAATTAACAATCGAATAGCAATACAATAAAAATCCCATGGAGTGGGGCGGTCACAGTATGGATAAGAATGCATCTTCCCCCTCGAGCTATATGTCACACTTATCTTCGGGTTCCTCGTATGAGCCCAACTTTCACGGAAGGAGTGTCCTCGCTCCATTTCCAAAAGCTGTCAACTACTATCCAGAGACCCAACCTCTTTCGTATGTAAATTATCCTCAAACTAGCTCGCAGGAATCGAGCATGAACCTTCTGCCCGAGGTTGAGAATTATCATCAACAGCTTTCACACATGCCTGGATACTCCTATCCAGAAGCTGCACCATCAAGCCCAAGCACACATTCAACTCCCAGTAGCCTTAACTGGGGAAACATTCCTTACAATTTAAATTTTTATGAATCGCATTGCATTAGTGGCAAAGAGCCATATCTGCTATTGAAAGCAGGCGTCATACCATCAAGCGCAAGACCTATGCAAGTATATTTTGACAAGCAGATGTAAGATCTTGAATAGAATTTCTTGATGCTTCTCACCTAATCAAAGTACTATAGAATTCTGGAGAAAGGTCAACACCATTGCATGTTTCCGGGAGGTTGTTCCGCAAAAGTGACAGTGTTTCGCAGACCAGCGGATCTCGAGCGCCATTACCAGAACTTTCATGGAGACAATGGTGCTTCGACTTTCGCGTGCGATTATCCGAAATGTCCTCGCGTGCGGGAGCCATTCAGACGCAAGGATCATTACCGCGACCACCTACGCGATTTCCATTTGGACGACGTCGCTCCACCTTCCGAAGCTACAGCATTGAGAAAGGGTCAGAACCTTAAACAGATGCTAGAGACATGGTCAAGTGGCCGCAGATGGCAGAAGAACACTTGGCGGTGCAGCAAATGCCTTTCTAATAACGACGTCGCGGGAGTGGGTTGGTCATGCTGGTCTTGCAAGGCGGAATGCGAACCTGTACGAATCCGATTGAGAGAGGCTAAATTCGGGAAGAGGGTTCAGGATAATGCTTTCCCGGGGGCCTTTTCAGATAATGTTGCCCGGGGTTGCTCCATGTGTGGATACACTGGTTATGTGAATAATGAACCTGACTTGATAGAGTGTTTTTGCCAAAAGGCTGGCAACTCTCATCACATTCTCCCTATGCCTCGGGTAGGCATGGCAAATACAGATTTTGACCCGGGCTATTGGTCAAAGTTGACTCAGGATATGGAGGATATCGACGAGTCATCATCAGTTCTTCCTTAATATAGCTTTACGTGGGTGGTGTTCTATTAGCAATCCAAGATACAAACATCAAATTGAAGGAATTTTATTACAGAGATCAAAAGGTGGATCTAATTATCTATATAATCGCTTTTGCCTTGGGAGTTTTCCGCATGCCTATAGAATATTAAAGGAGAATTATTCAGTTCAACAAAGGTGTTTGAGCGTAGTCTAATACAGCAATCGCCGACCATCGTTTGGTGATTCTGATCTAGATAGTGAATCTGTAGCTATAGATCTTATACTCTTTATAATATCTAATGTATAAAAATAAATTCTCTTCTTTCCCACTATAAATTATTGTAGGTATATATTTCTAATATGTATATAAACTCAGTTTTTAAGATTAATTCACTAAAAGACAGATATAAAAGTTATAAATTAGATAGATAGATAGAAAAGTTATTCTAGTCTATAGCGCTTTGAGCCTAATATCCTTAATATAATACAGCAACACAACAATCTAATAATCTAATAATCTAATAATCTAATAATCTAATAATCTAATAATCTAATAATCTAATAATCTAATAATCTAATAATCTAAAAATCCAACAATCCATAATACAACAATCCAATAATCCAACAATACAATACTCCACAATCCGATAACGTAAGATCTCACTCAATCCAACCTCGCAAGCAATATAGGTCTTACTAATCAGCCAATCCTAATTTACTCCTATACCTTACCTACCCACCTACTTACCAACCAACCTACCTCCTTCTCCCAATCCCAATCCCAATCCCAATCCCAATCCCAATCCCAATCCCAATCCCAATCCCAATCCCAATCCCAATCCCAATCCCAATCCCAATCCCAATCCCATCCACAGCGCCTGCCCCGCCCGCCCGCCTGCCCCAGAACCCATATATAATTCCACCAAACAATTTAGTAGGTAGGTAGGTAGGTTCGAAGCCTACCTTACCTACGGCTGCCAGTTAACTTTAACCTTTCACTTTAACCTTTCACTTTTCAAGTCATCATCATTATGCTCAAAGATATTTATTTATTAGAGAGAGAGAGAGAGAGTGTGTGTATAACTGGTAAGATAGGATAGCATAGGCTAAGATGATGGATAATAGATTTGGATATGGATTTGATTTGATTTACGAGTTATTAGCGACGCGACCGACGGTAATCTCGAACGCGACTACGGCTACGGCTCGATCTCGGATTGATTGAATTATCCTTAAGGCCTAACAGACAAGACAGTTTTTGCATAGACTTCGGTTATAGGAGCTGACTGATATACTATACATAAACAATTAACTATGACGAGGAAAGAAGAAGAAAGGAAATAAGATCGATGTAGTATACTTATACTTATGCTTATATGTTTCGGTGTTGCTATAGTATAATATAATATAACACTAATCAATATCCCCAGAGACTTGCTTCTGCCCCCCTCTCTCGCCCCCTTAAATCCTCAAAATCCCCGCCAGCGGCAAAATACGACTCGAGCTACCCACCCAAATGCGATACTCGCCTCGCTGCAAGTTCCACTTCTGCGCCTTCGTATCCCAAAAACTCAGATCCCGTCTCGTCAACGCAAAGTCGACTGTCGCGGTCTCTCCCACCGCGAGATGCCTCTTTACGAATCCGCGCAATTGCCGTACGGGTGCCGCCGCCGCGTCCCCGGGAATCCCCACGTACAGCTGCACGACCTCCTTGCCGTCTCGCTCGCCGACGTTCTGGATCTTGGCGCTGACGCGCGCGATCGTCTCCCACAGATCGACTTGTCCGCCCTGCTGGATCTTGCCCGTGGGGAAAGCGGGGAGGCGGCTTCCGGAACTGGGAAGCGCGGAGGAGGTTAAATGGGTCTCGAGATTCGAGTACTGAAACGTCGTGTACGAGAGCCCGAATCCAAATTCATAACTAGGTGTGATGCCGAATTTGTCGAACGCGCGATAATCCACAAATACGCCTTCCGAGAAGTTGCTTTGGGGGAATTTGGCGTAGATACCTTCTGGCTGGTCGGGATTCAGAAGGTGTCCATAATCGGCTTCTGTTTGAGCGACCGTGTAGGGCAGCTTGCCGGAGAAATTCTCGTCGCCGTAGAGAAGGGAGACCAGGGCTCGGCCAGAGTCTTGGCCGGGAAGATGACCAAATATGATGGCTTTGACATTAGGATGGGATTGGAAGCGATCAACCAGACGGATGCCAGCGTTGTGGATCACCACGATTGTGTTGGCGCAGCCGTTCGCAACGTTGTTGACGAGGTTGTCGGAGTAATCGTCCTGGATACCGGGACGGTCCCAATCTTCTTCTGCCCAGGCATTGATGAAGACTAGACACGCATCGCTATTACCATGCACGCGAGGGTTTTCATTGACAAAGTCAGAGTAAAGTGACGTGTTATCTTCATACGATCTTTGCTCGATAGCTGCGTATGGAGAGCTGACTCGTGCTGGTGTGATGGCTGCGCTTCCTCCCCCACTGGACCGATGTCAACCACAGATTTGTTTTGATAAGAGTAGCTTACCTGAGGAGGGTGCCAGACATTGCGGCCTGGACCTTGATTCCACGATTGGGAAGATCACCATTCATAGCATCTGGCGTCTTGGCATCGTAACCATAGATAGACAGCATTTTAGGCGATTTGAGAGGGAGTATATTACCCTCGTTCTTAACAAGAACATGACCTTCTACAGCACCGTCGAATAACACCTGCTTCGAAGCGGTGTCTTTCGCATCAACCTCGAAGTGCACTGAGAGTATGAGATTAGTGTATGACAGTGAAGGAAATTTAGCTTACTGCCTCGAGATGGGTAACCCTCGTTCTGGCCCATTTTGTACCACGGCGCCAGAACTCTATAGGTACAGTTCGTCAGCAAATGCATCGCCCTATGGGGAGCAAATAATTACACACCTTTTGGCCATGTCGTCTAATCTCTCTTCGGGAACACTACCATTCTTGACCGAGATGCCCAGACTTTGTCCCCAAAAGTCTTTAGGAGAAGGCATCGTCATATCCAACCCAGCCAGTGCCGACGCGACGCCTGAATGCTGACCTTCCCAGTCTGTCAAAACATAGCCCTGAAAACCGAGCTCTGATTTGAGCAGACCATTCAACAACTAGCATTGGCGTGTCAGTAAATCCCCTCCCCATACGCGAAATAGGTCCAAGACAGGTAGGTATGAAGCTTTGCATACTTACTTTGCTGTTTTGGCAAGCGTAAGAATTATTCAGGCGATTATACGAGCACATGATACTCCCCGATCCAGCCTTGACAGCATCTTGGAATGGCCACAAGTAGAGTTCATGCATGGTTTTATCATCCATGTTGACTGAAACGCCTTCAATACCTGGGTTCGCGCCCCTACTCGCCGTCGCTGAATCTTGCCTGTTCGTCTCTTGCTGCAAAACACATTAGCTAGGTACATTTCGAGGAGCGCCTAACAGAAGACACCGGAACCCTCGTGATGCCGGAAAGCGAGAGAGACAAATTACCTCATTGCCGAGAAAGTGCTTCGTGGAAGCCATCACGCCCGTGTTTTGGATTCCAGTTACAGTCTCTTGAACCAGCTGGCCACTCAAATACGGATCAATGCTAAAGCTCTCCCAATTCCTGCCTCCTCGAATAACGCGACCCATGGGCCCAATTGTCGGCCCAAGAAGAAGATTGACTCCCTTCGCTCGGAACTCCCTCGCCATGTGATTTGCACGCCGATAGGTGAGATCTTTGTTCCATCTGTCGAGTTCGAGGATTAGAAATCCCACCAAAATTTGGGGGGGAATAGACGTATGGAACTTACGATGCACCAACATGTATGCCAGAGGGATATCCGTTGACAAAGTCAATTCCCCGAAGCCCATTACTCGCATCTTTGAGACAGAGTCCGGGAAAGCCAACTCGAGGAATCGGGGCGATGCTTCCATCGCAGCCAGTCCACTCGGAGCTTCCACTTGTCAAGGCTATCTATTACACGTAAAGTCAAGTAGTCAGTAAGATCTTACATCGTCAACCTTTTTCTGTGCAATACTGTGTGTGATATCTTGGCAGTGAGGGGTAATGTATTCTCGTAGATCATCAGATTTTACCTTCTCATCCATCGTAAGCTGTGCGACCATCTGCTCGGCCTTTGCATACGCATCTCCCCAGTCTCCAGTCCCATTGCCCAGCGGACTGGGATACACTGGCGGTGATGCGCCATAGAAATAGGCATCGGATTGTATTGCATCTTCAGGGCGAAGGAACGCCGTTTCCGAGGTAGGTCGACCGAGGTTGCTCAGTGCAGTCCAAGCAATTGCGCCATGGGCGATGATTCTCTGCAAAACCATGATATCGAAGCCTACATTTATATGAAGATGTGGCCCAGGAGAGTTCTGGCTTATATTTAAGCTTTGGGCCGATTGTATTTCTGAAGAAGTGCAGCTGACTGACTGATACTCGTACGTGATGGACACTGGTCAAACTTTAGTGACCAACCAGCCACTAGAGCCCGCATTTAGTACGTTCAGGGCCCTCACGGGCGTTTCACCTATGATACCAGAAACTCTTATCCTCACAGCCATTATCATCCTCCTCCTCCTCCTCCTCCTCCTCCTCCTCCTCCTCATCATACCTCAAGGACGAAAGATGACAAATTTAAAGATGGGAGAGTCTAATGGGCATATGACACTGTTTTTCTCTTTCTTTTTTTTTTTTTTTGGAATTCGTTTATTCATCATCTCTCATGAGATGGTAATCTTACTATACATTATGGTATTTCAACGTGCCTCCCAACAATTCTGTCGCAGGACTTACCGGAGCAAAACAAACAATTCTTCCCACCAGCTTTCCTATCCCAATTGGAACTACCCTGTTTATCAAGGATAGTATTTCGCCATTGCCGGGCACGCCACATGCGGCATCGTTTCAATATGATTCCAAAATCCATCCCCTTTTGGTTTTCCCATCGCATTTCCTCTCTCCATCTTATCTTCATATTCTTGTCGACTCTTGACGGCGTAGTGATGCAGAGACAGCTTGTTCCTGGTGATAGGCTGACGCCATGGACTGGCATTAGCTCCCGCGGCGTATTCTTTGCCATCTTCTCCGACTGTCTTCTTGTCACCGGTGTCGAAGGTGTGCGGGGATGCCGTGCGTTTGAAGTCGGCCATCTTGACGATACTCTTGATATGCTTGTTGTCTGATGCCTCCCCTCTGTGCTTAAGATCGTCATAGATACAGGTGGTGTATGCCTCTCGACAACTATCCTGGCGTACCAAGTGTCCATTGCTGGTGTGTATCTGCCAATTGATCGCGAGCGCTCCTACGTCGGGTTGATGTTCAAACCCCTTCAAAAAATCCACGAAGGTCGTCGATCTATCCACAACCTCAAAGAATTCATCGGCATCCACAAAAGCCATCCAGGTATGATTTTGGCCATACTGTGCGTGGCAGCGATTATAAATCCAATGTTGCATAGAATCTGGCTGATGTTGTTCGGCGGGGAAGTAATCGAAGGTGACGGCAGAAGGGTCAATGCCGTGATCTTGAAGAGCGATGGTTGTTGAAAGAGGTGGGATGGACCCATCATCCATAACATAAAATCGTCGGATACCCAGATGAAAATAGTGGTGTTTCTATGTCGCACGTATTAGAAGAGCTGCCCGCCATAAATCAAAAGCAAAAGGAATCAAGCCTCAGCCTAGCCTATCCAGCCAGCCGACAAGCTTACCAAAAATTCAGGTAGATCCAGATGCTGGTCCTTCACTGCCAGACAAAAGGCAACATACTCCTCCTCATCGGCGGGTGGTAAGGGCGGTGGATCAGTGTCGAGTGTATTCAAACCGAATGTACTCATGCTGTACATATCCAAGTCGTATGCGTCAAACAGAAATCCTACGGCTACCAGCAAAAGTGCGATACCCCCGAGGATGCGCCATCGCATCGCCACTGAATGCCAAAACTGATTTGCCATCACAAGCGCAAGTGTGAAGAGAAGAGAAGAAGAGAAGATAAGGGACGGATGGATGAAGCCATGAATGAATTGAAGGTTATTTCATCACAGAGTGTTTGTGAGAGAGAGAGAGAGAGAGAGAGAGAGAGAGAGAGAGAGAGAGTGGCTCCCAGATGGGCTGGGGCTCCAAAGAGGCGCGGACATTATCCAACTGTCAGGATAGGATAGGATAGGATAGGATGGGATGGGATGGGATGGGATGGGATGGGATAGGGATGGGGATGGGGATGGGGATGGGGATGACATAAACAAGGAGGTGGACCTCCTTTTTTTTCTTCTTTTCCACACACGGTAACAGGTAACACGATAATACGATAATACGATAATACACACGGTCTATAGTGATGCCGTAGATTATCAACATGGGATGGGGGCTTGGTTGACAAGCATATCCTATCTATAGGTGAGCAAGCTCTGATGAGTGAGTGAGTGGAGCGTTACCCAGTCAGTCATCTCCGGCGCAGCAGCACCACACCAACCAACTCCTCAGCACAGTAGCAGCTGCAACAGCTGCTGCTGTTGCTGCTCAGCCCCGAGAACATTTCGTGCGTGAACATTTATTTGGCTTGCCAGCGTGCGATATAAATTTAACGAGAAGAATCCCCAAGAGACGAAAAGAAAAGAAGAAGAAAAAAATAAAATATTAGGTTATCGTCATGTCGTTTATGTCTCAAAAGGCTGAAGAAAAGGCCAGACACACAACGGCAGCCGACCGCCACCCCGTGCAAGACACAACACAAGACAGGACAAGACAGGACAAGACAAGACAAGACACACAGGAGGGAGACACCAGACACAAGACAAAGGCCTGTCATCCAACTCGGTCTCAGTTGGTTGTTCTTCAGCGCAAAGTGAGGAGTGAGGTGAGACAAAACCAACAGTGTCATGGTCTGGATCGGGAAATTGGGTTGTGAGAGACAGAGAGCGCGAGATCTATATACGAGTATAAGGAGTAAGGGGTACCTTAAGGCCTTAAGGAGGAGGGAATAAGGAGCTCATGCTTGCTTGTGGTATAAATATAAGCTTTCACTTATCTGTGAACGGCGTCTTTTCCGACAGCCCCCGGTTTCACCTGCTTAATTAACTAGGTACGCCGCATTCACCTTGCCCTTGTGTTGGTCACCAACAACCAACAGCTTTATATTTGCTTGCTTTCCTTCATTCACTCAATTCACTCGATTAACATTAAATCTATCTGAGAAAGGGAGAAGTATTTCATGTAACCAAATTCCCAACCCTCACCACCTTATGGATTGGACAAATCCTGTTCTGAGCAAGAAGTCAGGGTGATTTTACATGAGTATCTATCAAGTGTGTCAAAATAGTGTTAAAATAGAATCGTCGCAAGAGTACCTTAGAGGTGTGCTCTTCCAATCCTTTCACCCTGCACTTACTTGGTATGCACTTGCTATGATTATTATACCATTGGCGATGGCAATCCAAAATTCAAGCCGGGTGTCGGATGTCGGATGTCGGATGTCGGATGTTGGCACTCACTCAACCCTTATCCCATGATTGAGCTCAGTGAGGATTGAAAAAAAAGTCATCCTCTCATAAACTCTTATCACTTCTTTTCACTTACCTCTTCACTTTTCACGAAAACACAGCCCCCCTTTATAGCTAAACTCAATCAACAGAATCCTGTTTTACTACAAACTAAGGTATCACAGAATATCACAGAGCACTCTCTTGCAAAGACCACCTCAGTCACCAGACTTTACCTAACCCGGCAAAACTTCGGTTATATGTTCCATCTTCCGTTGTTTCTCCTTCTATTGCCTGCACATCCCGAATCTTGTCTCATCACATCGTTACCGTTACCGTTACCGTTACCGTTACCGTCACAATGTGTACAGTTCTATCCAAAGAACAACTTGTTCGCATTCCCAACTCCAAGATCTTTTTGGTATTATGAGGCCGGTTAAGGCCTGCGTGCAATGTAGGGTCGGGAAGCGCAAATGCGACCGGGATAGCACCATAGCAAACACCACAGCATGTCCCCAGTGCATCCAGCGAAACTTACAATGCTCAGCCGTTGTGCTTTCGAGCGACGCTGTGCCTTCCACGATTCCTAGTTCTTCTCCTGCCACTCGTAGTGAATTCGGCCGAGAGGTTATTCACTTGGTAGATCTCTACTTCAAGTTCATTCACGATAAAGCCCACAGTCTCTTCCATGAGCCATCCTTCAAGGCTAATGTGGCTAATGGGACTGCTTCACGGCGGGTCGTTCTAAGCATGATTGGTTTGTCTGCACGGTAAGACAACTTATTCAGGACTCTACAGTTGGTTTGTTGGGCGGAACTCTGACTTAAGGCCAGGTTCGCAGAGGATCCAGCATTGCGATCACGTGGCCCATCATATGCAGCTGAGGCCAAAATCGCAGTCAAGAATGATCTCGAGAACATCTGCATGGAGAACATTCAAGCATGCATTTTGATAGGAAGTATATGCCTAGGAAACTGTGATGTAAACACAAAGTCCCTTTACTTTGGTACGTCAGCTTCAATGTCTCGCCATTCATTATTAGCGATATTATTTTCTCATCAGCCCCTACAGTAATTGCCAATCGCATGGCGCAAATTTTGAACTTTGGCACTGTCAATGAAGCAGACGACGGAGTCACTAGGGAGATCAAAGTTCGAATATGGTGGACCTGTTTCATAGTCGATACCTGGGCTAGCAGTGGTTCTGATCTGCCACTTCATTTCAAATTCGAGCGTAAAACTCCACGTGTACCTATGGACGAGAGTACATTTTTCCACATGAAGGTAGGAGATGCTGACATCGCTGCATCGCAATGGAAACCAGGGTTGTGGGGGCACATGGTGAAGCTGGTCCAGATCTTCTCCCAGATCCAAAATCTCCACGAATACCTCACCGAGACCGCCGAATGGGACGAAGACCTCATCGAGAATGCAGTGCGAGGTTTCGATACTGAGCTCATGGCTTTTGAACAGAATCTCGAGCCGCAGGTGCGTTATTCTCTAGAGAACTTGGCTGTGTACGTAAGTCGCGGACTGGGCAGGCTCTTTATCGCTTTTCATTTGGGCTATTATCACTACTACACCCTATTGTTCTACCAATACCTAGACCACCGGCGGCACCCCACGAGAAATGGCAAGATGTATGCGGATCGTTGCAAGATGAATGCTACCATGATCTGCGAAATTCTCAAAGCGTCACGAGAAATTGAGGGAGCCGATGCAATCTACGACATTGTGGGTCATCTCACTGTGGTATCTTCCTCGGTGTTGGTGCATACGTTTTTATTTGGAGATCCGGATGAGCTACCTGATGCAAAGCGTTGCCTAGAGTCCAATCTCGAATCGCTGGTGCAGCTACGCAATTATTGGCCCAGCGTGGAATTAATGGCAAGTGATGACAAGCCGAAACACTGATCGTACATCTGAATCATTGCTAATACTGCGACAGATCAACAGACTGGTGATATTCCAGAACAACTGCATGCGGTCCCTTACCGAGAATACGCACCGATTCGACCGGTGGATGGTCAAATTCTTGCTCCAGCATGCCATGGTTCTTGAAGAGAAAGTCGAGGAAGGTCAAATATCAAGCTCAGAGACAGACGTAGAGATGGTGGAGACGGAGCATCTCAAGCGAAGCCGAGTCACCCAGAGCATTATTATGGACATGCAAAATATAGAGCCCTTGGATGAAATTGGATAATTGGAGTAGGTCACAAAAATTGTTTATTCCATCTACTAAATAAGAGTCAATTGCAAGAATTGAGACTCCCCCTCACCTAAATTCGCCGAAAAACTACCTCCAGTATTCACAGTGGTAACTCCCCCGGACCACACATTCGTGCACGTATAGTTGGCACCTGTCAAACCTAGATCGCTAAGCGAGGCTGTTACGCTCTGCGTCCCATTACCGACGTTAGCATAACCACCTCTCCCTAGATTCGGGCCCAGGTTCGTCAACAGCACATATGCTTGCCCATTGCTGTCCGGACCCGCCACCCACGCCTGCAGTTGCATGGCTTGGTTGCTGCCCGTACCTGGATTGCGAGGCTGCATTGGCCAGCTGCCACAGAAATTCGCAGCAGCAATGGATGCCGCTGATGTGACCAGCTTCCTGCCGAGGGCGTCGAGGTTCGTCATGTCAGAACCCAAGATGAGGTTGGCCGACGCCCCGATCCAGTGGCTCATGATGGTAATGCGCTGGCCATCCGTGACGCCCGAGACGGAGGCTGGGTTGCCAACAAACGCATTATCCATGTCGGCGTGGAGGGTCATGGCCTTGTGGCGTGGGTGACTGTTGATATACAAGCGGTACTGCTCAATGGTTCCCTGGACCTTCCACATATTGCCGAGAAAGGTTTTGGCGCCTCTCGTGTTAATATCTACAGCTATTCGCATGCTGTCGGCACTGGCCTGCCAGATCCCGAGGTAGGGATCGTTGCGGCAGACATTAGATGAGATGTCAAGGCGGATCTGGCGACCGCTGTTCTGGATGGCCTTGTGGAATGCGATGGTGGAATTGCTGACGTCGGCTGGCATACCGATGCCACCAGTGATGGATCCTGGTGTGATAAAGTCCAACTTGATCATGTCTACACCCCAGGATGCCCACAGTTTTATCAATGAGTCGTGATACAGCTGGGTGTCTGGATTTGAATAGTCGAAGTAACAAACACCTTTGGTATCCTCAACTCCGCTAAAGGTAGAGCCGACTGTGATCGTGGTGTTGGCAATATATTTCGTTGCAGCGTTACACGGGATGCCAGGGAGGCTGTAGATGCCGAGCTTGAGTCCTTTGCCGTGAAGATAGGTGCCCAAGGTCGGGATATCAAACAGAGTGCTATTGGCGACAACGCGACCATGATCATCCGTGATCGAGCTATACCAGCCGCCATCAATACTGCACAGATCATAACCGGCAGCTACGAAGTCCGGGTCAGCAAGGACGGTGCACTGCTCCATGATGAAGGTCTGGTTGACATAGGGAGCAATGGCCGCGGGATAGCTGGGCGTCGTTCGCATGCTGGCCTGCACGCCCCAGGAGTTCCATCCCCTAGGCGGCTTGGTGAATCCGTGAGGTGTCTTGTACGTTCTGACGGTGGTCAAGACTCCACCCGTGCTGTTTGCCGCAACGGGGTAGCAGTTTTGCACAGCGCGGTTCTGGACGTGGGTGGGGAGCTCTGCGGCGACGACACCAATAAGCGCGAGGAGTACGGAGCTGAACAACATGATGAAGGGGAGGGAGATTGCAAGGTGAAATGAGATGAGATGAGATGAGATGCACGGTATTCTTGCGAGCTGATCTTATGTGGTGAAGAGGTTCGAACCGCCGACCTTTATATACTTGAAATTGACATGTCAACATTATCCATCATCCATTCATTCCTCAACAAGGTAATTTCGCCTGAACATACAGCGAGACCTTCCATTTTGCCATTTTGCCATTGAAAAATGAAAATTGAAGAGATAAATTCCCGTTACTCGTCGTTTATCCAAGAGCCTAAGAATGCCAATACCAATGCCAGTACCAGTGCGTAGTAAAAGTACCAGTACCAGTACCAGTACCTTACCTTACCCCACATAACTGACTAGCTGAATGGTAATGGTGGTGGTGGTGGTGGTGCCTATACTCCTCCTCTCTCCTCCGGCTTCCCCACACATCAACTCGCATCAACTCAACTCAACTCAAATCAAGCCAAATAATGCCTTACCCCACCACCACCACCACCACCACCACCACGTGCACCACATACAGTACACCACATACACCACATGCACCCCGAACGCCACACCGTTCCCTTCCCGTCACGATCACGCCGGTCTTCGCACCAGGACTAGGATGGCCGGAAACCGGGGGAATGCGAAACCCGTCGAGGCGGAATGAACTGTGGGGCATTCATTCATTCATTCATCCCATCCCATCCCTCCCGTTCTCTCCACTTGTCCCTCCGACCTATGCCCAAGACGCAGGACCTAAGACCAAACAGAACCCATGCAGAAGTTTAGTTCAGTTCAGTTCAGTTCGTCCGTCCAGCCATCGCCTGGGGTACAGTACATATGGTAGGTAGGTAAGTAAGTAAGCGAGAAAGTGAAAATGAAAAGAAGGAAAAATCTCGACATCGCAAGGGCTAGGGTCTGTCCGGTCCGGTCCGGCTTTCATACGATTTGATTGGGTTTGGTTTGGTTTGGTTTGATTTAGGTTAGGTTGTTTCGACTTTGTTCTCAACGGCGTACTGCGCCTTGCGCTCCGGTATTGGTATTGGTATTGGTACGTGTATTCCGTCGTTGGAGCAGGACTCGGAGCAGCAGGAGAGGACTCGGTAAGATTGTACCGAATTGATGGTCAAGAAACAGGGTTGGGTTGGGAAGGCATGGGAAGGCATGGGAGATCTTGGGGAGTGGAGATTCTCCGCTTAGGTCATGTACGGTGATGGTAATGGTGATGGTAGTGTTCCTGCAGAGTGCAGTGCAGTGCGGTGCAGTACGGGTATGGTATACAGATCTTTAGCTCGAGACGAGAGTGTGTTCCGTGTGAGTTCGTCGCTTAAAGCGCGGTTGTGTCGATGCTGTGTTGATGTAAGTAACGTCTCACTTGATTTTGTTAACCTGTGTGTGTTGGCGAGATAGTTTAATGCGACGTAGATAGTAAAGGCCATTGTACAAATGACAATGACTGACCGTTTAGGTTTATATATAGGATATGTATAGATCTAAGTTAAATCAAATCTGGAATTGTAATTCTTTCTTATTTGTTTCTAATATTAGTTTGTTTGAGTACGTGATATAGAATTTCTTGGTTTGCGAAGATGATATAGTGTTCTATTTCGGATCGGATGGGCTCACAGCATAGGGAATTGATCATATACATTGTACATTGCAACGCTTGACTAGGATACAGATTTACTTGCTCGGCCTTTGTTGCATTAAATTGTGCTCCTTCTGGTAAGCTATCTTAGATCGATATAACAAGGTCACTAGGAGATCTGGGGGTGGGTGTGTCGTTAACACAAACGTGCATATATAAAACATCCTATCTAGTCCCTCGCCTCCCCCGCACTGACGAGGGACATGTTGCCCCCCTAGCAAGTTGAAAGCCGGTGCAACGAGTCTGGAAACCAATCAGCAACGTTGAAAGCCGGACTCCACAGCGCCACACACAAGCCATAGCTCCACATCCCCCATCGCTTAGTAAAACCCCACTGTCGGCTACCACTGTATACTCGTACAATAGAACTGCCGCGCTTTTCTGTATTGTGTCGAATTGGCTGGCAACCAACTGGCAATGGGATGGACGGATAAAAACTTGTCCCACTCACCCATCCGGCATGTATCCATCATCTGTAAGCTGTAAGTCGAGGAGGGGAGGTGATGATGATAATGATGATAGTTCGGGTGAATGGGTTCCGATTCAGACAAGAATTCTTCTACCTTTTCCCTAACACGACCACCGTTTTACACTCTATTACTACAATCCAATCCAATCCAATCCAATCCAATCCTGTCAATGAAAACCGTCGACAGCATTGAGCAGCAGCATTGAGTAGCAGCAACACCAGCATAACATTCAGCCACCATCCTCCATACCATGGAAGTAGTAAGCTGTGGAATTCATGGCTTTGGCGAGGCCATTGGCATCGACGTGGATGAGTTCCGGGTGTATTGGAAGCTCAATTTCGATCAGGAACACACACAGCAAATCGCCTATCGCCTGGTTGTGGGCACCAGCAAAGATCTCGAAGAGAGTGGTGGTGTGGTCTGCTTCGACTCGGGTCGTTGCGAAAGCCATGAGCAACGCAACATCCTCTGTAAGCCTGAGGGAGGGTTCATGTCTACGACATTCTACTACTGGACCGTGAGGGTTTGGGACCAAGATGGCCGTGAAGCGGTCAGCGCGGTGAATGAGTTCTACACATCGTATCCACGGTCGTCTCAGCTGTTGCCACCATACAGCATGAATCAAACTTATGTGCGTCTCTTCTCTTCTTGTTGTCAATGATTGCGTTTTTGTGGCCGTCTAAGTCTCAGAAACTAGCTAGATGTGTACCTAACTGACCAAAATACAGATGCCGCATACAAGTCTGATCTTCCGGCCGTGGTTTGAAGACGAAGCCAACCGCTGGAAAGCGGTTTGGGTAGGCGATGGTGGTGACAAACCTATCTACCTACGCAGAGACTTTACGCTGGATCGTCGACCGTCACGTGTCATTATTCTGGCCTCGGGCCTGGGACACTTCAACCTCACCATCAATGGCAAAGCCGCCTCGCCGCATGTGCTGGATCCTGGATGGACCAACTATCATCGCACTGTACAGTTTGTGGGATACGACATCACCAGCAGTATCCTCGACGGTTCCAACGCCATCGGCGCTCATGTCGGCAATGGCTTCTATGCCGGTGATCAGGGCGATCGCTTCTTTTGGCCCATGTACGAGGACAACACGTACGTTCGTTACGGAAACGAGCTGTGCTTCTTTGCAGAGATCCACATTCACTACGACGACGGCTCGCATGAGTGTATCATCTCAGATACCACATGGAAAGTCAACAAGAGCGCAACGACGCTCGCGAACATCTACGCATCTGAGAATCACGACCGGCGGGCGTACCCGGTAGGTTGGGATGCGCCTGGCTTTGATGACAGCGAGTGGAAGGCAGCGAAGCCACTGACTGGGCCTCGGGGTAAGCTACGCTACCAGAGCCAGCCTCCTGTCATCTTGCATGACACTTTTGTTCCCATAAGCCAGAAGGTTGTGAAACCCGGCATAATTATGTATGACCTGGGCCAGAACTCGTCGATTATGGTTCAGGTGAAGGCGAGTGGGCCGGCAGGTGCTCAGTATCGCGTCAAGTATTCCGAGACGATTGGCGAAGATGGTCTGGTTCTCATGCCCGATCCTCTGTTTAAGGAGTTTGAGACGGGTGTCTATTCCAAAATCACCCTTGCGGGACAAGGGGAGCACGAGGTGTGGTCGCCCGATTTCAGCTTCACCAGTGCTAGGTACATTCAGGTGGAAGGTGCTGGCCTCGATGATCAAGACGGCTTACCCGTGATTCACGAGCTCACAGCCAGGCACATTTCATCAGCGGCTCAACGACTTGGATTTGTCAAGACCGACAAAGACGATGTCAATGACTTGATTAATGCATGCTATTGGACCTTTAGCTCCAACATCTTCAGTTACCACACCGACTGTCCCCAGATCGAGAAATTCGGCTGGCTGGAGGTCTCATCTCTTTTGTTCCCTTCCACACAGTATGTGCGCGATATGGAGGCTGTCTACTCCAAGATATTGGATGATATTATCGACGCCCAAGAGCCCACAGGTCTCGTTCCGACCATGGCACCTTTGTATCGATATATGTAAGTCTATCAACGACCCGATTCTTTTCCACAACTCAACACTTTTGGAACAAGCTCGGAACTAACACACTTGCAGGTGTGGTCCTATGCACGACACCATCACGTGGGGAGGTGCCGTGTGTCTGCTCCCAGAACTGATTATGCGTTACTATGGTAGCACTGCTGTTTTTGAAAAGATATATAAGCCATGTGTACAATACATGGAATATATGGAGCGCAAAGAACGACATGGAGGCCTCATCATACACGGTCTTGGAGACTGGGGACGGGATATTGCCTTCGGCAACCACCAAGCTAATCTGGAAACGGCCATTTATTACAAGTGCTTACGAAACGTGGCTCTGATGGCCAAAGAGCTGGGATTTGCCAGCGATGAGACAAGATTCTCCTCTTGGGCCGACCGCATACGTACCGTTTACAACCAACAGCTGCTGGTCACGGACAAAAAGGCCTATCCGTACACATTCTACACGTCTCTTGACAACCCAGGAACGCAGGACAGGACCATGGTCGCACAAGCCGTGGCATTGCAATTTGGCCTGGTTCCACCAGAGCACCGCGCCGATGTGATTGCTGCCTTTCTCGCCGATACAGAAGACGCCGGACATGTGATGCGAGCCGGCGAGATCGGGCTCAAGTACCTCTGGAACACGCTGGCCGAACCAGATGTCAACCGACCCGACATTGTCCTGGACATGGCACGACAGGAGGAACATCCCTCCTACATGCGGTTCCTCCGCCGTGGCGAGACGAGTCTCCTCGAGTTTTGGCAGGACAACTGCCGCTCCAAATGCCACGACATGCTGGGCACCATCTACGAGTGGTTCTACAGCTATGTGCTTGGCGTCCAGCCCATCGCTAACGCATATCGCACCTGGAGTCTCCGGCCATGTTTCACAGGCGAGTTTGACTACGTCGAAGGCGAGATCGAGTCGCCGTACGGATTGATCGCTGTGCTTTTCGACCGCAGGGCGCGGCAGGATGGGAGCGCCGTGGTGGAGGTCACCGTGCCGTCTGGGACCGTGTGCGAGCTCTGTCTTCCTAGTGAGAGTAGCGTGGTGGAGATTTCGCGGAAGAACGATGCTGAGGATCATGTGGTGGTGGTGTCCAAGGGTAAAGCGACTGAATTGCGGCAAGGTAGGTATCGTTTGGAGATTTCACCGTGAGTTAGACAGATATACTAGATAGATACTAGAGCATTTGAATAGACGAGAATAATGGCAATCATGTGTATTGCAATAGTAACACTTCTCTTACAACATCGAATTCTGACTACTAGATAGACTCCCATTGTCTACTGTTTGCTTTCCTGTCCTGCGTACTCACTGAACTCACAACACTCAATACTCAACTCTCTACTTTCTATTTTCTGGTTTCTAGTGTCTATTTTCTAGTCACTGGTCGTTACCTAGTAGAAGTGTATACAGGCGCAAATACAACCGAACCCAAGCTGAGCTAAGTTGAGTTGAGTTGGAGTTGAGTTGAGTTGAGCAACTGTTACCTAGGTATCATCATCGTGATCTCGTGCTAATCAATCCCGAATAATAGTACAGATGGGGTAAATAGGGTAGGTAGTGGAGGAGTTACTCTTCGTTCGTGTAGGTTAGGTTAAAATAAAAATCTTACCTACGGGTAACCACCGGCTTTCAACGGCGCTCATTGGCTCCCTCCCTACCTTGTGTACTCGTAAGCGACTGACTCCCTTTATGTGGCTGCCCAGGATCCGATGACCCAGGTTCGAGGCTCGTCCGTTCGATCGTGCTCGTAATTGGGCATAAAAGCCCCGGCTTTGGCTTGACGGTACTGGAGGAACTACCTTACGCGAGGGGCGGCTAGGAGGCACGTGGAGTCGCCCCACTATGTAGGTACCTTGGGTTTAAATCTCATAATGGAGGACGGGGTGTGGGAATAGTAATCAGGACCAATGCTTTACCGTCCCAACCTTACCTCGTAGATGAATGGGGTGACTTGATGGCTTCTAGGTAATTATTATTATTATTAGTAGTAGTAGTAGTAGGAACAGGAGCAGTAGATGGGACAGGTGGCTTATAGATCTCGGTCCTATACAACCCGAGAGAAACTCTTGCAATCATTTCTCATTTCTTCAGTTCTTCTCATGATTAATGGTTTTGGGGGGTTGACTAGGGCGGGCAAGCGATCACAAACCTCAATTCCCCATCCCCATAGAATTTGCAACTCCCCAGTCCAGTCCCCAGATGCTCCCCGAACTGCGGGGATCCCCTTCTTGGTCCCCCCTCCCACCGCCCCACCTCCCCTATGGCAACTATATTGAGATTGGGGTTAGACTCAGACTCCTAGAAGAGGCCCCCTCAGACATAAGATTGTGTATATATAGGCCGGTCGACTCCACCAGTCTTTTCCAACTCATCCTCGCTTCATCGCAACTCGCTTACTGTCCACCACAACCACAACCACAATGACGGGTGGCAAAACCCTCACAGTCGTCTCGGCGGCTTTCCTTGCTGTCGGAGGCTTTCTGTTTGGCTATGATTCTGGTATCATTGGTAGTACCATTGCTCTCTCTCAATTCAAGGAGTACTTTTCCAACCCGAGCGATGATATTGCGGGTGGCATCGTTAGCTCCTTCCAAGGTGGCGCCGTCATGGGAACTATCATCAACATGGTCAGTCATTGCGAATGTCCTGCTCTTTCTAGCTTCAAGTGACTAACTGGCATGTGTCCTGTGTAAAGATCATTGCCGATATACTGGGTCGTAAGCGAACCATCTTCGCTGGCGCGTTGATCTCAATCCTCGGCTCAGCACTCCAGTCTGGCGCAATGTCCATGGCCATGCTCATCGTCGGTCGCTTCATCGGCGGCATGGCCGTCGGCATGCTGACCAGCACCATCCCTATGTATGCCTCGGAGTTGTCAATGCCCAAGTGGAGAGGTGCACTCTCGGGTCTGCTCCAGTGGTTCCTGAGTTGGGGTTTCTTGGTAGCACAATGGCTTGGTTATGGCTGCTCCTTCTCAAGCACTGCGTTTTCTTGTGAGTACTCATGTGTTGCTTTCTAGAGACCACTCGCCCCAGCGAATCTGCTTGATGGCAACGAAATGACTGACTCTCTCCACAGGGCGATTCCCTCTAGCCTTTCAGTGTGTACCGGCCATCATCCTAGTTTCTGGAATTTGGTTCCTTCAGGAGTCACCTCGTTGGCTGATGGAGAAGGATCGCCACGAAGAGGCACGAGCCGTTCTTGAGAAGCTTAGGAATGGTGAGGATGAGAGCCAGATCAACCTCGAGTTCATGGAGATTCGAGATGTCATCGCCGCGGACCGCGAAATCGGCAAAGTCACCACCATGTCTATCCTTACCAAGCCCTCGTGGAGAAAGCGCTTGGTGCTCGGATGTGCCATCCAGGCATTTGGTCCCCTTTCCGGCATAAACGTCATCAACTAGTCAGTAATCTTCTATTCAACTTCTGGGAGTAAGAATAAAATGCTGATCCATTTGTCTAGCTATGGCCCACGTATCTATGGCATCTTGGGCATTGACACGCAGACTTCACTCATGATCATTGGTATCAGCGGCGCGCTCTCCATCGTATACTGCACCATTGGCCTCTGGACACTCGACAGAGTCGGTCGTATCAAGCCCTTGGTAGCCTCTGCGGCCGGTCTTGCGGCTGCCGTCTTGGTCAATGCCGTGCAGGCGCAGTATATCAACCCGAACAACGCCAACCAGCTGCGCTCCATGGTCGCCATGAACTTCGTCTTCAGTCTCTTCTACACCCCGCTGGGCATCATCTCCTGGGTGTACCCGGCGGAGATCTTCCCCGTCGAGGTGCGAGCACTGGGCAACGCCATCACGACCTTCACCAACTGGGTGGTCAATCTCATCTTCGCCCAGTTCTCGCCTGCGGCGCTGACCAAGATTGGCTTCAAGTACTTTTACGTCTTCTTCGTCTTCAATGTCATTGCTGCCCTCTCCTACTTCTTCTTCTTCCCCGAGACCAAGGGTCGTACCTTGGAGCAGATGGATGTCCTATTTGGCGATCAGCTCGTGCCGCACGCTCTTGATGACCCTGAGGCTGCGATGGCCATGCAGAAGGAGGTCGTGGCGGTGCACGTTGAGGACCAGAAGCCGGAATAGAACGCTCGTTGGCTAGCGTTAACGCAAAGTGCTAGATGCAGCGTTTCGGAGGCGTATGTATTGATTGCAGTTCTCGTTTAGTGTAGCAGTGGACGTGAACGTTGTTTGCATCAAAATTATTTCCCTGGAAACGTCAACCTTTTTAGACATTAGCGAGGAGAGGAGAGGATTTAACTTTCGAATATAATTGAGGACACCATATCTAGAATTAGTTGTGGCAACAGCGATTGAATAAAAATACCATTGCTTTCACTTCCCGAACTTTTTTTTGTCATAAACCCTCTAATCCTTGCCTGTGTATACAATTCAAGCATAATATTCCGGCCTGGAGTTTGTCAGTAGCTGTTCGCGTCCAAATGCTAAAGGAGAACCACCACAGCAAATTGGAGTCTGGCTTTCGCGTAAAGATCTGGAGAGGCAAAGTGTATTTATTTAGTACTAAAATCAAGATCATGGCACGTGGCTTGGGTCTAATAAATGAAAAATGAAAAAAAGAGAAGAAAAGAATTTGTTAGATTATTGATGTGTGATATTTACCTAGGATAGCATTGGCTCTACTTGCGCTTCAATCTCCTCTAGTCTTCAAGCTTGGTAAGTTAGTATGAATAAGTATCCACGTGTTACTCTAATCCAAGGTAATTGCAACCCAATGGAGACTGTAGTACTTGCAGCGATAAATAACCAAGGCTAAACTACTACTCTGGATAAATAGAGAAAAACAGAAGAAATTAGCCTATCTGCTACTCAGCGGCACTCTTTAATTTGTCAAATTGTCCCCACTTAATATTAGTCAAGGGATCGAGCTAGAAGATGGACTAAGATACCTAGGCCGGCTAAGTTAAGCGATGGTGTCACTCTTCTACTAAGTAAGTCTCTTAGTCTCGAAACTAACTACCATGTACATATTTAAAGAAATTTGATTTCCCTCTCTTATAACAACTCAACCTTCAGAATACTCGCCAAAATAGATAGATTCAAATATGGAGCACGACATAAGATTACACAACTATGTAACAGCAAAAATGCCACTACAACTCCACAAAACCAATAGTCGCGCCACACGCCCTACTCGTCCCACATGTAAGAAATTCACTGACTCCCATAATGGATTCACAAATTTCCTCAAACTCCCCACCGAAATCCGAGTCATGGTTTGGCAGCAAGCCCTATCCCACATCCCCACCCACGTAACAATCGGCACCGGCATCGGCTCTTTGGACAACGGGAAGGACTGTCTATTCACGCGACGTATCAATACCACTAACTTGCAACTCGCGCACCGCGAAGCCAACATGGCGGTCAAGCGATGGTTCTCCACGCATCCGAACACAGCCAACTACAGCTTCACAGGGTGGCAGAGACTTCTCAAGGAGAATCTCGTCGCGAGGCTAGTTCCTGACCCCGCTAATACGACCCTCCATTTTGGAAGCTGGCGCACAATGCGTGTTTTCTTCTTGTTGGTGGGGGAGGTGGATGGGAGGCATACTGAGGCTATCTTTGGGGAGGTTAGGTGTTTGGTCGTTGATTGCGGTATGGACCTGCAGCCACAGAAAGGGAAGATTGATCTTGCGGATTGCGGAGAGTTTATCAGGTTCGAGAATCTGGAATACCTGCACTTTAGTGGGAAAGCACAGATGCTTAGCTGTAATGGGAAGAAATTGATTGTGCTGTTGAGGCATTATCTGGCGAGGCTGTATGCTTCGAAGCAACCGAGAGCTAAGCGGACTTTGAACGTCGATATTTGGCTTGATGAGTGCCAAAGGCGAGAATTTCTCGAGGTAACTAGATTTGATTTGTTGAGCGAGCCCTCCCACTCCCGGACTAGGAGAAGCTAATTGATTGGCTCTAGCAAATATCCATAAGCAAATAAAGGGGGGAAATATAGAGAGAAAGCGCTTTCTCTCGCAGAAGTTGGAAAGAAAGTTGGCTGTTTGAAGGAAACAGCGAGCGAGCCTGTGTTAGCGAATATCAATTTCTTTTGAATTTCACAGCACAAGGTCTTCAGTTCTTTCCTGAGTGAAACCTCAAGCATGCTCTTCCTAGCCCCATACATTCATCAATGAGGTGGCTAGCTTGACTATACAGGCTGTATCTACTATCTATTCTGTAATGTGTCTAGACTTGAAACAAATTGAACATGACCATAGACCACGGACACATCACCAACGCTGATCCGAGTATACCTCAAATATTGAGATTAAATTGCGTGGACCTCACCAACAACCAGAAATCAGTGCTCAAATCATAAGCTCATCCAATTCGGACTAGACTAAGGTACAAATTAAAGGTGTACTTTAAAGAGGCAGCAGGCATACCAGAAAACTTAGCGACTCGCTTATGTGCCAATCAGCGAAGACTGACATGTGAGCCATTTGAGACGAAGAGGCGCAGATATGAAGAAAAGTATCAGCAAGACCCAGTGAAAAGAATATAATAGTTTCATTATAAGTAGCGTGAGGTTTGCGCAGTGAGTAGTGGTGGTGGGTGAGATGATTGGATAGATGGGTTGAGCGGTAGAGACATAGCTGTGAGGTTGCCTCTTCATGAGGTGTTCTACTTGGTGTTTTTTGATTAAAAGTGAACTGAGACCGGTAGGTTCCTTATGGTGGATATTTTAACTGTGTGTGTTGAGAGGGCGGTTAGAAGTTCACAAGAAAGGGGCTCTTGATATCATCACTGGACTTCATTGTCAAAGATTTGATCAACACGTATTCACGGTATCACACGTCACAGAAAACACTATTATGCCATTGAATGTTCACAAACTCTTAGTGATAAACTGATCATCCAATTTATTTCAAATTATCCTAATCCTATTCTGCCATCATTTCTTTTCCACACCTACATTCACTCATCCTCTGCCTACCCCTTCACTCACTCACTCACTCACTACAAAGCGGCAGCAACAACACCCATTCCAAACAAGGCCGCCATTCCCATGGCACCACCGCCATTACCGGCGCTCGCCGCACCAGCCGTGCTCGTGCTCGCGGATGGCGCGGTCGTGGTTGCCGAGATGCCGCTCGTGAATGGGACCTGCGAGGCTGAGGACGCGCCCGAGAAAGCGACGGCTTGCGTGGTGGCTGTGACGACTGGCATTGCGGTTGCGTTGGCGGGGTTGAGCACGCTGTAGATCTGTTAGCTGTCTTTCTTCTCGTGGGCTCACGAGGGAGCAAAAGGGAATCAAGGGGGATGGGAAAAGGGGAAAGCTCACTTGTTGATGACATGCACGACACCATTGGCAACAATGACATCCGCGATAATGACCTGCGCCGAGTTGACGAAAACCTTCGAGCCCACCTCCTCAACCATGACCTTAGTTCCCTGCAAGGTAGGGAAGCTCTGGTTCGCGAGCCCCATCATGAGGAGCGTGCTGTAGGCCGAGGTGCCGTTGATGATGTGGTACTCGAGGATGGAAGCGAGTTGCATGGTGGAGAGACTGGAGGTTGCGGAGCCGATGGCCTGGAAGGCAGCGTTGGAGGGCGCGAAGATCGTCACGTCTTTGAGGCTGTCGACGGCGGCGGTGAGGGAGGTGGTCTTTAGGGCGCCGGCGAGAGCGGTCAGTTGCGAGTCGAGAACGGAGGTGGAGGCTGGGAGCGGGAGCGTGAGGACTGTGTCGATTATGTGGATTATGCCACCGTTGAAGGCGATGTCCTGTCTTCTTGTTAGCACTGAATGAAGCTTCAACCACTCTCTGATCAAATATATCTTCCTCCTCCTTTCTTTCATCACACCATACTTTCCGTCCTCAAGAATAAGTGAACTTAAAGTGTACTTACAGCAGTGACAACCTTGCTCATCTCCTTCAGTCCACTCATAATCTCGACCGTCTTGCCGACCAACATACCCGCAACGACCTGGCCACCAGTGACATTCGTAAACGACGAATTTGTCAACAAGGTCGGGACAAATGCTGCTGTGGTCGTGAACGCCGAACCAGGCACTAACTTGTTCAAGACATGGTACTCGAGCAGCGCAGCCACGGTACCTGAGTCCTTCGCGGCAGTCATGCCACCGGACGTGGCGAGGAACTTGGCGAAGGCAGCGTTGTTGGGTGCGAGGATCGTGATGTTGGTGGCTTTTGTGAGGGCCGCGACGAGCATGGGCTGCATTGCTAGGAGACCTGTGGAGTGGGGAGGTGTGTCAGCTAACTTTCTGGTATTGTGCTTGTGTTTCTATTTGGTGGTGAAAGATGAAGGGAGCTCATTCTGGGAGACATACTGTTCAGTGTGCTCAAAGTGCTATTCTCCATGACCAATGCCTCAGCGAGCGTCATGTTCGCCATACTGGCCGCTGCCATGGTCATACCCGGCATACTCTCCGCCATATCCATAGCCGTGACTGTAGACCCCAGGCCCATCAACACGGCAGGGAGGAGGTAGGATGAGAAAAGCATGATGCGGGATTATTATCGATGCCGTTGACTGTATAAGCTCAAGCAACAGCTAAGGATGAAGATAAGAAGAGGGAGAAGGAGAAGGAGACGTAGGAAAGTGTAAATAAAATTAGAAAGGGGAGAAGAACAGAACACAAGAGCACAGCTAAAGAGAAGAGAGGAAAAGAGAGCTCATGACAAGCGGACAGGGCTCCTATACATACTTCTCACTCCTCCCCTGCCCTCTCCCCATCCCCTCAACCCTCCTCTCGTCTCTCCTCTATGACATGCCATCAACCCATCCACCGCTCCCCAAATGACCACTCAGCAGTCAAGACCAATCCCAAACCAAACACCACAGCACAGCCAGCCCAACCAGCATAGCAGCGTCTCCGAACATCATACTTCCAACCCACGATCCTCAACCTCAACCCCCGCACGACCTCCCGAAGCGAAGCAAATCCACAGAACGCAACCTTAAAAAAAGAAGCTTAAACCTATGGTACCTCGTTTCCGTTTCAAGAATGAATGACACCGACAGTGCTCGTGACACTAGCGCAAGAGCCGCAAAGCAGCACCCAAGACTCGGCAAGACTGAAACGGTGAAACCGAAGTTCTGATTCGTCGCCTGAATCATCCGTGCTGTGCCCAAACATCATGGAAACAAAGACAGCTGCAGAAGCAGCTTTGCCTAGGAACCTCGGATGCTCGCGAAGCTTGTGAAGTTGAAGTAGAGAGTTTAGAGAGCTCATCCCAGATGGGTGTAGGCGGTGCAGGTTATAGCAGAAGTCCAAAAACAGAACAGATCTAGAACTACACACAAAGAAAGGAACACGCTACTTTCGTAATGTATTTTGTTGGCAGTTAGCCAAGAGCTGTTGATTCACGAAAAAAAAGAGCAATCCAAAGTGGTGCTCAGCCAGATGTCATTTGTGTCCGTCAGAGCAACTCTTCCATCCCTCATAGCTATGTACAATCCCTCACACGTGGATACGGAACACCTGTTACTATGCCCGTTTAATTCAACTTGTCATAAAATACATTAACCACTGAGCCGAACGAGCCTTCTAGGCCGTGGCGAATAAGAAAGGGGATATCACAGTTTCGTAAAACATGCATCGCTAAGCCAAATTGTCGATACTGGAATTGCAGTAGAGCGAGACCCAGCATGGAACTTTTTGGAACACAAAAAACGATCGAAGGAAGGCTGTACATGTCGTGATTGGTGGTGTGGATCGTAAATACGGGGAATCTGATGGTGATGGGTAGTGCTCAGTCTTGGTCGAGAGCTTTCTTCATGTCTCTGAACTTCCGGGTCAAGGTTTCATGGGCAGCATTCACCTGTTTGAAGTCAGTTTGCGACGGTACCAATATTTGGGATGATTTACCTCTGCATATTGCATCTTTGTTTCGACAAGATTTTTCTCCATCTCGCCCATTTCCTCTTCCAATCTTGTATTGTCTTCGTGAACCTCTTGGTTCTGTCGGATCAAACGATCCATTTCACTCTTCAATCTAGCCTCCACTTCCTCGGGTTGTTTCTCAATAACTATTCGAAGTTCTCGAACTTGCCCTTTTAGAGATTCGTGCTCGTCCTTGAGCTCCTCATTTTCGACCTTTGTTTTGACAAGTTCTGTTGCTAGAGCTGCATGTTCGCTATCATGTTCCTCCACTCTTTCCTCTAAGCGACGGACTTTATGAGTGAGTGCAAGGTTTGTTGATCGCAAAAGTTCAAGTTCAGCCTCACGTTCCTTTTCCAAACGGGTTTTTTCTTCCCATTCCATGCTATATGTTTTGAGAATCTCAGGAGTGATTTTGACCGCACATGCATCTTCGATAAGCTGATCAGCTCGATAAACTTCTTTGTCAATGCTAGCTGCAGAGCTCCCAAAGAACCCCGATTCCATTATCGAGCCTGCCGATGGAGCTTGATCAATATACACATCGAACAGACGGTCTTTCAAGAAGTTGGTCAAAGCGACCATATCTGTCATCCCGCGCAAAGTTTCAGAGTTCTTTTGCATGAGAACAATTCCAAACTTGAGAATAGCTTCCAAGCCTTCGCTTAGTATCAAGTCATATATACGTAGCACCAGCTGGAGAGGAAATCGATAGGCAAAAAGAGTCAGAAACCACTGCGTTGCGTACAAGTGTGGTGTAACCCCACGACGACGAAGATGGCAGTATAATGCTGGCTCAAAGTCCTCAAGAAGTCTCTCGAACTGATAGAGTTGCTTATGGAGACCTGGCATATCATGAATAAATAGATCTCGTAGATGATACTGGTTCATGAGGCGTACTAGAAGGCCAAAGGCCTCTTCTTCTGGCAACTTGAAAGGTTAGTAAATTGCATTTGTTAATTTGCCTGAAAACTCACATTAAAAAGTAAGGGGGAAACAAGGAAAGTCATTCCTTGAGCATATCCAACACCTTCATCAAAGAGTGCGTAGGCTTTGCACACCCCAAAAAGGCTTTCTTGCATGCCTGCACTAGCAGCAAATTTGGAGAAGCTCGTTCGGGCTCCCAGATCTCGCTTAATGGCCTTTTCTAGTTTCAACAAAGATGCCGAGTCTTCTTTAGCCTTCTTCTTTTTAAGAGCTAAGGCTACCGCTTGCGCCTTAGCCAGTACCTCGGGGTCTTTAGGAGGTGAAGGTGACCTCATTCCATTGGTGATAGTAGTGGCAGGTGTAGAATGATCCGAGTGGATGGATGATGATGAGGATACAACCGCAGCATCATCCTTTTCCCTGCTGTTGGAGTATGTACTTTGGGCACCACTCGATCCACTCATCCTATCTTTATCTTTGTCCGTGCCGCGATTTACTAGTTCTCTATAGACACTTTCGAGTTCTTCGTTCTTGCTCTGCGCTAGGATTTGCCAGACAACACCTCTGATAACGTTTGGTATTCCAGTTGCAATGGCTCGATTCAGCTCATCAGGACTTGTCCGAGCCACAGCTGCTGGTCCTTCGTCGACCACAGTCTGCCACAAATCCCAGTCCACAGGTGCATCAGACATTGCAGATGGCCCTGCAGATACTCCGGCAGCTGTACCTGGCGCCAATGCGGGATTTGGACTGGGTGGATGAGGCGACATTGGTGAATATGCAGTGAGTGAAGGGTCTCTGTCCTCTGCGTGGGCAGGACTCGCAAGACCAAGCCCCAATGACGCACTCCCCCTTCCAATAAATCCTGCCAATCCACCCGGACTCTTTTCTTCCTCCGGCAGGTCTGTGATACCCTCTTCTCTCAAACGAGCCATCTTGAACCTGTCTCTCAAGCTGCTCCGTAGGGGCCTTCTGTTTCCATTTGTCCCGTCAGACTCATGCCCCTCCTCTAATTTGCTCAGCATCATTTCCGGATTACTGGCAACGGTAGCTATCGAAGAAGCGGTATTTCGTCGCTGGGCATTATTGGCAGCAGGCAAAGGAGGGGACACGACAGGCTCTTTAGCTTGTGACGTATTTCGTGAGAGCCATGCAAAAGGGCTTGTTAACTTCCTGGTTGGAGGAGGTGCAGGAGGAGGATTGTGCGCAACTTGAGCAGGAGGAGGTGGTGGTGGTGGGGGAGGAGACCATGGGACTGATGGGAGAGCGCCCGATAGCCCTTGCATAGACATTTTGGCGATCTTGGGTGGGAGTGTTGGTTTGGATTCCTCGGCTTTGGCTTTGGCTGGTTAGTTAATATAAACATAAACCACAAAACTCGTGGCAGCGTACCTTTGGGAGGAAGTGGAATAGGGGGCCCATTCAAGTCGTCATCCAGATCAATGTTGTCCAAAGAACTGCTCGAGATTCGATGTGATGTCAGGAGGGGAGAACTAGGCTGCCCAGTTTCCTCGGTGGATTCTTCCTCGCTCCCATCGATACTCTCCTTCCCATCTGTGTTTGCCCTAATTTGAGGAGGTTCCATTGGATTTGGTATGCTTGGAACAGGTGGAGGAGAGGTAGGAATTTCATGAACCGTACTCTTGGTGCTTTTCGCAGAGGATGATCTTCGTTTGGTCAATGATCTGGTCCTCTCAACTACTTCAATCGGGGCTGATTCGATGGACGCAGTGTCGTTGGCATCTTCAAACTCGTCCTGAATTACAACAACATTAGCACTTCTGAATAACTAGTAGAAATAGTAGGGTCGTGTGACAAGAGAGTCGATGGGAGTAACTATACATTATCTCGATCGGACGCCTCCACGTCTCCGTCCTTGTGCTCCCCCAATTGTCCTTCGACAGAGTCCTTGTGTTCTTGTTCGGACATCTTTCGCAGATGTGTTGCTTCGAAGAGTGTAGGTGAAAAAGGCCCAAGTGGTCAATATTTTAATCCATCCAGGAGAATTGCAGGTTGTCGCTGGGTTGGTGGTTTCGATTAATTGTTCAGTATGCTTTGTTCATAGAGGTGGGAATTTGGCATATAGATAGACCACTTCAGCGGTATTGCTTGGAACTGGAATGTTGGTATGGCTGGGAAGTATCTGAAGTTTCGGTGGTTGGAGTAGCACTTTGGTATGTGTTCCTGGTATCTGGAATCTGGAATCTAAATTCTGGAGACCTTGGCTCGGCTGGGCCGTCGTTGAAGGGAGCTGCGATCGCTCGGGACCCGAATTGACAAGGATAATGCTTTGGTAGTGAGATTTGTACAGCGCGCAGCAGGAAAGTGGGAGATGATGGGCGGAGGGAGGTAGAGGTCGAGGAGAAGGAGATGGTGGAAGAGGTGATGAAGGAGGCTGCGAAATTCAGGGGAAGAAACGAAAAGACTGAAAGATGGCAGATGATTCACAAGTAAGTAGGTAATTAGGAGGATATTCAGAGACAACTGGAATGGAATAATGGAAGACACATGTTCGTTCACCTTTAGCACGACCAGTACAAGTACTTTACTTTACGCAATGCGCAGGGGGATTGTACTTAGCATTTTGGTGCCTCCACACCCCGTCCTGATATGAAATGGGCCTCTATAATAATAATAATCCATACCAGGTCCAGCCTGGACTCATAAATTGCGAGGAATTGGACGAATGGGATGAATTGGACGACAGAAATTCCGAGCTCTGGATCCTCAGGGTATGCACGAGATGGATTATGGATTATGGATTATGGGTTATGTAGGAGGAGGAGGAGGAGGAAGTACTCGGCACTGTATGGTATGTATGTATGATACTGGACTGGACTGTACTGTATGTACAGCCATACTAGTTGGTCCTGGTACGGTTCTGTATGCATCAGCATGGATAAAAGGGGGTTTGAAGCCACAGTAAACCTTGGGTTAAAATATCCAACCAATTACACCAAACAATACCAGATCATACCCACCTTGAAATCCTGAAACACGGCCCCAAGCACTCAACAGCCGGATCGACGACCGTGACCGCGAATGCAAATCAAGCCCCGGAACTAAGCTGAACTTTGAACTTCTCGTTACTTTTCCCTGTGCTACCTACACACACCACTATATGAAAAGTCTCGTGATTTTTCAGCATCATAAGAGATGCAACAAATAAGGTAGATCTGATTAAAAAATCCGATTAAACTGCCATGACTGGCTCCCTAAAAAGTTAGGCATGCCGTTCAGAAATAAGTCATGTGCCCGTTGATAAAGTACCAAAATGGCATTTGATCGTTGGCCTACCTAAAGGTGATATAATAGATACCATTAAATCATATTATCCTGGAAGCCTCGTAATTTCCCGCCTTGGTACTTTTGCTATGGACAGCCCGTCAGATATCAAAACTATTCTCCTTAGTCCAGACCCCGCATCAAATCACTTGAATATTCCTCTAAATAGTTGTTATGTTCGTGCTATCTGGAATTATTCGAATGTAAGATTACAAGATCATTTGGAACAACAACAGGTAAGCTAAGCTAGATGTAAACTCAATATGATAATTCTTCTCCGGATAAGCGGGGGTCACGGTGAAGTATATATTCATCATACTGATACATTGGTATTTAGGTAGTTAGCACAAGTTCCTTAAAGATCTTATCAATCTAAGGAAGCGTGTCTATTAGATCTTCTTCACGTCCATATTTATGACTTTATATCAATGAACAATCGGGAGTTCTTCAGCCTTCCCACAAGGCTACAGTTTCTAATGATAACCATAGCGTCATCTGTTTTGCTGAAGACCTATTCGAAATACATGGGAGTGATATTATCCCATGTTAGCTGCTAAGAGAGGATATCTACTATCCTCATTTTTTGAGATTTCCATCATTTCTCTCACAATATTTTGTGTCTTCAGGCTGTCGTGCCTAATGATTCTGCCTGGTACACTTTCCGATGCGAGGCTACACCACCTTATCGCCCAGTCTCAGGACCAAATGCAAAGAAACCAAGGGAAGCCGATCGATAGATAGCAAACTGTATCAAGCCCTTACCTCGATCTGCGAACTAAATAGAAATATAAAATATAAAACATAAAATATGCGTTGGCAGTTCAAAGGTTTTCCTCATGCAGAATATTGAAAACGTGACGTAGCAGGATTTAGCGAACAACCGCGTCTTGAAATTCCTAGGGTACAGCTCGACCGATGAGCTTCAACTTCTTTCAACCTTTCCCCCCCACACCAACACTCAACACCTTTGGACAATACCACCAATCTGTGTCCATTTGACTGCCGCTGCTCTCTCCACACAGAGCTAGTCATCATAGTTAATAATCTCTATCGTCGAACGATTAGAAAGGCGCCTGCACCGTTCCTTTCGACACGCTCTTTTCGATACTCAACTACTGCGAACGAATTATTCTGCAAATCCAACCAACACGCAAAGACCCCATCCGCAGAACTCCAGCTAGGCTTTTCCGGTCGCCAATTATCATTTCGCAATTCGATACGTACAACACCAGTCATTTGTGATCTGTGCTGTGAGCTTTCTTCAACGTCATTTCTTCCGCACCGCAATAGCATATCAGCAACCGAACCCAGCCATAACGTCTTACACGGAGCAGTCCTTTCTCGGGCGCTCCATCTATTGTATGCGCAGCTGTCGATTGCTAGCACAGACCCGGAGGTAGTGGAGGGGCTCAACTTTGATCTTCTTGCGGTCTTGCCGCATCCGCCGCCATCATGGTTCGCATAACTAAGACTATGCAGGCGAAGCATTCGGAGTCTTTGGTAAGTTTTGAATTTCGAGAATCTCTCGGGGAATTTTGAAATGACTAATGTTGCAAATTTAGTCACCATGGATAAAGGAATTTCGAGACTATGCTTGCTCAGTCGCCTTACCCCTCCTACCTCAACATCTTTCCTCCTTTCCCTCCAAGTGGCCGTTTCCACGAGGCGATCTTTATCACTGGATTCCTCTCCTCAACAGATTTGACGATGTACTTGAGAAGTTCTGTAAGGCATACAAGCTTGAGGAAGGCCCACAAGTTGTTGATTTTGGATGCATGGTACTCGCAGCAGCTTCTGACTCTACACAAATCTCCACGAATGGGCAGGATATTTCAGGACTTGAGGGTGGAAATGCTGCAGATCAGAAGCTGTTAGTTTCTATATTGGACTTCTCGCGCATGCTATTGCAAAATTGTGGCAATCGTAGCATATACGCCAGCAGTGCACATCTCAACAGCCTGCTGAACAGCACATCGCTATCTCTGCTGAACTCTACTCTTGCGCTAGCTTCTGAACTTGCACAGAGATACCAGGCAGCTTTGAAGCGCATGAATATTCCCGTCCGTCATGTAAGCAATGCTCTGCTAGCCAACCATTACAACATCGACCTTGATCGAGTGCTTCAGCTGGCAATGCCTTTCTCGAAGACAATCACAACCACGTCCGACCACACACAACCCTCTACACCAGCAACTCCGACAGTAAAGGGCAAAGAAAAGTCTATTTTTAATGGTCCAACTCCAGCGCTAAAGGGTGCAACCACCACAATCTATGCAAATGATCTCGTTTCGATGGTCAAAGGTGGCAATGGAGCAAGTAATAGTCCTAAAGGAAGCAGCAAATACAGTGATCCTATCACTCAGATTGCATCTGAGAGAGCTTGGGCCGACTGGGGTGAGGTGAAGGTGACATATTATCCCAAAAAAGCTCCAGATCTAGAGTCCTCTGATGCCACATCCAATATACCCCTTCCTCCTCTGTCTACAACTGCTCCAGCTACTCCAACCCCGGTCAGGCGCTCATCGAACCTGGGGCCTCATGGTCAACGCGCTGGCCGGCAAAGCAATCCAGAAGAATCACCCAGCACGTACATGTCATCCCTCCCCCCATCCGATGATACTCCACGTCTTAGCTACAAGACCGTCGAGATTTCTGCTGCAGATCTGAAAGCTAGTAATGTTCATGCTTTACTTGTCGAGAACGCATCCAGGTTACCACAAGAACGACAGTACGAGCTGTTGACAAAGTTGAGAGTTGCAAATGCTTTAACCACATCGGTGGAAACAAGACAGCAAATACTCGCTGTGAGACTTCTAGCCATCACAAACTTGGCATACGTTCATTCTGAAACAACATTCCAAGATGAGGTAATGAAACAAGATGGAGATGAGCCACGTCGGCTGCAGCTCGTATATCAGCTTGCTGAACTTGTTCATCCGCCAGCTGAAGGTGTAGTCGCAGTACCAAGGCCACTTCAGACCCTGGCCTTTGGTGCTCTAGATGCCTTGTCAGCGCATCAAGCCAAATTCCAAGACATCTGCAGTGCGCTCAACACAACCGTGAATCACGGAGTACTGCTCTATGTTGTTAGGAAGGCGGTCGCTGAGATGAGTCAGGAGGATAGTAGCGACAAGAAAACTCGTGATGATGAATGGCGTGACTCTCTTTTCTCGCTTCTTTCCAATCTGTCCACAAATCCTCGGACAGCTGTTGAGTTGGTTACAGCTGGACTGATTCCAATCCTCGTTGAAGTCCTCAACCTACGCACAAGCACTGCAGAACGTTATCATCCTAAAATTCTTCAATTCCTGGACACAATTTTGTACAGCGCACGGGATGCCTTTCAGACACTTGTCAACGCAAACGGCCTAGACGCGGTGTCTGATCTAATCGTCTTTGAAGTTAAGTCAGCTTCAGATAACGCTGTCTCTGGGAAAGGAATCATCAACGCCTATCGATCGACTTTGGTCGATTATGATGTTCCATACTTCCAGCAACAGACTTTGAAATGGCTGTTCAAGTTTATTCACCACATGATGTCCACGGCTGGAGGGCAGGGAGGAAATTTCGACCGATTACTACGCAATTTGATCGATTCTTCACAGCTTTTGAGCAGCCTTCGTCTGATTATCGAAAACGCCCGATGCTTTGGTTCTGTAGTATGGACCAATGCTGTCAGCATTCTCAACGACTTTATCAACAATGAGCCGACGAGTTTTGCTGTAATTGCAGAAGCAGGGCTTAGCAGGGGTTTTCTGGAAGCTGTTACTGGCCAACCTATCAAAATGCCCACAGAATCCAAGAAGCCAGACAGGAAATCACCCGGCTTACCAGATGACATTGCAGATCCTGCTGTTGAAACAAGTCCTGCGTCGTCGCCATCTGATAACGATGATGATGACGATGATGACGAAAGCGATGAGGAGCTGTATGAGATTCAACCTCTCACCCAGGCTGGGCTTCAAGCATCTCGTGAGCTTCCTCTTGCTCGTGGAATTCTACCTACTTCCGACACTATCAATATCATCCCTCAGGCCTTCGGGGCCATCTGCTTGAATCCTGGCGGTATGAAGATGTTCCAGGCTTCGAAAGCCTTGGAAACATTTTTCGAGATATTCGAAAGTCCCGAACATGTCAAATGTATGGATGTCAACAAGGAGCTACCCTCTAGTCTTGGCAGCACCTTCGACGAGTTAGTTCGGCATCACCCCCCATTGAAAGGCGCCATCATGACCTGCGTTCTGAATATGGTTGCGCGAGTCAATTATTTATGTGCAGTCAAAGGAGAGAAGAGCAAAATTGGTGCCAAGCTTTGGACCACTGATACGGATGGGAAAGCCATTGTTGCGGACGCAGATATTACCAACTCCCTGGTTGATAGGTCTGTGAAAGGCAAAGGCAAGGCTGCAGATGTCAGCAGTGATACTGAAATGACGGACGTGGAATCGATACCCTTGGGTAACTCCGCTTCGCAACACATTTCTGCCCAACCTCCTATTAATGGTTCGATGACCCCATATATTGCCGCGGTCGCTACTTTTTTGTCTGCAATGTTCAGCAACTCGTCAGCTCGCTTAGACTTTTCTCTCAAAGGTGGGATTGAGTCAGTGCTTGATTTGGCTTCGTCGCCCTGCTTGTCCTATGACTTTAGTGATGGAACAGCACGCCGCACAATTCATCAAGTAATTGCTCTTCTTGCTGAATCAAAACCTCATCTTGCTTTGCCCTCTTTGCTCCGACGAGCCCAGTCCGCTGCCAATGATCTGGAGAGCTTTGCCAGTCATACAGAAGCAACTTGTTTCTTCGAGCCATTCGTGAAACCAGAATCTCTACGACTAGCAGATGTTCAATTCATTTCTCAGGGCACCAAATTCGCCAAAGCCCTCGTCAATATTCACTCTTTGGTAGCAACGATTAATATTTGTTTTCAGACTGCCCAAATATACGCCCACAGGAGCAATGGCAGCAATTTTACCCAGATCAATGTCGCTGATTATTACGTTTCTTTGGTCAAGAGCCTTGGTCCACTGCTAGCATCTTCGCTAAGAGAAGATATGAAGCTGCAGCAGATTATCCCTAGCCACTGGAAGACTGCACCCCGTGTCAAGGATACTGGATTCGGTGATTTGGCCATTGACACCTCGCTCACGGCAGGACTTCCAGCAGGCATTGACGAGCCCCAACCAACTTTGGACGGACATCTTTCAAGTACCATAAATGTCGATTCTTCAACGATAGTCGGTGAAAACGATCAGAATCCCAGCTTTAGCACCGCTTCTAAGACGCCGACTAAATCCGACTTAGATAGTCCTTGCTTCAAGAATTACCAGACGTTACGTTTTCTTGTAAGCAAGATGACACGGACAATTTCTCCCTTCTTCCAAACCCTAGGCAAGGCATTGGTTCCTAAGCGAAATATTGACCCTTTTCAAAAATATACACATATCACCATTGCTGAATCACTGGCTCAGACTATGTTAGAGCAGTTGTCCCTAACGGAAAATTTGACATCCATCGAAAGATACTCGTACTGGAACTCGTTACTGCAGGTCTTGACAGATATGCTTATTGAAGGTGCTTCTCGTACCCATGAACGGCCATTGCAGACAATCACACTCGTGCTGCAAGCTTTCAAAGATCAAGGTGGAATTGAGAAATTAAACGACATGCTGCGGACATTTACTTCTGAAATTCGACCTGACCTGCTTCAGCCCCACCAACTCTTCGACGAAAGCAATGATGATGTTATCCGGCAAGAACTCTCTACCGCTGGTGCCAAAACTATTCTGGGCCTCTATGCTCAAATCGTGAATGGTAAAAACATCGCAGAAGCCAGTCAGACGATGTCTATTGTTGGCAGTCGCTCTGATCGTGAACTACGACGCTCTGATCAATTCTCCTCCGGACAGTTCGTCGTGGAGTTACGTGTCGCTGTCCTGCCAACTGTTCAAGAGTTGTGGGAGTCGGAGGTTGTTGAAAAGGGTCCTGGTCAGATCTCGGAGAAATTGATCGATGTCATTCGAACCATTTGCAATGCCGACTGCGAACTAACTGCTAGCAAGAGGGCAGATAAGGCTCTTGTGCATGTAAAGCAGTCGCGTAAATTCTTCAAGCCAACAGCAGAATTCCAGACCTCGCTCCATGGTTCTGGTTACGATTCAGAGCTCGCCAACGAGGCTCTCTACAGATGCAATAACAACCTTACCTCTGCTCTTGATTACTGCAGGGATATTTCCCGGCCAGGTAGTCATCGAAACTCAATACCAGCGGACGATTTGATGTTAGCGCCTGAGGCAGTACCCCCCACATCTCGTCCTCAGACCAGCGTATCGACAGGTACGGCTACTCCTGATGATCATGTCATGGAGGAAAGCGCTTTGTCTGGTATCATCTCGGGCCTGAGTGATCTCCATGCACCACAATCGGGACCCTTATCTGGACCTCCAGATCTCGGACGCCTTTTTGCAGAGTTTGAAGACCGAAACTCAAGAAATATCCCAGATCAAATTTTGAATACAACACCGAATGGTGATCAATCTGTTGCTTCACAAAGTACGCCTCTAGGTGACAAGTCAGCACGCAAGCAGGTGACAGTTGACGATTTGAATGAGCTTCGAGAGGGTATTAGAGAAAACTTGATTGACAAATGCCTTGATGTCATCAACGCTCATGGTGAAGTAACTTTCGAGGTTGCGGACCTTATTACCACAGTCGTGAGCAAATCGACAGATCATCAAGCAATGCGTAACTCCATTAGTGAAACTTTGGTATTGGCCCTGATGTCATTTGCAGGAGAGGACGACCTTCGCGCCTGTGGAAAGAAGATCGCAGCATATGCTCATCTACTAGCATTAATGCTTCGTGATAAATTGTTCTACGGTGCAGCTCTGCCGAATCTAACGGACAACCTGTCTACATTGTTGAGCTTCGTCAAGCTGTCGCCTAACCACTCTACGGATGAACCATCCCCTTGGATTGCCCACATTCTTCTTATCGTCGAAATGTTGCTTAGCGAGGATGAGAAACCCGTTAAGACCAAGTGGCTGCCCCCCAAGGACGACAGCGACGCTGTGATGCCCCTTGTCTTTGAGGCAGATGAGCCTTCCGTCCCCCAAGAAGAGAGGCTTCAGCTCTTAGATGCAATTCTCGACATCCTACCGCGGATCGGTAAGGACGAGTCGCTGGCACTGGCTGTCCTACGTATATTGGTTGTTCTGACCCGTGTGAGGAGTGTAGCTCTCGTGATGGGCGAGAAAAAGAACATACAGAGGCTATTTGTCATGGCTAAACAGCTTGCTGGCGCTAGCTCAGCTCGAATACAGAGCCCGCTAATGTTAATTTTGCGGCACATCATTGAAGACGATGAAACTGTCAGACAAATCATGCGTGCTGAAATCAAGTCATTCTTCGAGAACAATCGTCAAGCTCGCAGCATGGACGAGAAGCATTTCCTACGAGGCATGGCCCACACAGCTTTGAGAAACCCACAATTATTCATCAGCGTGGCCAATGAAATGGTCAAGCTAACTCGTTGGCACTATCCTTCTCCCGAACAACCGCGACCTGGCATCTTGGTGCTCAAGGACAAGACTTCCCAGACTACTGGCAAGTCGAGTAAATCCTCTGATGAATCTGTTCAGCCTGCAGTACAAGGTACTGAAGACTTGTCTATCCAGGATGTGAAGCCATCCACCGAAGTTGTTGATAGTGAAATGCCAGATGCACCCAAACCTGGTTCACTTGAGCAGAAGCTTCCAGTGGTTGAAAATCCGGATGGAGTCATTCACTTCCTGCTTTGCGAACTGTTGAACTATAAAGATGTCGAGGATAAGGATCCTGTTTCTGCTAACCTCACCTCAGTGGACAAAACTCTTTTGAACACGACCAACACTCCCGTGCCTGGGACAGCCTCACCTTCCGACTCCACAATATCCAAACCATTAAAGCCAGTATCAAAGGCTGAGTTCAAGGCCGAGGAACATCCCATATATATCTACAGATGTTTCATCCTACAGTGTCTCACGGAACTGTTATCGTCCTACAACCGCACAAAGATTGAGTTTATCAATTTCAAACGCAGCGCACCCCCACAAGCAATGACTCCTTCAAAGCCAAGATCTAGTGTAGTCAATTATCTTCTCTTTGATCTCATTCCAATTGGCACCCTCGAGCATGCAGAGAGCACCAACCTGCGCAAGAGGACTGTAACATCATCTTGGGCTGACTCTGTCTTGACTGCTTTGCTGAGCAAGACTGGCGAGCAACCAATCGATAAAGAGCGCGAGCCTTATGATAGTGAAAATGAGCCAGACCTTCAGTTTGTCCGCAGATTTGTTTTGGAGAACATTTTGAAGGCTTATAAAGATGCAACCTACTCAAATGAAACCCTGGATTCGAAATACTCACGACTACTTGCTCTTGCAGAGCTTATGTCACATATTATGGGTGGAAAGGAGAATGTTGGCATGTCTGATACCTCTACAGCTTCAACCTCTCAAAAGCAGCTTCGCCGAATCATGTTCGAAAAGGGGTTCGTTTCAGCACTTACTGCTTCCATCGCTGATATCGATCTCGACTTTCCCAACGCCAAGCGAGCAGTCAAATATATCCTTCGCCCTTTGAAGACATTGACTACCACGGCTGTGGCTCTTAGCGATCTGGCTTTGGTCTCCTCGACTCCTGGTCAAAACGATGAGGACGAAATCGAATCTGCAACTTCTATCTCAGATCCAGAGGAAGATCGTGAGGAGACGCCAGACTTGTTCCGTAACTCAACCTTAGGCATGTTCGAACCAGGACGCGAGGAAGATTCCTCATCTGAGTCCGATGATGGTATGTAAAATTTATATCCTCTCTCGTTTCCAAGCTTACTGACATTCTACAGACGACGACGAAGAGATGTACGAAGCTGAGTATGGCGAAGAAATGGAGTATGGTGATGATGATCCAGGAGATGATGAAGACAATATCAGTGATGAAGATGAGGACATTGAAGGCATGGGTCCAATTGAAGGTCTTTCTGGAGATCATGCTGTTGACGTGGAAGTCATCATGGATGATGATGACGATGATGAAGATGATGATGGCTCAAGCGACGAAGACGATGATGAAGATGACGAAGATGACGAGCATGAGATGGAAGACGATGATGCTCGCGTGGAAATCATCGATGAGGCTGGGCATATTCAGCAACTCGATGAAGAAGACATGATGGGAGAGTGGGAAAGTGACGACGAAGGCGAGGATGACGAAGAGGAAGACTTTGAGGCTCAAGCTGCCGACCAGGAGGAAGAACAAATCCAAGCCATGGGCGGGCCTCTCGGTCATCTCGTCCGAGTTTTGAATGGGGACGATGAGGCCGCCGATATGATTGACCGCATGGAAGCCGAAGGTTTGGGCGAAGGCGGCGAGGAAGACGATGAGGAAGATGAACGAATTGGTGCAGAATTCGGAGAAGAGGGTGATGAAGATGGTCAGTATCATTTCTTTGCTCCCTTCCAACATAAATTTGACTAGTACCAGATGAAGAAGAAGATGAGGAGATGGATGAGGAGGATATGATCTTTGGGCAATATCCCAGTAAGTTTTGAATTGTACATAAACCGTAGTCAGCTAACTTGCCTCGTAGTGGATGGTCCTGGAGCAGTGAGCTTCGGATGGCAGGATGACGTTGACCCACCGGCTATTGTCTCTCGACGTTCTCGTGGAGGAGGATTCTCCCCCTTTCCATTCATTCCCGGTGGGCGGCATGATCCACTAGGTGGTATGTTGCTTTCTCTAGCTGAGATGCACACTTTAAGTGCAACCCTTGGTCTCTCCAGAACTAATCCACCAACAGTGCCCGATTATCGTTCATCGTATAGATCACATCGTCCAGGTGCACCAAATCCACGCTTGACGGATGATGGTACAAATCCTCTGCTTCAACGAAGCGGACCTGGCGGCTCTGGTCGTGAAGTGTCTGCTCGTGGTCCTTCTATGGGCAGCTGGATTCGAGCTGCAGGTCATCCTGGTGCTGAGTTGTTAGATATCGGCTTAGGTCAAAGTCCTTTTGGTGAGAGTTGGTCTCTCCAGAATCGATTACTCAGATCCTTACAACCATTGCCAGGTCACATCACAAGAAACGGGCAAGCCCTTCAATTTCAGATTACCACTGGTCCAGGTCATGCAATGCCACCTGACCTTCAGCAATTATTGGCCATGGGTCGCCCTCGGTACGAGTCTCGTCGCGATGCAGCCGAGCCTGGTAGCGCTGCTTTCTTCACACCTCAGTCAACTTCGGCTCGATGGCTCGAGGAATCGAAGATCATTTTTAGCATCAATTACTTAGAGCGAGCTAATGATCTTGTCAATTCTTTGTCTGCAATCCTTATTCCTCCAGCCCTCGAAGTGGAGAAGGCCATCAGAGCTGCTGAAGCCGAGAAAGCTCAAAGAGCCCAAGAAGAGGCAAAGAAGAAAGCCGAAGAGGAGCGTATCGCCAAAGAGGCTAAGGAAGCGGAGGAGAAGATCGCTCGGGAAAAGAAAGAGGCAGAAGAACGTGAGGCTGCCGAACAAGCCGCAGCTGAAGCACTTGCAGCTCGAGACCTTGAGGCCGACCAAGTTGAAGATGGCCATACTGACTCTACTGAAGCCGCTCCAGATGCTATGGAGGGTGTCGAATCTGGAACACCCACCGCAAATGAACAAAATGATGGTGCTTCTGCAGCTGATCAGCCCAGGGTCACAACTATGATCCGTGGCAACCCTTACGATATTACTGACCTTGGAATTGATCCTACTTTCCTGGCCGAACTACCAGAAGAGCTCCGAGAGGAGGTCATCATGTCAGCTGTTGCTGAACGTCGAATTCAAGCAACTGCGCGAGGATCTCAACCATCAGAAATCGACCAAGAATTTCTCGCCGCGCTTCCAGATGATATCCGAGACGAAATCATTCAGCAAGAGAGACAAGACCGCCGTCGTCGTGAACGTGAAGAGCGTAATCGCGCCGCTGCTGCCGCCAATGGTGGCGGTGTTGCAGCTGCACAAGAACTGAACGCTGCTGAAATCCTAGCATCTATGCCCCCAGCTTTAAGACACCAAGTTCTTCTTGAACAAAACGAAGAGACGTTACGACTCTTACCTCCTGAGATTGCCGAACAAGCTCGGGCCGCCATGAGAGATCATCCAGCTCATGGAAGAGTTCCCAGTGGATTACGACGTGCTATCCCTCCTGGCGAGCCACAAGATGTGAACGCTCAGAGAATGCAAAAACATCCAACAGTTCAGATGCTTGATAAGTCAGGAGTGGCAACCCTTTTGCGTCTCATGTTCATCTTGCAGCACGGTAGCCTTCGAAGCACATTGAACTCCGTCCTTCAAAATGTCTGCCTCAATAGACATAATCGTACCGAAGTACTTGGCATACTTCTTCACATCCTACAAGATGGCAGCATTGATATGACTGCCATTGATCGAAGTTTTGCGCACTTGTCACTGAAGGCCAAACAACCAAAGGATGCTCAATCAAAAACTCCTCAACCTTTGAAACGGGTCCTCACTGGAACAAATCCAATCACGAGTGGAACACTAGAGGCTTCACCACTTCTTCTTGTACAGCAATGTTTGTCTGCTCTGGTATATCTTACGCAAGTCAATCCACATACGCCCGCTTTCTTCTTGGCTGAGCACGATAACGCAAGTGCTTCGAAGCGTAATCTTAGTCGAAAAGGCAAAGCCAAGGACAACAAAGCTGGCAAGTATGCCTTGAACTCCTTGCTTGGATTGCTCGACCGTGATCTTATCATGGAAAGCTCTTCTGTCATGGAGTCTCTCTCCACTCTTCTAAATATGATCACTTCGCCTCTGCAGGCACTCCAGCGTAAGCAAAAGGAGGCTGAAGTGGAAGAAAAAGCCGAGACAAATCAACAAGAGGGTACTCCATCAGTGATCGAGAACAATGGTTCTGTTGCATCTCCAGGGACAGAATCATCCAGCACCCACAATGAGCAGACTGCAGCTTCAGAGGCAAATCCTTCTACTGAAGTTGCTATGGTTGATACAGCTGCTATTCCGGACATGACTGCCAACGCAAGCGAGCAACCCACTATCGTTGAAGGTGAAACATCAACCGCAAAGATCGCTGGAAAAGAACCAGAGAAAAAGACACGTAATATCACACCTCCAGTTATCCCAGAGCACAATTTGCAATTAGTCATCAACATCTTCGTGGCTCGCGAGTGCTCATCAAAGACTTTCCGCGAGACATTATCTACTATCAAGAACCTCTCTGCGATCCCAGGTGCCAAGGTAGTCTTTGGACGAGAACTCATCGCCAAAGCTCAAGGATTAGGCGAGGTTATTCTGATTGATCTCGAGGATCTACTTCCTCAGATCCAGAAAGCCTCAACGGGTACTGAGATCCAAGGCGTAGCGTTGGCAAAATTCTCCCCTGGAAGTTCAGACCAGAACAAGCTTCTCAGGGTCCTGACTGCTCTCGACCATCTTTTCGACCCTAAGCGTGAAAAGCTTGACAAGCCTAGCGAATCCGATGAAGGGGAATCTTCTCAGTTGATGGAAAAACAAGATCTCTTGTCCTCACTTTATGACAATCCTACGTTTGGTAGAATGTGGGACAAGTTGAGTGCATGCTTAGCTGTTATCCGACAGCGCGAGCACATGCTGAATGTCGCTACGATTCTCCTACCTCTTATCGAGGCGTTGATGGTTGTATGCAAGAACACTACACTGAAGGATGCACCTCTTGCTCGATCTCAAGGCAAGGATATGGTTTTGACTAGTCCGCCACCGGAGTCACGCATGGAAAGTTTGTTCTTCACCTTTACTGAGGAGCACCGAAAGATTCTTAACGATCTTGTTCGTCATACACCCAAGCTCATGTCTGGTACCTTCTCTCTGCTGGTCAAAAACCCGAAGGTCCTGGAATTCGACAACAAGCGCAATTACTTTAGCCGCAGCATCCACTCCAAGGCTCCAAATGGCCGACAATCATTCCCACCTTTGCAGATCTCTGTTCGTCGCGACCAGGTTTTCCACGATTCCTTCAAGTCATTGTACTTCCAGACTGGTGATCAAATGAAATATGGAAAACTCAGCATTCGCTTCCATGGTGAAGAAGGCGTGGATGCCGGTGGTGTCACCCGTGAATGGTTCCAAGTTCTGGCCAGACAGATGTTCGATCCAGGATATGCCTTGTTCATTCCAGTGTCATCCGATCGAACGACGTTCCATCCCAATCAACTTAGCAGTATCAACGAGGAGCATCTCATGTTCTTTAAGTTTATTGGTCGCATAATTGGCAAGGCTCTTTACGAAAACCGTGTCCTCGATTGCCATTTCAGTCGTGCTGTTTATAAGCGTATTCTGGGTAAGGCTGTCTCAGTTAAAGATATGGAATCTCTTGACCCCGATTATTACAAGTCACTTGTATGGATGTTGGAGAACGATATCACCGACATCATTACAGAAACCTTTTCCGTTGACAACGACAAATTTGGGGTTGTAGAAACCATCGACTTCATTCCAAATGGCCGCACAATCGCAGTTACCGAGGAGAACAAGCACGAATATGTCCGTTTGATGGTAGAATGGAAACTTACTGGTTCGGTCAAGGGCCAACTGGATGAATTCTTGAAGGGTATGTTGTCAAATTTTCCATTGAACAATAAAGTACTAACATCATACACAGGCTTCCATGAGATCATATCTGCCGATCTTGTTGCAATCTTCAACGAGCAAGAGTTGGAGCTTCTCATCTCAGGCCTGCCTGAAATTGACGTCGATGACTGGAAGAGCAACACCGAATACCACAACTACACAGCTTCGTCCCCTCAGATTCAGTGGTTCTGGCGTGCCATCCGCTCGTATGACAAGGAAGAGCGTGCTAAGCTGCTTCAATTCGTCACGGGAACTAGTAAAGTGCCTCTTAACGGCTTCAAGGAGCTTGAGGGTATGAACGGTTTCAGCCGATTCAATATCCACCGTGACTACGGCAACAAGGACCGTTTACCAAGCTCGCATACATGCTTCAATCGTAAGTACCTATATCTCCCTTTCTTTGTCAACAATACCTAACACTGCCAGAACTCGATCTTCCCGAATATGAGAGCTACGAGGCACTCCGTCAACAAGTCCTCACAGCCATCACAGCCGGTAGCGAGTACTTTGGGTTTGCCTAGTGTGACACTTGAGTCATGCGCGTTTCGTTACGATATCATGCATTGCAGGATTTGATCAGCATTTGGGACGGCGTATCAGTCTTTCGTTCCTTATTGGTATGTATTCAGCATGGGTCTCTTTCGGCGTGAATATGCATGCGTGCATAGGAGGTATTACTTAAGTTCAGATGGGATTTTCTCTCGGCGAGTTGGGAAACACTGGTAGATGATGCATGGAATTTTCGATTTATCGTCCGACTCGGCTTGGTGGTGGGTTGGTTCACAAGAGAAGTGCAGGTCTCTGTGAATTTCGCTACATCTCTGAGCAAGGATAGGCGAATAACGAGAGCTTTCACATCGAATACTATTGATGGATGGTATGTGTAAAATAGATAGTTAATGGGCATACAATGAATGCATCACAAATTCTTGAACCTCAATTACATCTCCTGTGATATTTCATAATACTACCTAACTAAGCTGACCTTCCTAATGTATTTCTTTTTCAGGGTAATGCCAAGAGATAGTGGCAGACAAGGCGGTGAAGAAGGTATGCCCCACCAAAAAAATCTGGAGTCAAACGCGCCCGCATCTGAACTGCAATGGGCAGGTTGGGACAATTTATTGAAGAACAATTAAACTCTACAACTCGACCTGCAGATACATCAAACCAGCGTTCTCGAATATATGAATTTCCCATAGCTTGTTGCTTTTCATTCTTTGTTCTCCCCGTGGTTTCCACACCTCCATTCCAGTCACTCACCATCCGGTCTCGAGGCACTATTTGAGCTCGTCTGCCCCATCCTCAGTCAAAATCTATTTTGCTCGGTCGCCTCAGGAAACAAGAACAAAATGGCTTCAAACTCTATCAAATTGCTCACGGGCAATAGTCATCCCCAGCTTGCTAAGCTGGTTGCTGACAGGTATGACAATCCAAACGACCAGCTGGGCGAGGGCGGAAAATCATCTTGGACGATGCTGATCTTATGTTCAAAATAGATTGGGCATTGAGCTTGCAAAGACCATGAGCTTGAACTATTCGAACCAGGAAACGAGCGTCACAATTGGAGAGAGTGTCAGAGACGAAGATGGTACTGTTGTCCCCACTGGCAGATCTTCAGATTTTCAGGGCCTTCCAAGCACGCTTCGCGTTCGTGATAGCAAAAAGCTAATTGCTCTTGCCCTGCAGTCTTCATCATGCAATCCACCGCACCGGGCGACATCAACGACGGTCTCATGGAGCTTCTGATCATGATCAATGCCTGCAAGACTGCCTCGGCACGCCGCATCACAGCTGTGATTCCCAACTTCCCATATGCCCGCCAGGACAAGAAGGACAAATCCCGAGCACCGATCTCTGCGAAGTTGATTGCGAATATGCTGCAGACTGCTGGCTGCAACCATGTCATTACCATGGATTTACATGCTAGTCAGATCCAGGGCTTCTTCAATGTCCCTGTTGATAACCTGTATGCGGAGCCCAGTACGCTGAATTGGATCAAGGAGAACTTGAATGTGAAGGATTGTGTGGTTGTTAGTCCTGATGCCGGTGGTGCCAAGAGGTATGTGTGATGTTCTTTGTGAATTGTAACTACAAATCAGATGCAGTGAAAGCAAATAGCATGGACAGAAACTCCGGAAATGCAAGCTAACCTCTCCTTCACAGAGCAACGTCCATCGCAGACCGCCTCGATCTCGGCTTCGCACTTATCCACAAGGAGCGAGCTCGCCCCAACGAAGTCTCTCGCATGGTTCTCGTCGGTGATGTGGAAGGCAAGATCGCTATCCTCGTTGACGACATGGCAGACACCTGTGGCACGCTCGCCAAAGCTGCCAAGACAGTTATGGACCACAAGGCTCGTGAGGTCGTCGCCATCGTCACTCACGGCATCCTGTCTGGTGATGCAATCAGAATTCTCAATGACTCATATCTGAGCAGGGTGGTGGTCACGAACACGGTCCCTTTGGGCGATAAGCTTGACAAGTGCTCTAAGTTGAAGGTTATGGATATTACACCCACCCTTGCCGAGGCAATTAGGAGGACACATAATGGTGAGAGTGTGAGCTTTTTGTTTACGCATGCACCGCATTAGATGGGCGTGGGGTTGTGAGAGACAAGGTTGCATGGCATGTGAATTCAGTTAGGATGGCAGCATGGCATATACATGGTGGGCATGACATCTGGTAGTGGTGCTTGTGTTTGTGATTGTGGTGGCTTTTTTCTCTCTCTTGAGTCTTGTTCAGGCGTGTAATGGAACCGGAGTAAACAACGGCGTTAAGGAGTCTCTGGGTGCTTGTTTGCTTGCCTGCTTGCCTGCTTGCCTGCTTGTTTGCTCTTTAATTTCACGTCATATCACGTTAAGTCCATGCATGCATGTTTCTGCGGTGCTGGATATAAATGGTTCGGTGGATGGGTAGATGGACAACATTATCATTGTTGTTGTCAATGTCATTGTCACCGGTGATAGAGGGATGAATGACTGGGTGGATGGGGGTATATACAAAAGCTGAAAATCCTCTCGGGTGCATGAGATAGATAGAAGGGAACAATAGCAGAAAGAAAGGTGCCAGTTGAATAACCCTTATTTGTGCATGAATGTTTTTATGTTCTTGTGTTCTTGTGTTCTTGTGTGTATTAGAGCGAGTGAGAAAGAGAAAGGTAGATCGGTAGGTAGGTAGGTAGGTAGGTAGATTGTATGTGTGTGCTAAAGGCAATGAAGAGATTGTTCGGAGGATCTTCATACATCCATAAACCCATATATACTTACATACTTACATTTCGTTTTATTTCACAGTGTGTGTCTGTGTGTTGTGATACCTGACAGTTTGTGGCTTGGGTGGTTTTTGACTGTGCTTAGGAAGGGTGGATATTGTTTGGCTTTGTTGTTATGTTATGTTATACTTGTTCTGCCCTTTTGATAGAGAGGTAAGTCTAAGCAGATTTGTGTACAGCCCTCCTCTAGACAGCATCTTTGCCAGACAAGTGGTGAGATAACGACGAATTGAAATCCTTGAGTCGACGCAAGAAAATAATTTGCGGGACAAGTATGTTTTGTATCCATCTGAAGGACTAATTGCATCTCAAGTAAGCCAGATAGACAGGAGGCAAACAATGGCCTGCTGCTCTAACAACTTCACTAAGTCACATCATGTCAACTGCGCTACACCATTGTATGAAAAAAATCAGAATCACGAGTAATGTACAAAGCTTCAGTATTTCAAATGAGCATTTTCTTTTTGAGACGAACGCCTAGCTACATGCTTCATGCACTGCAGTTCCTGTATGCCCACCCGCTCCGGAAAGAGAATCTAAATCAAGCATTGTCGATGCTGCGAGGAGTATCACAACCAACCAGCGAGATTTTCATTCCCACATTCCTCATTTCATGAATGCGTTACCGGAAAAGAAGAAACTTATTATGCTACCAAGTTACAGAGACGAATCCTCTACTTGTGCATGGAGGATGCACGGCGCTTGCGGAGATCGGCACGGGCAGACTTGGCTTCGGTGACACGCTTGGCGAGGATAGCAGCATACTCGTTCTGGTCCAAAGGTCAGTTTTGTTTCAAGGTCTGGAGCTTCAAGAAACTTACAGCAGCATCCTTGGTGCGCTCAGAGTTGCGGCGCTTGAGTGCGATGCGGTGACGCTTGTGTTGGAGACGTTGAGGAGTAACCAAACGTTGGATCTTTGGTGCCTTGGTGTATGGCTTCTTGCCCTCACCCTTTGGCTGAACCTCACGGCGGATGACGAACTTGCGGACCTAAATTTTGGCAGCACTTCGTTAGCACTTCCATTCTCACTCTCTGCACCACAAAGCGACTAGCAATGTGGCACAGGCAATAAGGATATACACTACGTACATCATCATCCTTGGTGAGACCGAAGAACTTGCGAATCTTCGTAGCGCGCTTGGGACCCAGACGCTTGGGGTGAACAACATCGGTCAAACCGGGGATATCGGCATCACCCTGCTTGACAATGCTGAGAGCAAGGACGGAGAGATCCATAGCCACGATGCAACCACGGACTGACTTGCGCTTGCGCTCACCAGTGCGGCGAGGGCGGTAGCAGGAGTGTCCATCAGCGAGCAAAAGGCGGACACGGGTTGGGTGCATCACTCCTTGCTTCATTGGGAAACCTTGCTTGTCATTGCCACCGGTGATCTTGAAGATATAACCCTTGAACTCATCTCCAACACTGTCGGCTGCGACCTCTGCGCCCATTCTGTGAACCATGTTAGGAATTTTTCCGAAAGAAAATTGTCGCAGATCGATGGTCGCAATCGCGGATTGTGCCAGTCGTACCTCTTGTCCATGAAGACACGGAGCTTTCTCTCATCTTCAATCTCGATCAGCTTCTGGCTGCCGTTGGCGGGCTGTTGTGGAGGTCAGTTTCGGTCGTCGCAGAATTTTCGAGGCGCAGGAACAGGTGTAAACATACGAAGGAGATGTTCTATGGGCGCGCAGAAGTTAGCAATTGTTTTTCATTAGTATTAAAGATGCTGAGATACTCACAAGCTTCATCTTGACGGCGATCTAAGTCGAAGTCGGAAGACGGTTGTCGTAGGTGTCGTCGGTGTCGATTGTCGAGAGATAAATTGGGAGCTCAATTGCAGGAATTCCTGGGTCTGTGGGAATTCTGCGGCAGGGGTCCACTTTTAGTTAAACGATCATGTGATTCTGACGCTAGCAGATTGAGGAAAATGGAATGGAAGTGATTTATTTTTGGCTTACTCTGCTGGATTGACAGGATATAGCTTGACGATTACTCTGATAGCAATTGTTACGACAAAAACAATGCCAAATATAATGCTAATATTGGAGATGAATTGTGGACTAACAAACCAGTTAGGCATTACTTCTTGGTGGATACCTGAGGCGACAAGATGTGTTAGCGCCGTAATAATAGTAAATCCGAGCCGACCTCTTTAGCGAAAGAGTTCAAGGACTAAAGGGACACCTTGAAACTCTAAAGTGATCAACGTACGGATTGTCAATGAAGTCGCTCAAATCGAAATTGGTGCGAATTTGCTTGCAGAAAACTTAGATCGTGCGAACCTCGAATCTGAACGTTCTGTCTGGCCAGGTAGAGATAAGGTAAGCTAAAGAATCTAGGTTCTCGGCGATCATGTGACTTCTCTCAGTCCTTACCTTTACTGTCGTGGACATGCAAAGTTCATCCTTTGAATATGGGTAGGGTTTCCTGAGCATTCTGTGAGGTGTTGTGACTGGATAAAATCCATCGTATCTATTCTAGCCATCCTATGTTAAATCTCTCTGAATGAGGAATGTCTGCCGAAGTGCAACCGCTCCAAACCTCTCCCCCAGCGTGCCTCAACTATCCTTGAGGCTCATTAGATCACACATCACAAGAATCCGTTAGCAAGCGAATATCTGCAGCTCTCCAACATGGCATCAATCCAGCTTCATCCTAAAAGCCTCAATTCGGAGGAGCTAGTGAAAAATCCACTACCTCAGCTCCTGCAAACACCTTCGGGCCTGGCCCTGCTTGAGATGCAAGGAACCATCAATCTGCCATCTTTCGACGACATCGATTCGATTTCTACCGAGTCTCAATCTGGTGTCAAGTCTCAAGAAACTCCGATAGGAAGACTTATTTTCCCTGGTTACGATGAAAATGATATAGGAAACACAGCTTGGATGAAGCGGGTGTACATGTATGTGGGCAAGCACCAACGTCTCACAGGCGAGGTCAAGAAGCTCCCCAAAGCCATTGCTGTCATCAGAAAACGAGTCGTCCCTCAGGAGGAGAAGTTGAACGGCGATGAGGATGTGGACATGGAAGGGGATGATGAAGAGGTCGTCACGAAAGAAAAGTTTGATGATTTGGAGATTGTTGAGATTGTAAAGTACAAGATTATCTTTTCTCTACGGCCAGAACCAGTTGGAGCAAAGGCAGTTGTGGAAAATGTTTGAGACTCAAGACAATAGCAAACCTTTTGTCCCACTGGAGAAACAAACAGTCGATATCGATGAGGATCATTCTCAAGCCAAGCGAAACCCCACCAAACTCAATTTCGACGACATCACAATCGACATCCTACACAACACATCTACAAACACTTTGTCATTCTATGATACAAAAAGAAGTTTTGTTCGATCCTCGCGCATCATATATCTCGATCTACTGCAGCTGTCGTTGAAGCCGCGAGCAACCTCAACCTATACATATGCTGGCTGGTCTGTTGTTGTTAGCATGTCGTCGTGCAGTTGAGACTTGTGAGCCTTTTCTAAGACCCAACCAGTAGATATAGTGGGACACGCAGTCGCTCAAGTAGGTAAGCAACAACATACGAGCGCGGCAGCTATCTTTGATGTCTCGGACTCGCTCACTCATGATTGGCGCTTTCGAGATGCACTGTTGCCGATGGGGTTTAGTTTTGTCGAGTCTTCAGCTTAGAACGAAGCATCAGATGTGAAAATCCTCACTTTTATATCTAGTCCTGTCCAAAACTGTCCAAAAGTGACATACGGCTTGAGTTTGCCATTCCAGGCCAATGAAATTTATCGGGCACAGAACATAAGCATCATTGAGACAAGGTCTCGACAGGCTGCGATACTGCAGTACTGTCATATTACAATGCTGAAATTATGCCACATCATTTTATCTATATCGAGACTAGAAAAGTAACCAAGGGCGCTATCATTTCTCGCCGTGTAGTCCGCGTTTCTGGGACAACTTCTTAGTGCGTATGTTGTGATGTGGCTGCCTTTTCTTCCCTATCTCTGGACCTAGAACTGTGTCTGCGTAGTTCTCATTTATATCTTTAGACTCTTTCTCCCTTCAATCAATCCCAGTACACTGTTTCTCCAGCCATGAAACTCCAGATCCTCTTCCCCATACTTACACTGAGCAATCTCGGCTCATCAACATCGGATTACATTTGCACAGATGGCGGATATCAATTATGTTGCGATTACAAAGGATTGGGCGGGACAATGTTCGGCGCGAACGTGCCAGGAGTTCGTTGTGCGTTTCTTCTCTCTCACACACTGCGCTGGGGTTTATGACGGTACTAGGTTTATATGCTGGCCCAGTTGGTTGCAGAAATCAATTCTATCCAGCCTGCTGTTATGAGCTGAAGATTAGTGGTCAATCATTAGGGTGTTCTAAGTAGTCGCTAATTCTAGAGTAAAGATGGATGTCGACTCAAGGCAATTATTCTGCTATCTTGTATGAGGATCAAATTGAGTGAAGTGGAAAACTTACGGGGAGCTATCGTAACAGAGGATTTCAACTTTCGATGCAAAGCGCTGCATGCGTATTAGCTTTCATTTTGGGCTTCTCGTATAGAGATCTCTTTCCCCCGAGTTGTACGCATTTCATAGACCATAATCAGTTCCTGCCTCTGTCTCTGAAAATTACTTCAGTCATGCATCCTCTTTTTCTCGCAGTTTTGCCCTTCGTCTACACCACAGCAGCAAGCAGCGTGCTCAATTACAAGTTGTCGCAAATATGCCCCGCCGGATATAGTGACATGTGTTGTTTCTTCGAAGGCAAACCTGGGGCACTTTTCAACCGGCGCAATTCTGGCGTTTCGTGTCGGTGTCTACAATATCCGACTTTCTCATTCTCTATCTATCTTTTCTAACCAAGTTCGTCCTTCACAGGCTACTATGAAGTGAAGCCCGACGGCAGTTGCTATGGGAAAATGGCCAAATCCTGCTGCCAAATAGTCAAAGTATGTCATTGAACCTTAGTAGATTGTTTAGTCTTTGTTGAAGTCTTGGAAATTTGTGACTGATGTATTGTTAGGACCCGAAGGATGCTGCAGACCCTTGGCTTTGCTATCTTTTGAGAAGCTAGGATTGAGTGGTACCACCAAAAAACGCTTGACGAGGTGACAGCTTTGTGGAGTCTTTGGACTGTTGCATTTATGGCCGAGGCACTAGATCCAGCCGCCTTGGCATGTATGTGCTGTCATGAGAAGCTACGACTCAGATGCATGGTCGGGTGATAGGTTCTACAAGCTCTCCAGATTTCAAAATGGCGTGCGTATCTGAGATAATGTCTCGGATCGTTTTGACTGTTTACTCGCTTATATTGAAGTTGTAAAATGAGAACAATATGGAGTCAAGAATGTTCTCATGTCTGTATGGCTGTATTATCTTTTCACAATTCAAACTGTTTTCCAATTTCTTTTTAATCACAGCCCTTTTTCCATCTCGACCCTCATTCCACTGTGAATTCCAACCTAGCATCCAATCTCGCCCATATAGATAGCCTCACCTCTACAGCACCGATGCTTGTTTGTGACCAAGACGGTTACCAAATGTGTTGTAATCTTACCTACAAAATTTCTGTGAGAGCCATTTTCACTTAGTATCCTAAGATAGGCGTGGATTTTATTTTAATCTGCACAATATCATGTTGCCCTTGACTATTTTGCACTGATTTGGCAAATTAGGTAACTATGCAGGTAGCAGCTGTGGGGGCCACATTTCGAGCTCTTGTTGCTTTGAACTTGGAGTTAGTGCTGCTTGCTTCTGCGGAGAAAAACGTATGGTTACTGGTATCCAAGTAGACTGTGGGTGTTTCTATGAGCCAGTCGATGTGCTGTCTTGTTTGAAATTCTGGTACTAAAGGTTTGATTCGTTTGGTTGGCGTATGCCGCTATACAGGCATGAGGACAATTGCAAGCATGTACCATGTTTGAACTACCCGGAAGCAATGGCATTACCTCTGTGAAAGTAAATGCCAGCGAAATCGTGGTTTTGTGGCACATTTTCCTTGCCTTGCACAGCGGGAAGTGCCGCGAAACGAAACCAGCCATATCGTCGACATATTCGCCCAGAACTCTTGAAGCGCAGACTACATCAGCAGCTGAAAAGCCTAGGCATATTCTCAAGCTGAGAGGTCCTCATGTACATCAATAGGAAGACAAGTGTTTATGATGGAGGCGGACTTGGGATAGCGGTGTGTAATATATCATACCAGATCGTTGGTAGAAAACTATATAAGATGCGCAGGCTCGCAAGTTATATCAAGTCCGACAAAAGAGCAGAAAGCCAGTCATCAACCTCATTTGACATCGTTTACCTTCAAAATGCGCCTTATTCTTTTCATTGCTGCAGCTCTCAGCGTGCTTCAACCTACTTATGCACACATCTGCCCACCTGGCAAGACCGTCGCATGCTGTGAGACGACTGGAGGTCACGGAGCCGTATTCAGTCGTAACGCTGTATACTGTATGGTACCTCACACTCCATCAAGAAGTTAGTTATTGACCATAGATACACCATCTAGGCGGATTCCCTAATGCAAGTCCTGATAATGTGTGTTATGGAATTATGAAGAGGGCGTGCTGTGTTGTTGAAAGGGTTGGTCGTATGACTCTGGAAACCAAGAAGCATTTTGCTAATGTTGTGAAGAATCCTTCCCCTTCAAACATGAATTTGTGCTATCTCTACCGAGAGGCTGGGGAGAGTTCTCAGCTGGAGGCAAATGCGCCACTTGAGGAATTGTAAATTCCTTGGCAGGGTGTTGCATAGTGTATTAGAGGAATTAGACAGCGATGTTCTTTGCATGTCTTGTTGCTTGTGGATGAATTCAATTTCTCTCGAGTTGGGAATTTGGGGGAAATATACGAAACAAGAGCATGGGCACATAGCCAGTTAAAGAATTAAGATCGTTTTTCACAATCGGTTGTTTTGGTTTCAAATGTGCAATACTTCACAAGAAACATGTATCAAGACTTGGCTAGAGTATGACTCTCAAGCTGTGCAATCTGGTTTGAGTCTGCTTTCCGGTCGTTCTGCTCAGTTGGAAAGGCACTCGTCAGCTCTCGCTTAGCAAGCCTGGCATCAAAAATCCTTTCAGTTAAGTCCCCCCGCCTCCGCAAAAATGTCTCAGGTACAAGAGGCGGATCATTGGGTGGGAAGAACGAAAAGATTTTAGGGATTGCAAGCGGATTCAAATCGTGGCGGGGCTGCATGGGGGAAGCAAAGTCAATTGCTTCTCAGCTCTGTCTTGGTCGTTTTGTACCTTCACTATGTCCAATCAAGACCACTTTGTCGTTCCATATGAGGCGGCTTCAAGCACTCCCGGCAATTTTTCAATTATTTTACTTTTTATGGGATTGATGTGATTGCTGAACAACACATGAGACATGGCGACCCTCTGGGCCCTTACTGCAATATTTTACATTCTATCAGCTGCTCTCTCGACATTGCATACTCTTGCCAGAACCATTGACAATTGCAATTGGCTTCTTGAACGAATTTTGACAGCCGTTGATGTATGGCGATCTAACAAATTAAAGCTCTAAAGTAGTATTTTGGGAAAACACTTCCACGGATTTACATTTTTATCGTAAGGGTGAGCAGGGAAGAAGCAGTGCAGCTGTTGTAAGATTTACGTCTGCCATTCGCGGTCTTGGTCAATAATATAAAAGGCATGTCTCAAACTCTAAATCGGCTGGAAAAGAATGAACTTAGGAAATTGAAAGATGGGATGGGTAAAACGAAGGTTATATTCTTGCATCAATAATAGCGAGCTTCTCCATCAGTCATCACGACTAACTTACATTTTTTTAAGTTACCATTTGCGGTTTGGTGTACACCCTCGACTTTCTTCAAAAAAATCCTGGTTTTTGATGGCCTGATTGGTCTTATATTTTTTCTAAATTAGTTGACACGCCAGATTCCTACGCCGAATCATGTTATATTCTTGGATCTTTCAAGCTTAAGTGGTTGGATAAGCAATAGTCGTCGGGCAGCATCATAGCCTTGTCACTTTAGATGTGATGTGTCAGTTAGAGGTCACGTGCTTTTATGCATGATATTCGGTTATTTTGATTCTCTTCTTAATCTCACTGCATTCCTTATGATATGAGAGCATTCCTTATGAAGTGCTGATCTATCTGTATATATAGAGCTCTCTACTGCGGTAGATGCTCATCAGACTCTTCAATCCTATCTATTTCACCTACTGCTTCCTCACGTGATTCACCCACTATCATCCATCATGATGAAAGTGTGTAGACCAATCAAGGGCAATGGAAGATCAGAAGTGTCATGGAAAAGTGATTTGGATTAACTGTACTGCACGTCGTCAGATTGTAAGCGAGACTACAGCTTAAGGACTCGACATATACGCTCCGAGCTCAATGTATAAATCGAAAGGTGTCTCTATTTTTTCACATAATTCTGATGCTATTAAAATCCAATCTCCCCACTCCGTACTCTTGCCCCAGCTCCTTAGTCCATCGGTTCTCAACCCATCATGTACAGCCTCCGTTCTTTCCTACTTGCGTTGAGCATCTCTAGTGTAGCTATTGGGAAATCATTCAACCATCTTGGAAAGCCAGTTTGTCGTAGAGGCATTAGAGTCGCTCAAGGGGTCCTCTTCTATCCATATGCTGCAAATATAATGGTGTGGTCCTATATTCTTCTCCAACCACCCTTTCGCTTATTTCTCATTCTGACTTTTTTGTTCAAGTGTAGGTCCAAGTACTTTCTGGCAAATTGCATCAGACTTAGTGGCTAAAGGGAGCTCCTCTAGGCTTTACGGGCGTAGAAGATGAGGAAGGTCACTCCACTTGTGATGGTTTGAACATGTAGCCTGCTTGCTGCTTATTTGTAAGTATTTCTCATCTTGGTTGAAAGGATAAATATTAGTTGATGCGTTATTGAAGTTCCCGCTCATTGCTGAAGGCCAATCAACCTTGATGTGTTACTATCAGTCATAGATGAGAGCGGGTGCTAATATGAGGCCAGTTTCGGTACATCGTGCCCGACGAGAATTGGAAAATTGGAAAATTGGAAGCAGTCTGGAAGTCTTGAAGTAAAATGAAGCAAGTCATCAATAACCGATATTAAAAAGATTTAAGCTCCCTAAAATACCATACCAGCTTGCAAATAAAGCCCCAGACTCCTCGTCAATTAGATGCAACACTCACTGTCCTCGGCTCCATCATCCCCTCCAAGCGATCCTCCACTGTGACCCACCCAACCCTCTTCATCAACACCGCATGCTTAATCGCATCCTTCCAGCTCTCAAACCACGCGTCTTCATCCTGCACCACGCACCTCCTTCCCATTTCTCCTCTCGCCACATCCGCATATGGCCAAACCGCTTTCACAACCTCGTATTTCTTCGTTCCCGTGAAGACTTTCGCGAGATCCGTGAAGAATCGGTTGTACTTGTCGGGGGAATGGATGACCACCCGAGAATGGGTGAGAGGGAAGGTGACTTCGATCCGACCTCGATAGTCTGTCGAGGAGAGGAGCGATAGGAGACGTCCGGTGAGGTGTGTGGTATCCCAGTTGATGATGGTGCGCTCGAGTACGAATCTATGAATTTTAGTATCTTGTCAACAAGACGATATAGATTGCACTTACTGTTTGATATTACTGCTATCCTCACAGTAGGCTCTGGTCCACTCCTCAAGTGATTGCATGCTTGGACTTGTATTTGGCTTTACCGTCCCCCTAAAACCCATCTCACCCGGTCCAATGATCTTCACATAATTCATATGCGACTTTTCGTTTCCTTCTGGTACCAACAAATTCATGAGATTGAGCTTAATGTCGAATCCAATCCCCGAGTCGTCTTTCCCAACAATTCGCACATGAGGCTTAGGTGGGACGGTAGCGAGATCTTTGATGAGATTACTAAGTGCGGTGGGATAACGTGAGAGTTCCCGGTCATAAGATGTGATTCTCGTTGCATCGGGTGATAGTGTAAAGTTCTTGGGCGAGTATAGAGAGTAGTTTAGACGAGGTAGACCTGGATAAGCGATCTGTGCTTGTGGTGCTGTTGGCGCAATCATGGAGGATGTCGTTGGTCCCGAGTATGGAGGTGGTGTATGAGGCCTTTCTTCTTCTTCATGTTGTTGAATCGGTTCTGCGCGATGAACAATTGGCAATGAACTTGAAGGGCCAGCTGAAGATGGACGATATACTGCTGTATCCGCTTCTGGTGGTCCCTTCCAGGACATGACCCTTGGATTCTCGCCTGACATCGTGAATTGTAGTCAAAGAACTCCCTTTGTATCCTCGAGGTTGGAGAGTTAAAGTGATTTACAAGTATTAAATTATGGATATAATAAATTTCTAAACATCGTTAAGAGAAATAGTCTTTATGATGTAGCTTATGTCGTCGTGGTCCAGCCAAGGAAGTAGTGTGGCGCAGTATCCTTTAAACTGGTTGCCTGAAGTGAGGCGCGTAACCGCTCTTGTTCCCTCTTTTCCTCAACAGGCGAGATTCTGCGTGGGCGGTGTAATGATATGCCCGGTTTATCGCTTCTGAGTATTGATTGTTGATTTGTTGATGCTTTGGAAAAGGGGGTCGGTTAGCCTATGTTAATGGAAATGGCTAAAGCACAACAAGGACCGAAGTGATTGATAGTGTTAAGAAAGTACTAAAGATTCAAGAGCCAGTACAAATAGACGACTGCAATTGTGACTAATATTATCAAGAAGCCTTTCTAATGGTTTCATCTCTGTCATGTTTTCCACTTTTTCACAATGCCTCGCTTCGAGGTGTATGGTATCAGAATCTACAATCATCACTTCAAGATAACAAATCAACCACGACCTGAAGTAGCCTAGGGCAAGCTCAATTTATCAGAAGATTCCTATGGTATTTTGTTGCAATTTATAGGTATCGCAGTTCATGTTTAGCTGCAATTGTCCGTTTTTAACCACAAAAGTTCGTCGCGAATCAACAACACATCTATCAATTAAACGCTAACCTTCAAGAGTAATGCGTTGTGGATATATCATAGGCTATTTATCACATCTCTTTTCTCATCAATTCATCTCAGATGAACTCTCTCGTGATTAAGCAAAGAACACCTAATACGGTGTGTTCAATCCGAAAGGCAAAGACAACACACGAAACCCAGTCTTAGCCACATCGTCAATCGCCCTCTTGCATCGTGCAAACCCGCCCGGTGGCGCCCAGCCTCCCATATCTCCTCAAACACAAAACCAGACAAAACAAAATACCAAGCCAATCATTCACCGAGCACATTTTCAGCTGCCAATCCGGGTTTTCTCCGCCCAACCAACCAGATGCCCACGATACTGCCAGCTATGCAGGGCACAATGTGAGGCTGAATCTGGGCCACATGCGTAGTCGGTGAAGCACGGTATCGCCGTAACTCTGCCCAGCATCGCAATTCCATAAAGTTGCGATTGTCCCCGCGCTCGCGCAGGACCTTGTGAGCCATGTGTTTTTATGATCAATTGGTCTCGACTATATTGTAAGCTAATCTGTACGTATATGAAGCGAAGCTCCCCTTATTTGGCCTCACTAATCATTTCGTAGATCCACGATATTTCCTACCTGCAATCAGTTGGAATCAGTTGGCGAAGAGCTTCGAGCGCATACACAATTGCGACAAAACTTCAATCGCCATTACGATTTTGAAATTCTATTTGCGCTAGATCCGATCAGTGGCTTAAGTACACAACTACACAATTTCCACAAGCGAGTCGCGATACCACAAACATGGGCTCATGTTGCAGCTCCCTCTGCTGCTGCTGTGACGACTGCGATTGCTGTTCATGCTGTGGCTCCTCATCACACTCACCATCCGCACCGACCAATGGACCCTCCACACACCCCAGTTCCCACAACCCCGGCTACAACCCAGGAAACACAAGCACAAATACATACCAAACCCCGAACTCGTACCCCCCAAACACACAGTACCAAACGCCAAGCACATCGTACCCGTCGAATCCAGCATATCAGCCCGCGACGCCATATAATGCGCCAGCAGGATATGATCCAACGGTGCCACAGAACGCGCCAGCACCATATCAGCCCCCGACAATGAATGCGTATCCGACTCAACCGTCCTATGGCCCCAGTCAGCCAGGGTATCAGATGAATAATACGGGTGGTGGGGGGTATGGGGGAGATGGAATGGCGAATACGGGCCAGCCTGGGGGATATCAGATGCAGCAGGGACAACCGCAGTATCACCAGCCGATGAATGCACATCCAGGAGGAGGCGGCTATAGGTAAATGATGTGGGTATGAAGGGGTGGGGAGTAAATCTGGTGACAAGTCCAAAGGATGAGAGTGCAAAGAAGGGAGTTAGGGAATGATTATGCATACACAGCTGGGAGCAGAAAGAGGAAATGAATAGACGAGCAGATAGGCGGTTGAGCTGGAGTTCAGGTTACAGGCAGAGGGGAATGAAATCTGTACGATGAAATGAGATGAGATATTGAGAATTATAAAAGATGCTAGAGCGAGATGTGTAATTGTACAGTGTGTTCGAAAACTGGAGCGTGTCTTCTGAAAGATAGGAATACGGCAGAGAATGAGCGACTCACTAACTCTAACCCTTACAGAGGCTAAATAGCAAAACTTTCGAGACTTTCCAATAAGCATGTCGCACATGTTCTTTTTGTGCTACAGTGTGGAACAAATAGACAGCCTCTCGCTTCACAAAGCATCGTCGTACAGTGCATTGCATTACATTGCATTGCCTTGCAATACAGCCACTTCAATGCTCGTCATCCTCGTCAAACAAGGTGTACCCAAAAGAATCCTGGGCCATTGGAACAAATACCAATAAGCAAACATACCCCCCTCAGTCAATTCAAGCAGGTGAAATTTCGATGCATTTTACAGTATACAAAATTCAGGCAATAACGGAAATGATATATACTCAATTTTTGAATATTCACTTCACATTCCGGTGGGGAGGAGGTGGTGGATTCGGGCATGTCTCGGCTCCCATACGAACAGCCCGTCGGCAAATCGACTCGGGAAAACACTTTGCCCTGACATAAACCAACTACAATAAACCTATAACTACCCAATTCCTCACAGCTTTAACCCAATACTTAATTCAAAAACCAAAGTCCATGCCCAAAATCACACTATCATACCTCACCAAACCTCTCATCTCCAGAACTACCAACCCCACTCAATATTTCCGATCACCAATCCGCACGATGCGCCTCCTCGCCGCCCCTTCAACACCCCCCGCCGACAGTCCTGCCATAAGCGAGATATACGATCGCATCTCCGCGCGACGAGCCCCCCGCCCCTTGACGCCGCTCGATCTGGCGTTGCTGCACTCGCCGCATGTGGCTGATGGGTGGAATTCGTTTTTGGGTGCTGTGAGGACGAAGACGGACTTGGATGCGCTGATGAGGGAGGTGGCGATTTGTAGGGTTGCGGTGGGGAATGGGGCTGCCTATGAGGTGAGTTGAGGGTTAAGAGGGGAGTGAGATGAACTTGAGACAGTCTCTGGAAACCGCTATTCTCATGGGATGGCCGGGTTTCTGGAGGCAATGTCATCAACTAGATTTCATCTCATCTCTCGTATCTAAGTTTCCGACTTGGAAACTACTCTAACGCTCAAATCACAGTGGAGCCACCACGCCCCCCTCGCCTTAAAAGCCGGACTATCACAGGAAGTCCTAGAGCTTCTCTCAAAGAAAGACCCAGAACGCAACGCTAGCAGCGGAATAAGCGACAAATTATGGCTCGTTGTACGCTACACCGACGCCATGACGCGCGATGTGCGTGTGCCTGATGAGCTGTTCAAGTCTGTGAGAGAGGTGTTCAGTGAGAAGGAGGTGGTGGAACTTACTGCTACGGTGCGTATGCTTGGTTTTACAAGTGAAGTGAAATTGCATGGATTGATGGGCGAATGTGGGAGGGAGTATTTGTGCTAACGAGATGTGCCGTCTAGGTCGCGGCGTATAATTGCGTGAGTCGGTTCTTAGTCGCGCTCGATGGTAAGTCTCGTTCTTTACCCTGCCAGTGTTATGTGATTCTTGTGATTGTGCGAAGTTTAGCGCCGTGTGCTAACTTAGATTTGATAGTTGGAGAGTCGAATGGGAAGGGGATCAGTGCTGAAGGTCTTGTGTCTCATTGAAGAAAGAGGGAGGCAAGAAAAAGAAGCTTGAAGCTACTAAAGTGTGTGTGAAAGGAATAAGCGAATCCAGCAAATATTAAGCACTGCTTTACAATAACATCTCAAATGAAAATTCAAGCTTTTCATCGCCATATGTGTGCGTATATTCAATCTCTAGCTTATTAGAAATGTATCTAAATGTAAGCAATATAACATAGTAAGAGATTTGTTATAAGGCAAGGAAGTAAATCTTGATAATGGCATATGAAATTTATGCGAACAGTATGAACACAATCTCACATCCCCATAACATGGAGAGTCCATACACTGCCCTCCTCTAGCTGGCCAATTGGCCTTTGGAGCGAAAGGTCTGCGCGTAGAGGCAATGTCATGGAGAGAGGCTGTCCGTAACAAATCGAGGTTGAACAATCCCATGACAACTTTCTGTAAGTCACAGATTCTAGATCTTAGTTTTGCTAGGTAAGCAAGAGCGTATTGATTCCTTCCAGCTTCCACACCAATTCAAATATATACCACCCAATGACGCATACTTCATTCCTTCAACATCCAATACCTATAATTATTATAGTAGTAATGACCCACCTAATCTTATCTCCTATACAAACTTAGGCCGTATATATACTGCCCACCTTAGCCACACGCTCCCTAAGCAATGTCGTAAATAAGACTTGATGGTTCCTTGCTATACTATCTCTATAAAATTACCTAAGAGTGAAATTGAATTATCTCGTGATCTAATCTTATCATAAGTACAGCATCGCTTCTCGTCATCTTCGTAGGTGGTGCTCCATATTCAACTGTAGCTACAGGTGTAGTCGTGTATTTGCACTAGCAACTTCTTTCCTATCTCTTTGAACTGTAGGTCCTCGTATACTAGGTTTAGACACTTGAGTATTTCCGGTATAGTATATAGCGTAGTCTTATAAATTGAGGTGCCCTTCAAGTTCCTTTCAAATCAGACCTCTCGCCTCTATCAACCCTACTAAACCCACCATCACTAGTATGCCTCCCCCTCGCCTCTATTAAAAACCTCACAAGAACCCTCTTCGTACCCTCTCCATCTCTCTCCCCCCTCCAACGCCTCAAGTCCTACCACTACTACCACTACCACTACTCTCCAAGCCCTCTATTCCTATCTTAAAGTCCCCTTCCTCCTCCCTCCTCCTACGCTTACGCTTCGGATACTAGCCCTCCCTACGAATCCTGATTATACTACCGAGTACCAGATACCCCTCTATACGACGTATCTACCTTTCGAGTAACCTCGAGTAGCCTCGAGCGGAGCCCTAAATACCGCTAAATATTTGTTTATACGGTAGTGGTTAGAGCTATAGGTAGATAAGCTTTAAGTAGATATCGTATAGTATAGTAGAGTATAGTGTAATGGGGTAGCGTTTTTCCTATACTTATAGTGGTGTTAAGGATAAGGATAAAGACAGAGATAAAGATAAGGATGAGGTAACTAAAGAAGGTGTGCTATATTTATAAGGTGAGTTAAGATAAGAGTAAAAGGAGATGGCTGAGAGGACGCGTTGAGGAACTGCCGTTCCAATTTGATCAGGTCATCCTCGGTAAGGAACTTCATATCTCACCCTTTACACCCAACTCCCTACAATTAATGCTCCTTTGTTCCTTGGACGGCTCTTGTATTGTATAGTCTCGCCAGAAGTACTGTTACTACTTGGTTAGAGCACTGATTGAAATCAAACCATGCAATAAAGGATTTCGTATTTGGAGTTCAACGAAATAATAGCTATATCTATTGACTATCAGGCTCACAATCCAATGACCAATCCCTGGCTTCCAAATCAGTTACTTCTTCTCTAAAAAGCCGAACGCTCGACAATGATAGTACTTTAGAATATAAAAGCCACCAAAACAAGATCCATGTGCCATATGAATCTCAGTCCTCTCAACATGTGTCGGCGGGCTCGCCTTGATAGGTAATAGTGTAAGAGTCTGAGTCATACACTTTCCCCTTAACCGTACGGAAGAAGGCCACTCCAGCTTGGCAGTGATCGTTTATTATCTGAACCATTGGATTACCCAAATAATTACACGCAGGATCAAGTTGATAGTCGTGATCGTTACAGATGTAAACAGCTTGGTCCCAAGAGCAGCTTATACGGCAGCAAGTGTGGGCAGCACACCCACAAGTTCCGCCGACACCCTTAAGATATCCAATCGCGTTCTCAATTGGTACAATTGAGCTGCCTATAAAGGCATAGAAAGTAGCATCACTAACAGGGGGGTCACAGTTCCACACGGTCTGTAAGAGCAAGTCAGGAACATCCATTACTAAAGGGGCAAGGCTTAGATAGGACGACATACAGGAGTACGAGCTTCGACAATATCACGCTTTGAATCCGCGGCTATGAGGCTAGCTAAGTTAAACTCAGGATGAGTGCGCTGGAGATGAGAAGCGACCTCCTATAGTTTTGTGAGCTGTGGGTACATGATTATGTGTTCGAAGTACAAGTATACCTGGATTGATCCATTGAATTTGATTTGAGGACCATTAGCAACGGACCCAGTCCAGTGCATCACTCCGACAGGATACGGAAGAGCAGCGTCCTTCGCTACGAGTTCGAACGAGGGAAGACTCGTCGCCTGAAAAATGTTAGTTCGACGTGATTTTTCCCGGAGAGGCTGAACATACCTTCATAGCAAAAAAGAGGCATGATATGATCGAAATAGTATTGGTCCTCATGATGACAGATTCGCAGCGGAGTTTGGAATTCTCCAGAAAATGGGTAGAGCTGGAGATTGAGGGAGAGAGAAAGTTGTAGAGTAAGATGATGGGGAAGAAAATGATAGAAGAGATAGAGATCTTTATACAAAATGCAGATTCGAGTATGTGCTTCCTTTTGACCTAATGCTTGAGCAAGCACCGGCTACATCTGTCATGTTGCCGATTCCAATATCGTCTCTGGCATGCAAGAGAAACCAAATTCGTGTTGATACAGGATGAGCGAGGGGCATCTGGAACGACACCGGCCCAATTGCTGACAACTTTCGTCTTGTCTACAGGTAATATCGAGATATGTGCATCAGAGGCACATTTTTAAATGTCTCCTACTCTCCAGCAGTATGGATCTATATACGGAGGTAAGGTATCTCAACCGTGCTTGGTGCAAAAGAAGACTTCTTAGTGGGTATGCTAAATTACTACGTAGGTACGTGTAGATAGTCTTCACCGGCGTGGGTCGGAATCCGATTGGTGTGAGCCAGGGGTTAATACCTTTTTTTTCTTCCTTTTTGATTGGAACCCAAGGCATGTTCTGTGTGCTTCCAACAACTGTACGTCTGTATACGGAAGCTGACAACGGACCGACCCCTGGGTAAGCGAGGTCTTAACCGTCCCCCCTGGTAGAAAGTACCTTTGTGCCCGCGAGTGGATGAGAGCGAAGGCGAGTTATCAAAGCATACTATACTGTAAGATCCTAGAACGGTTGAAGGCAAGAGAAACAGGATAAAATGGTACAGCATTTGAACTCTAGATGCACTAGTATCACATCTACGAGGCCGAAAAGGTTCAATATAATGGACGTTGATACATTTAGTTTCTGACGGAAAACTTCGCGGAATCGAATTGATCGGCGAAACAGGCGCTACCAATATAACTGAAAATACCATGGCCTGATTAGCCCGTTTGTTTAAGAGGCGGTGGTAAGCTTGTTTTTGATAAAGGCTAAATGTATAGTCGAGGCCTTGAAATTTCCGGCATAAGTTTTGGGGGGTTTGAGGAGACGGCGTGTTAATTGGGACGTATGAGACGTATGAGAAACAGGTAGGAACGAGAACCCTGTTTAACGCTGCTTGTACTGCTTGTACCGGGGTGGATTATACCGGATCCCGGAGATCAGTTCGTTTTAGTACTTATGGCGGTGTCGGAAATCAAGGGTGGCTTGCAAATTACCCGGTTGGTGGCGATATACTAACTGTATAACGATTTTTTAAAACGCTAGGTTATATGTATGTATTGATGCGGTGATGTGATGTGATTACTACCACTGTTCATGTCATGTTGGTGTAGGGTACAATAGGCGCATACCAAGAGAAGTTACCAACATAACCATGTACCAACTCACAACGTATGCGTCACCCTCCTAACATCCAACGCCAGCAAGCATTGTAGCAGGAATCTCTCACCTATCCCATCTATCTACCATACATACATCAACCCAGACCATCCAGATGCAAGATTACACTAGCCGTACATTAGCCATACAATCTCCAAGCACCGTCGCCAAATGAGACTCGATGGCTTCTCACTCCACCATCTCCACCATCTTATTTAAAGATGAAATGAAACTGAATCATCTCACAATCTCATGTCATCATGAGCAAAGCGCTGGTACTAATCATCGTTGTTGGAGGTGGTGATGGCGCTCCATGTTCAGCTGCAGGGGCATATATGTGTTGGTACTAGCCACTTGCTTCTTTCTGATCGCTCTGGTTTTACGCACTTATATTGTTTTGGTAATGCATGCAATGTGGTCTGATAAATAGCTCCTCAAGCATCATTCAAATCAAACCTCTCCCCTCCACCAACAACACCACTACCGATTCCATCTCTATCTGCGTGCTTGCGTTTACCTCTCGCCTCCATCAAAAATCTCCTGAGCACTCTTTTCGCTCCCTCCCCACCTCTCTCTCCCTCTCGCTTCCTTTCATCCCCCAAAGTCTCACCACCACTCTCCAGGCCCCCTATCCTTACTGCAAGCCCACCTTCCTCCTCCTCCTCCACCACTCTCCTACGATTACGCTCAGGATGCCAGCCCTCCCTACAAGTCCTGATTGTAGCACCAAGCATCGGATACCCTTCCGCGCGACCCACCCATCTCTTGAGAAACCTCGAGCGGAGCCCCAGACACCGCCAGATGCTGACGGCGATGGCGGCGATGAGGAACGTGTAGAGCGTCGCGGCGAAGATGAAGGCGTATGTTAGGCCGAGGTCTGGGGTGGACATTTGTTTGTTCCTAGTGCGGTGGTGGTGGTTGGAGTTGTGGGTGAGGAGTTGCGAGGTGTGGGATGTGATGTGATGTGAGGATGTGATGTGGTGTCTCGCGTGTGTATATAATGGTGGTGGTGGTATCAAGGATGGAGATGAGGTGAATAAAGGGGGTGTACTGTATTTTTTTCAGCTACTGAGGTCGAAGGTTGAGATTTATTGTTAACCCCGAGCTCGCAACTTAGGAGATTGATGAATATGAGTGAGTGTATCTGGAAGGAATCAAGAGAGAGAGAAGGCAGTCGCATGGTGTTTCCTGTAGGATACCTTGTTGGTGGTTGATGATGATTTTTCAAGATGTCACAATTCGCCACTCGCCTCGTACTCGTATAGACTTGAAGCTAAGCAAATACATATATTGGCCCTATTTAGTCAAAGCTAAGTAAGTAAGTAGTAAAGAAGGTGAGCTATGTTTCTATGATGCTATTAATGGGAAGACCTAAGTTATCAATGGCTTCACTTGAGTCGTCTATTCACTGTTTGTTAGGTATATAAGATCTCATCATTCTCACTATTTTCACTATTGAACTTGTGCAGCATTGGAGGTTGTGTGAAGTGCTTAATTGATTCCGTGAGACATCCCATCCATCCATCTATTCTAATCGTAATGATAATACAGAATAATCGATGCAGAACATGCAAAATATCCATTCAGCTCTTTTCCCTTTCCCAAGAACTCCCTCCACACCAAAAGCTGCCGCGTAGACATCTTGCGACCCAGAACGCCGTTCATTAATTCGCCAGCCAATGCCATATACCACCCATAGGTACTTGGTATCAGATACTCGATACCTGATCCAATCTCATTTCACACACGGAGATATATACATCTTCATCGACATCGTCTCCTCAAACATCCTCAACATGCGCGGCCTTCTCACCCAACTCCTCCTTGCCGAGTCCCAATCCAGAGCCCTCGACATTATGCCTGAAGACCTCCTCATCCTCCTTGAGCTCAGCCATGACAATCTTATGCGCCTTGCGGGGCGTCAAATCGCGACTGAACAAGCGATCCATGTTCTCCAGCGGTACACCCTTCGTCTCGGGCAAGAGGAAGAAGACGAACACAATGGAGCAGATCATCAAGCTGGCGAAGAAGAAGTAGACGCCGTATCCCATGGCGGAGAACATCTGGGCCGTAAAGCGCGCGATCAGGAAGTTGAACAGCCAGTTCGACGCCGCGGCGAAGGCCTGGCCGAGCGTGCGCACGTTCTGCGGGAACATCTCAGAGTTGTACACCCAGGGTGTGCCGTTCCATGAGGGCGTGTAGAAGATGGTCCAGAGGTAGAAGAAGGCCATGGCTGAGATGCCGCCGCTCGAGAGCGTCGAGCTGACGTGCTTGGCGGGCTCGGCGATCGCGATGTATGCGCCGACGTAGAAGAGGCAGAGGGAACCGCCCAAAGCGCCGATCATGAGAAGGAGTCTACGGCCGAGGTTGTCGATGAGGAAGAAGAGCCAGACGAGCGTGAAGACTGCTTTGAGGACACCGAAGATGCCGGTGGTGAGGAGTGAGGTGTTGGTTCCTGTAACGCCAATGGAGCGGAACACGGTGGGCGAGTAGTAGTTGATAGCGTTGATTCCGGAGGTGTTTTGCCAGAAGAACAGCGAGCAGCCTAGGAAGAAGCGGTATTGCACCTTGCGGTCCTTGCCGAGAGCGCGGAAGGGTTGCCAGAAGCCGAGACCGACGGTTGAGGATTGGTACTCGATCACGGCGTCGATGGCGGCGACTTCTTCGATCATGTAGATCTCCTCGGCGCTGAGCTTACGGAGCCAGCAAAGGTTCTCAAGTGCGAGAGATCGCTGGCCGCGGGTCATGAGCCAACGGGGAGACTCCTTGATGAAGAAGAGACCAACGAACATGAGACCTGCGGGGATGAGTTGGACCTTGGAAGTGTTAGTGTCCTGTTGAGCGAAGCTGGAAGATAGGACTTACGGCAAAGGGAACGATCCATTGAGTGGTGTTCTCTGGCATCGTGGTTGAGACACCATAGTTGATCCAAAAGCCCACAACACCTCCCAATTGCCATCCCAATTCGTAGAGACCGACCAAGCGACCACGAATAGCCGGAGGCGACAATTCCGAAATGTAAATTGGGGTCAAGTTAGAAGCACCACCAACACCAATACCAGCCAACACACGGCCACCATAGATAAGTCCCAATCCTCGATCGCCGTTAGCACCCAGCATCATACCGGCACCGAGGATGAACACAGCGGCGAAGATCTGGAGACCCTTCTTGCGACCGAGAAAGTGACCAGCGGCGTAAGCGAAAAAGGCACCAAAGAAAGCACCGGCTTGGTACAAAGACACAATGTTCTCTGAGATGACATTGCGCTGGTGCGTGCTGTATTTGGCGAAGGAGAACTCCTTCTGGAAACTGTTCAGCGCGATAGTGCCGCCGATGAAAGCGGAATCATAACCGATCATGACGGCGCAGAAAGCTGCTCTGTGAGATTGTTAGCAATGGACTCCATTGCAGAATGGAAGAGATGCATACACTGTTGCGCATGTATACACGCGGAAGTTGTACACGCATTTTGGCGTTGGCCGATCTGGGTGTTGTTAGCTGCCATCTCTGATACTCGAGTCTCACGCGCCAAACTAACCTTCTTCGAGATGAAAGAAACCACCCATTTTGACTGACGTCTTGCTTCGATACAGAGATATGTAACTCAGAAAAGTCGAAACCGCACAGCTCTTATGTGAAGAGTTTTCACAAAGGAGTTACTTCGGCCGAAGACTCCGATTTTGGATCCACTGATACAGATATAGACGGGAGACCAAGCGCAATGTCGACGATGATGATGATGATATACTCCCGGTTAGTATATACAAACACTTTCAAGGAAAGAGAAGAGAGAAGAGAGGAGAGAGGCGATGACAATGAGATCCAAAAACACAAAACTCGACATCAAGGACACCAGATCTTATACATGTTGATCAAGTGGATCGACACCCATCTTACGCATACCCCGTCCATCCCTCTCATCCCTTAGCCTCATCTCGAGATACCGGTGTTCCCTGCACCAACACACCCGTGTTGAGGCATGCCAGCCGTGCTAGCGGAGCCCCAGATCCGGAGATTTTCTCTTGGGGGGGAGGGAGGCGAGTGCTGGGAGAGGCGTCCAGAGGCGTGATGGAGGCGTGATGGGCTTGCGGTTGACAAGCGGCTGGCTGGATGGCTGGATGGCACTGATGATGGGTGGCGGCTCCGACAGCGAGAGAGCTAGTTGCTGTACGGGAGTGGGTACTGTACCTACGACGACCTGAGTATGCTGAGTTGGGGTCTTCTCCGCTGACTCGTGCGGGTTGGAGAGTGGTGGGGCTGTGTGGATTGGGTTGGGCTTGGAGGGGGATGAGGATTCTTCCATGCTTAGATGAGGGGAAGGGGGAGAGACTTGGGGTTTGCTGGGCATTGGAGTGGACTTGAAGGTTTACAGTCGTGGATAAGAATAAACTTGGGGTTGTGATATTGGGATGGAGTCCGGAGATACAGTATTCGCATGGATATGGATATGGATGAATGATTAAATGCTTGATCAGGGGAAAAAGATTCTAGAATGGAATGTTAACCGGTGACTGACGTCCTCGTACCTGTCACTACAGACATGCCCTGTACCTTTCGTGGATACGTACAGCATGACGGCACCGAATGTTTGTTGAAGTTTTACTTACCAAAGTGGGAATGTTTTATGATAGCTGTCAAAGGGTCTTTTTTCGTCTTTGCCTTTACAAACATCGCTTTCTCTGCTCTGACTGCTCTGACTGCCATGACTGCCATGACTGCCATGAGATGTCTGACCCTACTATTTTGTTTCAATCCCTCCAGTACACTCCATAACCACGGTCTATTGTTTCGCTCTCCGTAACACCAACCCACTCTATACCATGAGAACTCATGCCTGAACCAATCTCATCGTATTTATGTCACTCATCTCCAATAATGATGAATATCCCCCCAAGTATCCACAACCTCATCAAAAACCCCCATCCCTATCCCCATCCCCCATCTCAGACAGCCAAACTTAGCACCAAACAAGTACTCGTACTAGTACTACCGGTGATCCGCCGCTCGGCTCACCCCAAGCGAAGTTTAGCCCACCCCTGACCAGTGTATAGTGTGTGTATAGTGTGTGTGTGTGTGTGTGTGTGTGTGTTCTCAAACTTGCAGGACAAACCCATCCACTCACAACTTGACAATTGCATATGCTTGTGGAGACCCCGCGTCCGGATAAAAGTTTACAAGAAATGGAGGGGTTTGGGATCCAACTGAGGCTGGAAAGATACTGCAAATCGATCTTCTGACTGGAATGCAAAACTATCTCCAAACAAAACAATTCACGCATAACAAAATTCAATCTTGCAGTACGAAAATATCATTAGCATTACTATTGCTTATTGCTTATTGCTAATTGTCATTGCTCCATCTCTCGTTTCGCCATTCAACAAAGCTTGCGTAAGAGACCTAAGCTACCCAAGCTACCCCCCTCTTCAAATCCGAATCGTGCAAGCTCCTAGCTTAGCTAGTCCCAAGACATATCCGAGGGAAGACTGCTATACTTTCTTCCAGGTCACTGTGCGTTTAACAGGAATTGAAACTCTACATCTTGTCATAAGGGAACTTGTCGGGCCTCCTCTTCTTATTTGGTCTGCTTGGCTACTTGGATTCTCGTTGTACAAGAGAAGAAACAGAACATACGCCTTTCCGATTTATATTCTATTGCCGAAGAGTGTCGATATCGAACAGTCTTGCATCTGCAGTTACTCAAAGGAGAACATACCTGAGTCGAGCGCCAGAAACGAGAAAGACCGTTGTTGATAGCTCTGCCACCTACATCTATACCTTCAAGATCGACCCCTCAACCTCCAACACTTACCCCAAAACCGCCAAAATGTCAACAACACAAACCACCACCTCCTCCGCTGCCGCCTCAGCACCAACACCACAGTCCACCGACCACCTAGACGGGATATCCTACCTGTTTGGACACCCAATCGCCCACAGCCTCTCACCCCTCCTGCACCAAACAATCTACGACTCTCTATCACTCAAGAACTCACAACACCTCTACGAGACCCTCTCCCTACCCTCCTGCCTGGCCCTCACCACACAGCCCAAATTCTACGGCGCCTCCGTCACCATGCCGTTCAAAGTCGCCATCATCCCGCACCTGGACGAGCTCACAGCCGAAGGCATCGCCATCGGAGCCATCAACACCATCTTCCTGCGGCCGTCGCCCACGGAGCCGGGCAAGCGCCTGCTCTGCGGCACGAACACAGATTGCATTGGGATCCGCGAGGCCGTGCTGCAGAACGTCGACGCGGCGACGGCGGCTAGCTTCAAAGGCAAGCCGGGCGTCGTCATTGGCGGTGGCGGAACGAGTCGCGCGGCCGTGTATGCGCTGAAGCACTTCCTCGGCTGCGCGGAGGTGTATCTCGTCAACAGGGACGAAGGGGAGGTGAGTGCCGTGATTGCGGAGTGCACGGCTCAGGGCTTCGGCGATGGCTTGCAATATGTGTCTACGCTCTCCCAGGCCGAGGCGTTGTCTTACGCTCCGGTTATCATCTCCGCGATCCCTGATTTCCCGCCTAAGACGGAGAAGGAGATCGAGACGCGGAAGGTGGTCGAGTGTCTCTTGTCCAAGGGCAAGGGCACGATTCTGGAAATGTGCTATCACCCCTCGCCTGAGACCGAAATTGCGGGACTAGCGGAGAAGGCAGGCTGGAAGCTTATTGGAGGCAGTGAGGCCATGATCTGGCAGGGACTGGAGCAGGATCGCGTATGGCTGGGTAAAGAGGTCAAGGAGTTGCCGGTGGAGAGGGTGAAGGAGGTTATTAAGGCGAGGTTGGAGGTTGAGAGGAAGGCGAGGGGTCATTAGGTGCGCTCGGAGGGATTGCGGTAGAGGAAGGTGTTGGTGTTGATGCATTGATTGTATGGGATATGACAGGGCAGGACAGGACAGGACGAGACGTTAGTTCAGAGGGATCAAATTGCCTGGATGGGAATGAATCTGTAGGTATTATGTCACATCACTGGCGAGATACGGGGGAGAAAAGTGTAACTTAGCACTCGGCAAGCATAGACAGAACACACATGGAGCATGGATGGGGGAAGTGATTAGGGGTTATCATTATCACTATTGCATTGGGGTTTTGCATCAGCATGTAAGGAAGGCACTGTATATAGATTCGCTTAACGCAGCATCTCAGTTTTCCAGAAAAATAAAAAGATGAAAGATTAAGAAAATATTAGGAATGATTGCTAAAGAAGAATGGGCTTTATGTATCGCTAACGCAATTCGCTCAACGAAGTGTTAACTTAGTTATTTACTACTCACACATACAAACCAAGTAAGGTACCTTATAAATCCACAGAAGCTTAATGCAACAACTTCATTCTCCGCTCATATTCACACTAAAGCATCATTGAGCAACTCATCAGGCTGTTCGCTACTTTACGTGTCTTTACTTCTTCAGCTAGACCAAATTCCGACAATAGGCTCTTTCTATTCATCGCTACTATAATTCTTGCACATCTATTCCACTTCTCCGCATCTTAATTCTATCTCTAAGGATCTCCCTCCACTCCCGCCCTCCCCCTCTCTCATAGGATCTCAAACACCAGGCCTCATATAATCCAGCCCAATAACCCTCTTCCACGTCTCCCTTACCACCCGTTCCTGCGCCTGTCGGCCCGTCTCGCCCTCGCTGTCGCCCGCGGGTCGAATGGCGAGATACAGTCGACTGCCTAGCTTCACTTCTTCGATGGGGTCCGTGGCTGGGTTTGGTGGTGGGTTGGCGGTCGTGATCAGTCCGCCGGCTTCGCGTAGAATGGCGATTCCGGCTGCGACGTCCCTGGGGTTGTGTTAATTGGGTGAAAAAATAGGGGTGAGTGGAGGGGAGGAAAAGGAAGAACTTACCACTCCCAACATCCACCTTCCCACCAGATATCAAACGCACCAGCTGCTACATAGGCCAAATCTAGTGTTGCGCTACATATCACGTAATGTCAGCAACACATTCAACCTAATAACACCACCACCATTATACGAGTGAACCAAACAAAAACAACTCACCTCCCCAAACTCCTAACCCCATGCACCATACCCCCCCTCCCATCCTCACCCAACTCCCTCGCCATCTCGACAAAACTCCTCACCTTCCTCCTCATATTGCCGCCCTCGACATCCCTCCGATCTTTGCCCCACTCACAGCTAAAAATGCAGCCCTTCGGTGCATTTCCCGGCAACGGCGCCGCGGGTGAATTGACATACGGCAGGGCCCGTCGCTTCTTGGTGGGATGTCCGTCGTCCTGCCACGCACCGTGGGCGACGAGCGACGAGAACGTTGTGTCCATCATGGGCTGGTAGATGACGCCGATGATGGGCACGTTGTTGAGAATGAAGGCGATGGACACGCAGAACATGGGGAATAGGTGCGTGTAGTTCACCGTGCCGTCGAGGGGGTCCACGCACCATGTTGGGGAGGCGTCGATGAGGTAGTTGCGTGTGCTGCCGGAGGAGTAGGTTTCTTCGCCTATGAATCTGTTTGTTCGTTAGTTACTGCACTTTTCTCTTGCCTGCCAAGGTAGGATTGGGTCTTACTTGTGTGAAGGGTATTTCTTGGTAATCTCATCTTTGACGAATGCTTCCACATCTATTATATACACACGTGATTAGTACAATCAACAAGATATCTAGGAGTTTTCCCTTCTTGGTGCGTGCAAATATCACTTACCCAAATCAGTCTGCGTAACAATATCAACAGCATTCATCTTCTCCTCCGCCGCCTTCGTCGACCGTCCACTCACATCACCACACCTAGCATCCACACCATCCAGGAGGATTTTGCCCGCCTGACGAGCGAGATTCAGTGCAAAGGCGTATATCTCCTCTAGCTCGGCTGTGGTAAGGGAGTGTGCCATTTTGGGGCTGTGGGGTGGGTGGGTAGGTAGGTGGAGAGGGATTGGAGGGTATGGGAGGTATAGAGGGGAGCTGAAAATTGGTATTTAGTGTGAAGGGAAGTGTGATATTTGGGTGGGAGTGTGAGAATACAAGAGAGTGAGTAGAGTGAGTATGAAGCTGGTGGAAGGTGGTGAGAGTCAGAATGTCTTGATATGTCCGTATGTAGGCGTGAGTAAGCGGGTGTTGAAGGTGGGGCAAAACCGATAGCGGGGGATGGAGGGGCATCAGATGTTGGAGACATACGAAGTTGAAGATGATGGAGATATATTTAATATAATTGATGTATTCCTCTTTGAGCAGTACTAAGTATCTCACCAAGCGTGGTATATGCACAATGAATATTTCATATAGTTCCATTAAAATATCTACCCCGACTTCTCTACAATTTCAAACCCTTTAATCTCGACCGCCTCACCACTCACCATACTTCTCTTCACAGCTTCACACACAACCATAGCTCTTAATGCCTCCGCACCCGTACAACTAGGTTCCATCTCTCCCTTCACCACATCCACAAAATGTTGAATCTGTAAATCAAACGGCACCTTCTCTTTCTCAACCACCAACTCCTCCCTCTCCAATGCACCCGTCCACGTCCCATTCCATAACGTCAAGTCCGGCACAGAGAGCGAGGCCTTTGATCCCATGATCCTGTAAAACCCACCTGCTGCTGCTTCAGACTGGACCTTGGGAATCATGGGATTCTCGCCTGTTCCACCTTCGAAATTCCACGGTGAGGGAGTAGCGTCTGATAAAATGAATGTACCTACTACACCACTTTCAAAGCGAAGTAGGATAGCAGCTCCTTCCTCTGCCTCAAATGTTCTAGTCTTGCTTGTTGCCAGGGCAGAGACATACACGATAGGTCCGAGTAAGTATTGCAGCAAATCAACCTCATGAACGAGATTAATCAACACCACACCTCCCGTTGTGCCTGACCGTCGCCATTCTCCAATGCCATCAAAATACGGTTCGTCTTTCTTCAGACACCAGGTCCCTTGAATAGCAATCGCTTTGCCTAGTCTTCCAGCATCAATTGCCTTTTTCGCGGCAAGCAGGTAAGGGTTAAATCTCCTATGATGTCCGACCAGGAGCTTGATATCTGCTGTTCGTGCAGCTTCAATCAGTTCCTTCCCACTAACTATGCTGGTTGATATTGGTTTCTCGACCAAAACATGTATCCCAGCTGCTATAAGTTCAAGTGCAAGAGGCACATGTGTGGCATTCGGGGTGCAGATAATTGCTGCATCCGGCTTGTCTGGCGAGGATAGCAGAGCTGAGATGGAGGTGTAATGTTTCGTTTGCAAGGATTCGGCAGTTTTTGGTCCATGAGGTGCTGGATCGACGAGTGCTATTAGGTTCGCAGATGGAGTTTTGAGGATAGATTGGGCGTGTCTAGGTCCAATGAGACCACCACCTATGACTGCTATATTAATGCTCTTTGAAGTCATGGTGGTAACGAGGGACAATATAACCGCTTTGGAACAAAATACCAAAGAGAAACCAGCGTAGAGAGCAGACCTACCGTGTCATAACATACTTACCTTTTCCACTACATGGCACTTTCAAGCACTGGCAGGGCAATATCACTGCCGTATGTACAGTTGTCAAGCTTTCCATGGGGTAAAGGTACTCCCCATCTTTCTCCAAGTCGGACAATTCATCGTACGGTATTCCACTCAAGATGGTCCCTGTATGTTGGTGGTGGGTGGCTCTTGATCATCTGTACTGTAACTCTGTATGGCCTTTTCCCATGACGTTGGACCAACATGGTTCATCGTTCATCATCGTAAATCGCCCAGCGGAAAAAAGGTCATCCATCGGCAGAATCTTGATCCCTCTCCGGCCAAGATTTTACCACTGTCCAATGTCTGTCCCATGTCTGTCCACTATCCGTCCAGGCGGCCCGTCCACTAATTCTTCCCACCCAGCAAATGTTCCAACCTCACTCACTTGCCTCGTCTAACTCAGAGGGAGGCGATCTTATCTCTCACCCAGTGAAAAGTTCACACTTGACCTTCCCTCTCGAGTCAGGAGGGAAGATGGAAAGCCTCAAAGGTGAATAAGGCCGTGAATAGCCTCTTAAAGCATTAACCACCTGTCTCCACTCCCTTGAAGGAACCAGAAGAACCAGAAGTCTGGTGTCCGAGGTTGAATCCAGCCATTCAAGCTAGACCTGGGGAATATATTGGTGGTGGTGTGTTGATGTTGCTGTAGGTATCTTTGTATTGTTGTTCTTTTGCTATTGCCATTGCCATTGCTATTGCTATTGTCCTTGTTATCACCAACTATTACTCAGCATATGCTCTCCACGTTGATTGAGTCTTGAGTTGTCAGAGAGTACAACCTTATCCAGTGATATCCAAGATATTCGAGACGACTTGGTTACTAGTCATACACTCTCGCATCGTCCTATATTCATCTTCAGCCCAGAGTAGCATCACCTATCTCTTATACCTCCCAACCGAACCAGTCACTACTCACCCAAAAGTCCATACCTCACCATCATCATGTCCTACAAACCAGCAATCTGCTCCATGTCCTTAGGTGTAGGTTCCCCAAGCCCTCTCCTCACACCTCCAGACTAACACTTCCCAGCGAGCCTGGATCCACGACCTCCCACCCAAGCTCGTCGCGGCCTCCCATGCCGGGCTCCCAGGAATCGAAATCTTCTTCGAAGACCTCCTCTACCTCGCCTCCAGCTACCCAGGTGGTCCAACACCAGCCAACCAACTCCTCGCCGCCCAATCCATGCGCCGAAGTTGCGACGCCCTCTCCCTCGAGATAATGGGCATCGGGCCCTTCAACAACTGCGAGGGACTCCTGTGCCCCAAGGCCCGGGAAGCGAAGATGGAAGAACTACACCTCTGGTTCGAAATCGCCCGCATCGTCGGCACAGACCTGATCCAAATCCCCTGCACGTTCCTCACCACCGGTGTCACAGGCGACGTAGCAATCGTTGCCAGGGACCTGCGCGAGATTGCCGATCTGGGAGCTGCTCAAAACCCGCCGTTTCGCTTCGCGTACGAGAACCTCTGCTGGGGCACCTTCAACGATACGTGGGACAAGGCGTGGGAGGTCGTGAAGACGGTGGATCGTGCGAATTTCGGCATGTGTCTCGATACATTCAACATCACCGGTCGCTCGTGGGCGGATCCTACACGGGCAGATGGGAGACTCGAGAATGCCGACGCGCTGTTCAAGGAGAGCATGGCGCGCATGGCTCGTGAAATTGACCCCGCGAAGGTGTTTTACGTGCAAGTCGTGGACGCGGAGAGGCTTGCCAGGCCGTTAGATACTACGCACGAATACCACGTTGATGGGCAGAAGCCTCGCATGAGCTGGAGCAGGAATTGTCGCCTCTTTATATGCGAGGAGGAGCGAGGCGGGTATCTACCCGTTGTGGATTGTCTGAAGGCGATCTGTAACTCGAGGGAGGAGGGCGGATTAGGATACACGGGATGGGTCAGCATGGAGCTTTTCAATCGCAGTTTGATTGTTGAAGGGGGCGAGGTACCTGAGGAGCACGCGAGGAGGGCGATGGCGAGTTGGGAGAGGTTGGTGCGCGTTATGGGGTGGGAGGAGAAGGTGGAGAAGCCCGTTGCTGAGCAGAAAGGAGAGGAGTTGGTGGTGGATATGAGTAAAGAAACTACGGCGACGACGATGCCGGTGCTGAGCAGGACGAAGAGCAAGATGTCTGGTCCAGTGGAGGTTGTTGAGATCGTAGCACGACTATAGGCTAGGTGGTTTTCCAGTCCGTTCTCCATTTTTAGCATATATTGCTTTGCTTTGGAGGTTGAGAGTTTTGATATATATGGGCATTTACATGGAGCATTTGGCATGGATGGCGTTTGTGGGAATCATATCATATCATATTATATGTTGGTGAGATGGTACTGAGTATAAGAGAGAAGAAGGGGTGGAGATTAGAGTATATATAGAGAGAGGGCATCAAACCACGCAGTTAAGTATTGAATCAAAACATCTCAAATTCAAATACCTAAAGTACTTCCAATAGTAATCTCAATCTCACTTTCTGTCTGTCTGTCTGTCCGTTTAGCTGGAGGTAAGCCAGAAAGAGTATAATTTGATCTGTTGATGGTCACGATCATCATCACAATCACAAGTCCGAGAAGATCGCCATAACTTCCAACTTTACATATGTTTATTAAACCTTACCGAGAATACCAACACCAACTTCAACGGTAACCCCAGTCCAAAACCCCAACCTCAAGTCTTCCTTTCTACCGCACCTTGGATTTCAATACCGAAGCACCTACCTGGCCTCATAGTATTTGACGTCCCGCGCAACCTAACCCAACCCAGTTTGTTTCAATTCAAGCAACTCCAGCAGGCGACAGCTAAATAGGACAAGAGGGTGAGAGGGGTACAGGTAGGTAGGTACCTAGGAGACAAGATAGAAACGCAACACGATGGAGGAGCAATGATCTTACTCGTTAGGACGATGTGGATGTGGGTGTGGTGTGGTGTGGTGTGGTGTGGAGAGAGTTGAGTTGGTGCGGATTGCGTTTTATGTTTTGTAGAGCATGACATGACAGGATATATTTATATGTATGTATATGAGAAGGATTAGAGCAAGATTTGCAGGAACTAAGGACCAAAGGGGTATCTGATATCCTTAGTGATAGATAAAAAGAAAAAAAGGGTAGGAAGAGAGAAAATACATTTTCCTAGACAAGCAACGAAGTCACATAAGTAAGGGATTTACTTTTTAAATCATGACAATTCTCTCTAATATTTCTTTGTGTTCCTCTGTTCACCAATGCATCAAGCGAAAGGCAACCCCCTCCTCCTCCCGCTAGAAATGGAACTCAAATCTGAACTCTCAACTAGATCCTCTCCCAAAACCATGCCAGGCAATGCAAGATGTCTCTATATAAGTAAAATCTCTCGAAAGCTTTTCTTAATCTCCCGTCATTCCAAAAACGCCGAAAGCACATCCTACCCCAAAAGCTCCAGAAGTGAAAATCTAGATGATGTCCAAAAGACCCTGACTCTCCAACATCAAGATGATCTGATGCACCGCAGTTCGCACAGACATCTTCTCCATGTCAACGACCAAATCCGCCTTCTTGGGGTTCTCATATGGATCATCAACACCGGTGAAACCCTTGATCTCGCCGTTGCGAGCCTTGGCATAAATACCACGCTTGTCGGTCTTCTCAGCGTGCTCAAGCGACGTAGCGACGTGTACGAGGTAGAAGTCACCATACTTCTCAACGAGCTCGCGGGCGTGGTGACGAGCATCCTCGTATGGTGCAATGGGGGCAGCAATGACAGCGGCTCCAGCACGAGTGAGTTCCGAAGCAACGAAAGCAATGCGTCCGATGTTACGGGTGCGGTCTTCCTTGCTGAAGCCAAGCTCAGAGGAGAGTTCCGCGCGAACAGTCTCACCGAGGAGGAGGGACACGGAGCGACCTCCTTGCTGCTTGAGCGTTACGTCGAGAGCACGCGCCACGGAGTCTTTGCCGGAGTTTTGGTAGCCGGTGAGGAAGACGGTGAAACCTTGGGAAGAACGAGGTGGGTGGGATTCTCGGAGGACGCGCACGACCTCTGGGTATGAGAACCAGGTTGGGATTTCGCGACCGTTGCGGAGACGGTTGCGGAGTTCAGTTCCTGAGATGTCGAGGGTTCGGATACCTGCTGCGACTTCATCCTTTGGCTTGTACTCATCGCTATCTGGGAGATAGGTCATCATCTGGAAAGGCACGACCTCGATACCGAGCTCATCCTTGTACTTCTCAACAGCGTATTGGGCATCATAAGGACCGTAGAATTCCTCTCCTTTGCTGTTCTTTCCTGGACCGGCGTGATCACGACCGACGATGAAGTGGGTAGCTCCAAAGTTCTTACGGATGATTGCGTGCCAGATAGCTTCACGGGGTCCTCCCATACGCATAGCGAGAGGAAGGAGACCGAGGACGGCCATGCCGTTGGGGTATCTTGGGAGAAGTGCTTGGTAAACACGGACTCGGGTGAAGTGGTCGATATCTCCTGGCTTGGTAAGACCAACCACTGGGTGGATGAGGACATTGGCTTGACGGGCACGAGCAGCGCGGACAGTCAATTCTCTGTGAGCTCTGTGCATGGGGTTTCTGGTTTGGAAAGCGACAACCTTAGACCAGCCGAGCTTGTCAAAGTGAAGTCTGAGTTCTGCTGGAGTGTCTATTGTGCATGTTAGAAGTTGCACATTGAAACAGTGTACAAAACTTACATCGGAGTGCGACATAGTCGTAGTGTTCCAGACGGTTGATAGCATCAAGCTTTCCTCCAATATAGTATTCCTCAGCAGTCTTGTAAAGATACTTCACAGCTGGGTGGTCTTCATCACCACCGAAAACCTCCTTGGCCTCCTTCACCCTAGTGCTGTTAGAAATTGTGCAAGTTCACTGCGGAATTTACCTACTTGTCTGGTTGGTAAACATCGTCCACGGTGATGATGGCCAAATTTCGGTCGTCACGGAAATCACGGAGTGTGTATCTTCCTCCTGCCTTGACGCCCAGGCTCTCAATAGCTGCTTTCGAAAGATCGAGGGTAATGGGCATCGAGAAGAGGTTACCATCTGCTAATCGGTTCTCTGCGACGACGCTATAGAGTGTTAGTGCATGCCTGCACACATCAACTCGATGTGTGCGTACCCATTGTAGTCTTTCTCGTTCATGAATCCTGGGGAAATAGAGTATTAGTTTCTTTTTCTCATGGTCTTGTGCATTGGCTTCTGACATGGAGGGGTCGTAAATAACCCCACCAAGAATTTATAAACATACCTTCAAGAGGAGAGAAACCACCACTCAGAAGCAATTCGAGATCGCACAACTGTCTCTCGGTGAGAACAATTGCTGGCAAAGTCTCTGCCTCTGCAGCGAGAGCATTGTGTCTTGGGGCATCTCTTGCAATGAGATCTCTGTGATTTGGTCAATGTTGTGATTTCCAATCCAATAGTTTGGTACTGACTTCAACTCTCCGCCATGGGGTGGATTGGCCATATTGGAGGTAAGGAATTGAAGGTAGAAATTAGAGGATAGAAATTTATGTGAGGATATTTAAGTAACAATAGGTGAGAATGAGGATTGTGGTTTGGAAAAAGGAAGTGTTTGTAGTTATGGTTCACAATTTTATTGGGACTGAGACTGGGACTGGGCCTGGGACTATGGCGACTTCGGCACAACTCGATTTTCCACTCTTAGAAGAATACTCAAGCACGTAATCGCGCGTGCAACCCTCTTCCTAGTAGGGCCCTACTCGAACGACCCCGCCATTTGAGTTATTCATCCATACAGTCTGGATAATCGATCACATCATGGAGCCACTTAATGGTGGATGCTTGGTAGTTTGGGTAGAGAAGTCTCATTCGTCGTACCCCTTGCATGCCTACAGTAGCCTTCTCGGGGCTGATTCAGGGCATTTTGTCTTTCAGCTTATCCATACAACAGCAGAGCCATATCGGAGCCATATGTCCATAGTAGGCTCATCATAGCGGACCGTTGGACCGTTCTCTTGGGGAACGAGGTTGAGAGTTGAAACTCTAAAGTAAGATCTTACGTAGGTCGGTAGGTAGCAGTCGCACGACAGCACGCGTTTGATGAGGAATCCAATCTCTTTGTATCGATCGCTATCTCCAGATATGCGACCCAAACATGAATCAAGCGGGGTCCTTCGGGTCCGATATGAATTGTGTAACGAGGTACAATTCCAAGTATACATCTAGATCTGAGGTTAAGGACCTGCAATGCTTGATGATATTTTGTTTTTACACAAGTGTACGCAAGTGTTGGAAGAGCAATCGTTTTCTTTTCTTCTTAGTATTTTGAGCTACGGTTTATGGTAGCGAGCTGCACCTTTCCGACTCATCTAAGAAAATGGCCGCTTTTTCATTCGACCTCCATTATGCCATTATGCCATTATTCGCTTACAACTTTTCATTTTTCTCCAACGCCAAGCTCGAATGTCTTATCGCAATTCACGTGATAGAAATCTAATCTAATCAGCGGCAGATTGGAGCCAGAACGCCGATCAAAAAACCGAGCTAGCAAGGCCATGTCAATTATTTGGATTCAGATCTCCGAACTTGATTGAGCATTCTCTCTAACATACTTGTCAGCTTCTACACAACTGCTACTCACCATGTCCGTCGCATCTATTGCTAAAGGCGAATCTGGTCAGCAGGCGAGATCACTGGTGAGTAATCCTCACCTGTTCGCATTTTATGCGCTTTGCCACTTCAGATTACATCCTCCGACAACAGACGGAGAATACAATGGAAATCCTGGGCAATCGCAGCTGACAGTTACCTCAAACAGTATCGCCAACTATTACGGCAAGGCGAACAGTTCGCAGCATACAATTTCAGAGAATATGCGAAGCGGAGGACGAGAGACGCATTCAGAGAGCACAAGGACATCAACGATGACAGGCAGATTCAAGAATTGATGCAGAAGGGATTAAAGGAGTTGCAATCAATGAAGGTGCGCTGAACTCTAGTGTTGCACGGAGATGGGGTCTGCATGGTGCTTGGGAATCGCTCGCAAAGTGCTGTTCGGACATAGCGCTCGCTATATTCGGGGATTTGGTGGGGACTGAGGTTGGAGAATTGTTGCTTACATTTTCCCAACAGAGACAAACGGTCGTGAGTCAGTTCTTCCAGCTGGATCGATTGGTGGTGGAGGGTGGAAAGACAGTAAGTTATATGTTCGGCGGGCGCATACCTTATGTATGTACTTATGCTGTGTTCAGGGAAAGCAAGGAGGTCGAAGAAACGATATCGTGAGACAGAAAGATACTGGGTAAGCTACTCTGCATTTAATAGCCAGGTATCGGGGCTAACTAGGTCTAGATGGGACTAAATAGTATTGAATGGGGTCGGAGTGCAAGCGGAAGATCTAACGACAATGTCGTGATGGGATACGCGAGAGGGGAAGCTTATGACTAGGCTGTACAATATCCATGTATTATCTACATCTATGAAGAGACGGCTCGATACCAAACATAAGGCAATGCTACAAAACTCCACTTCTTGGAGCTATTGATATCTCCACAATGCATGAATGAGGTAGTTTTGTGCCATAGAATGCGATCAGTTTCTAACTTATCCACTAAAGAGATTGATCCAACATGATCTGCTATGATTAGCTTCTTAAACGCATTAGAGGAATTTAATCATTCTTTCAAACTTTGTATCAATTCAAGCAATAACATCACTGCTTGACAATGGCATGGTACAATACTCTCGCCAGCCCCTCCATCACCTTTGAGGTACGATGTCATGTGATCTTGATGATGCTCGACGCGTTTTGCGACATGAACGCAAGATCGCGACTGTTGAGTTTACGAACTCAATCATCACCATCACTCCTTCCACCACCCACCACATCCTCACTCCTTCGTAGTGTATTTTTCGTCGATAGCGTTCTATGTAAGTGTTTAAATATCTTTCACCATCCATCTGCGATGTCAATTGAAGACACCAGACATTGAGGCGCATAGTATCTAACCATGCCTTTAGAGTCCAGTCCATCCGCATCTTTACCCCCTCCAATTAGAGCAAAACCAAGGAAAAAGGAAAGTGCGGCGGTTCTATCTGCGGCTCTAAGCACGAACGGTAAACTGAGAGTCAGCGTGAAAAGGCGTTATAAAGAGCTTCGTTCGAAGGACGAGGATCGTCAGCAAGAGCAGGAAGGTCGAATTGGTGGCCGCTCTAGGAGGCGTATTGAGGAGCGAAATTACAAGGAATCGAGTTCTGCCAAAGACGAGAGTGCCAGATTTAAGGGAGCATTGAAGGAGAAATCAGAGGTTTCGAGGCACCAGAGGAACAGGCAACACGATCTTCCAGTCGACGAGGAAGAGCAAGTTCCTGCTGCTCGACTAGCGAGAATTCACCAGAGGCGACGATATACGGTACTTGCTTCTTCAGAAGCAGAGGATACTATCGAAGTAGCATATCAGTTAGCTATACTGTGTGGGACAAGAACTGCCCAGAAGGAAGGACGGATTGTTGAAGAGATACCAGCAGAATCGAAATCCCCAGCGAAGGAAAACGACATTAACATACTGCACCATCCAAAAGTTGCGAGAGCGAAAAACAACAAGGCCAAGAGCTTAGAAGAAACAGCATCTCTCGAATCTATCATTCCTCTATCTACTAAGGACGCTACCCAACTTTGGGAACCATTCGACTCATACTACAAAGCTCGTGACTCTGAAATTGCCACGATCAGGTGTCAATTATCTTGTAAACGTTGTAACTATTTGTATAAATCCGTCATCCAATATGGCACCCACTGTAAGTGTCACATTCTACTATTTTGGATCGAATATTAACTTCCAAAGTTTAATAGCAGAGCACAGAATAGACATAAAAACCGCACAGGTCTGGTTGATCATGATGTTTACGAAGGTCTCCCTGTCCGGCAATGGCGTCGTGATTTTGTAACTATAGCTCCCCCACCCAGTCAGGAGACCACCAGTTCACAAAATGATATTTGGGCGGTCGAACTTCCTTGGGGGATGCCAAAGGATTCTCACATGTTGCCCCAGCACAGCCAGGATCTTCTCCGAGCAGCAAGGTCGGGAAAGATATATAAACGTCCGGCTCCTGCAGAGGAAGAAGAGGCTGATCCTGAGATCGTCCCAGGGGATAAACCCGAAAAGAAGGATGATGATTTGAAAGATAAAGGTTTCACAGCAAAGTCCTGGAAGCAGACACCACGGCATTTAGAAGCTTCAGATATGGAGTTTTTGGCGAAAAGGAGGAAAGGTCTTATCACACTTCCTGCGAAAGGAAGCATACCAGCGCCAACATTAATCAAAGCGACGGTGAAAATGACAGATGCTGGTGGAAATGAATATGTGCAGGATATTGTAGTACCACAAGGACAGCATGTAGAAGGGGAGGTGATTTCACAAACCGTACTACCGCCTCCAGCGGCTGTACAACCCACTCCGCCGAGACGAAAAGGACCAATATCGAAGAAGAAAAAGAACAAAGGGCCAGGGAGGGGAAGGAAGAAGATTCCACTTCCACCTACAAGTGTGCCTCTAACGGGTGCTCCTGGTGCGACACCTGTAGTGCCAACAACAGAGGGAGCACTTGGACCTGATGTATGTTTCCCAGTTTTCCGTAAATTCACTTCGCTAATGAGCCTTAGGGGATTAAAATTGAGAGTGTTGAGAATGCCGCTGCGACTCAATCAGAAGATGTTGAGATGGGTGGTAATTCTAATGCGCCATCCGACGGCGAGGATGGGGACGATGGAGATGAAGGCGAAGGCGAAGGCGATGACAGTGAGGACGATGAAGGGTCTGATGCGCATGCATCTCCATCAAAAGCTACACGATCATCAACTCCCACTCCTGCACTAACATCTCTCCCGACAATGAAGGAAATCCCAGATATCCAGCAGCCAGATATCGAAATGTCAGGGACGGATGTTCCACCATTACTAGAAATGCCAAGCAATTCCGACGAGAGGTTTGGCAGTCCATTGAAGAATGTAGCACTAGCAAACTCGACTCTGAATTCGCCCCTTGAAACAGCTACCGCTCTATCATTTCCCTCGCCTCAAACCACAGCCGCCGATCTACCAGCTCTCGATCAAACAATACAAGAACAGGTTCTTGAATCTGCACCCATAGACCTTCCTTCACCACCACCAAATCCTACAATCAAGGAGGAGATAGCGGCAGTAGTGACCCTTCAAGAAGAAGAGGCAGAAGAGGAAATGCTACTTGATATACTCGATAACGCTGCCGTGCCAGAGCCAGAGCCAGAGCAGGAACATGCAGAGCTACCACAGCGAATGGTATCAGAGCATACGGCAAGTGAAGCGGAAGCGAGTCTTATTAGTATCGATGTTCATGCAGCGGAGTCGGATTTATCCGAACCGCCTGAGAGTCGGGCTGATGATGCGGGGGAGGAGGGGAAGGTAGAGGTAGCAGCTGAGTCTAAGGTAGTGGATGTTACGAAAGTAGAGGTACTGGAGAAGGAGAAGGTAGAAGGGGAAAAACAGGAACATGCTGGTGAGGATGAAGAGGATGATTTCCCGGATTTGTTAGGTGGGCTTGAGGCGTCGCTTTCGTGAGAAGTGCAGAATTTTGGATACGAGGTTGTCTGGTGGAGTGGAGCGTTTTGGATAGAGACACTTGAGTGATCTGAGGTGTGAGAGGGCCTGCTTCACCTGGCTGTGTACTGTTATCGCTATCGCTATTGGCACGTTGCGAGTTGCTATTGCGTATTGGATATAGGATGTTAGGATGTTAGAAATGCATGATGTTATGAGTCTACACTGAAGGAGTGTTGCCTATGGTGAGAGTGCATGAAATCTCGGCTCCCTGTTATCACAAGCTTGCTTGCGTACTTTGGTCAGTTATCTTTCTTGTCCCCTTTTCCCCAAATCACGTTCAAAAAAGATGAGATACTCTTTATTTTTACTTTATTATTGTTCATAATATGATATGGTGAGTCATTAACTCTTTCTCCTCGTCTACGTGAGGTAATTCCGTCGTGTCGTGCTGTGTATGGCATGGCATAGTATAGTATAAAGGCCACCTTGCGTTAATGAGCATTAGAGAGAGGTGTCCCGTGGGATTGGGAGAATGGTGGTCTGGTAGGATAATAGGGTTGGTGCTTTCTTTGCTTATACTTCGACCTATTTGGATTAAAATTCAATGAGTTCTATCGAGGTCCATAACCTCCTCTACTAACTTTCCTTACCACCTCACCTGAGATTTCGTCTTATCTCGATCTCGACGCAAAGGACTCAAATGGTCAATTAAACAGCTAAACTATTGTTTGTATTTTACTTTGTTGTTATAGATCATCAACTACTATCTACCGCTCACTAGCAAACACAACAAGAGCAAGACGCATTTAAAACCGAAGCCCGAAAAGAGGAAGTGAAAAGAAAAAATGGCAACGAAATATCTATTCTGTCAACCTCTAAAGACAGTACCACGATTTATTTCAATACAAAAATTCATTCGCTTTTGGCCTTCAGGCATTGCTACTTTTACAGTACTTACCTAGATTCAACCTGAGTACTCCCAGAGCACCCCTTGAGCCTGCGCCTCTGTTCCTATACCAATGTCTTAACGCTGATTGGTTATTCTTAATTGAGGCTCCTAAAGTTATCTGTAGCTAGCAGTCCAAAAATAGAATCTATCTCAGCCTTCTTACCTTGCTTGAACCTCTGACTACTCCTGCTTAACTGGTTCGCGTACGAACAGCCGATCAAAAAATGGCCAACTTACAAGTTAGGCGTAGAGCAGTTGTATCCAGCTCCGCCCAAGTGGAAATCGGTTTGAATTCCCGGCCCTCTGAAACTTCAAGCAGAACAAAAACGACCAAAATAATCGTACAAAGTAGTGGCTGGGCTATGGCAAATCCTCGAAGTCAAGCAGTAAAGTTCAGATTGGAAGACTGGACAGAGCGAAGAGAGAAGACATCTCCAGTTCCCATCACAGAACGTAACCAAGTTGGAATTCTCTACAAAATCGTGGAAAATATCATACAATCCCTAGCCCGTGTCGGATGGTGGTGGTGAAATGACTTCAAGATACAAATTGAATGGTGGAGGCAGTGTTACAACAGTGCTGCGTGGAAGAACTTGGCGTTCTGTACAATAGTGTCTTGCATTCGACCATAATTGATACACTATTAGCTAAGGTGGAAACCAGTTCAAAGAAGGCATCCAATAACAGAGATGAAAATCCGCCCAAACACCAAGGGAATGGCTTGGCATGTCTTACACAGCAACTTTTGTGATGAGGAGTAGGATCTTAAGAATTTTGAGGCTGAATGGGAGCTTACTGTGCACGAGGAAGAGATACTGTATTTGCTTTTCCCAAGACATATTGCTTGCTGTGCAGCTAAAAGATAAAAAAAAAAGGTTGTCTCTCATCTGATTCTGATTAGTAGGAAAATCGATCGACGAGTGATCTGTGGAGGCGTTTGCGATATATACCTAAGCGATAAGGCTGGAATCCTGTCAAACAGAAATATAGAAGAATTGTGACTGGCTTGCCTAGAGACCTTGCTGAATACTGCTGTATATTCGGTATGATTGATCGTGTTTAATCTATTTTACTTGACATGATTCATAGACAGAACATCTATTACCTTCCCAACGCATGATGCAATGTTTGGATGGGCCATTTTCGCAGTGTTTAATGCCAAGGGAACTTTCGCTTAGCTCTCCTGGAAAGTTCCGAAGAATGTCCAATCGACATTGTGTAAATGAGACAAGTCAACACATCGTTCTGATCCTTTGTATCTGCTATACGCCAGGTTTTTCCTAAATCCTCACCTGCAAGGCACTCTCCGTCTTCCAACGACTTTTCAATCAATGTGTTGGTAGCAGAGAGTATCAATTCATTGGAAAAATTAAATGCCAGGTGTCATAAGCCACTTATTCTAGGCTGGTCGTCTTAAAAATAGATAAATGTGATGCACATATATATCAATTCACTGTGCTCCCCTCCCTCGTGAGGCGCAGTTTTTATTTCCGGTGTTATTTTTACAGTTGCCTGGTTCGACTAACAGACATCGTGGGAAATTCTCCTCTACACAATTATACTTACAAAGATGCGCGTCCACAACACGTTGGTCGCGCTCACTGTTCTGTTGCTATCTGCAACTGTCTCGTCTCTTGAGTCGGCAACACTGTCCATTGATTTCACCAGTGTATTGGGCCCTCAGGTAACAGCCTGTCCTGTGTCCAATTCGGCGTCGATATCGTATGTGTGAACGCTTCTGCAGAGAAGAATGCGAGTGACTTACCTCACAACTAGAGCCCTAAATTCATGCGAAGATGATCAATTCAGTAGTGTCTTCAAGAAGTGCCTTGTTGTCGCCTGTGGCAAAGTGACATGCTCTTGGTACAAGTCGGTAGCGAAGTAAGTTCTCTCCTCGGGAAATTCCAGAGTTCAGGACCTGAGGCTGCTCCTAGCAATTGTCTGGGTGCTTTCTGCGCTGGTCAGTCTACAGCTTGGTCTGACTGGGCTTCTTCCAAATGTTTGGCCCCCGGTGCGGGCACTGCAGTAATCACAAGCGCTTCAGCAAATCCCACATCCACGCGGAACTCAGCATTGGTTGCATCGACAAACTCTCCGGGAAACACTGCATCGACAAGAAACTCGTCATCAACTACAGCTGCAACAGCAACAGCAACAGCAACAGCTTCTGTAACAGCATCTGCAACACTGATTATTACCACGCCCAAGGCTGGAACAACCGACTCTCAAACGTCGGTTCCCATCTCTGGAACTCAAGCGGCTGCATCCTCTACCAGAAGTAGCGAGGCTACAGGACATTTGAGTTACTGGTACGGCGGAATTGTTGCCACCTTATTTGGTGCTCTTGCAGCTATACTTTAGGGATATCAATGCTCATATATACAATAAATATGCCAAGTCAGTTAGCCCAAACAGCACAGCCGAGTTCTAAGCCAAGAAGTGGAATCAGCTCTAGCAAGTTTGCATCCACCTGGCATTTGGGCAACAAAGGAATTGTAGAAGCAGAGTTATCTTGGGCTTTTGCGAGTGCAAGAGTCCTTGGAGGCAGATTGGCAATGTAGTGGTTGCGAGTTGTCATACCACATGACATGTCAGCTGACAATAGCACGTGACTGGTCGTGGTTCCTTTTATAGGGGTCTTACAGTACCTATACTTTATGTAACAAGGCACCTTCTTCTTTCCCAACTATTTCTGAAGGATGTATTTACTATATGCACGTGTTGCATCAGTGTGCTGTAGATCTAGTACTATCGTATCCTGTCACATCACACCCCAGTAGTATATCAGTTTTGTAGCCTTCACAGTAACCATCGCGACATGCTCTTACTCATGCCCCACTCTCATATTTGCTGAGAGGTTTAGTTGTTTTAGTTATTGGAGTTGTTGCTCTCTTGCTCTTCTAGTATTTGATTTTGGTTGCTGATTGGATTTTGACATCGGTAGTAATCCGCGAGGCTGGCAGTTAACCTCGAGATTATTTCAACAGCCTGATATAGTTGCGTCGACACAATTACTAGCAAGCTGAGCTGATGAACTCTATATTTAGCTATTGGAGATCATATTCTACTTTTTGTAGAACTGAAGCCTTCACGAGCAAGTTGTGCCTTGCGTGGTTACGCATCGGGACAGGACAGCCTCCTTTCTGTGGTCACCAGAGCTCGCACTAGCCTCTTCCTACTATGGCAATGTTTCGAGAGCTTCTTGGACTAGATAAGAGCCATTCCTAGCCTGACGCATGTTGAAATCTTCTATTCCATTGTTACCCCTCTGTCCCCACGCAAGATTCTGCCGTGAACATTGTTTCACTGTAGGGAGTTAACTGCGGAGGAATGTCAAAGAGGAATGGAGATGTGTCGAAGATGCTTCAACTCACCCTTTAGAATAATCGTAACTCCCTCCTTGCTCGTGACCTTACTTTTTTCTTTTTCTTAAAAAAAAAAGGGTTCACATACCAACGTGAAGTCAAATGAATTCCCCCGACTCGGAGAGATAATTCATCCATAGCTAAATGCGCTAAGACAAAGTGTTCAGCCCTATGTCTCAAAGTCTAAGCATTTGGGCGAAATGTCACTGCCAATTTCTCGACTGTGCCACAGCCAAGCTTTCCCGAATACACATCGTGCTTGGCATGTAGACAACCACACGACTAGAATAGACAATATATAAACCTTGGGTTGCTGCCAATCCAGCGCACAATTTCATCCATCTTTATCACAGTTCAATACAATTCAATACAGTTCAAAATCAACAAATTTCAAAATGCACAGTCTACCATTCTTCCTGTGCTCGCTTATTCTGGGCATCGCGACAGCGACTCCCACTCCCACATTCTCAGACGCCACAATACAGGCGCATGCTCAGCCTCGCGCCGAAACAAGTGCACCTTTCAAGTTCAAAAGGTCGAGTTCGTCCGAGAACAGTATGTCTCTGCTGCCTTGAATGGAAAGTGAGAAATTATGTTAAAGAGAAATCACACTAACGACCGATTTTTATTCCAGACTCCAATACTATCATCATCGTGGTTGGAGGTATCGTTTGGCTGATAGTTATGGTCATTATTGCCCTAATAATTCGAAGTTGCGGAGAACTCACGGAAAAATACTTTCCTACACGGGTAAAAGTCGTGCCTGCCACACAAGATGAGCTCATTTACTGCTGGGAGGTGTACGGTCCGAAGGATGCAAGGGGACAGTCGATACCGGGGACGTTGTCGGAGAGTATTGAGTTGTGGGAGCTCTATAGGGTACAAGTTAGGCATGATAATGACCCCACCAGAGGTGGTGGTGGTGGTGGTTGAGATCGTCGAGCTGGTGGAGGCAAGATGTATCCTCAGCCACAATTAAACAGCTTGAAATTGACACAATATATCACTGCTCCTGAGTCTCCTTACCGCGAGGGTGAGAGCACCGGCTGTCGCGATTGACAGGTGAGTCCACAGAGCGAACAAGGACAATATGTGAAGGGGATCTGAGAAGTTGACATCAAAGAGGATAGGGGCATATAGACTAGGCAAGATCTAATCCCCGGCTCGTACAGCTGAGCTTAGACTTTAACCTGGAGGTGGCGCTTATTTATTGATTTATTGGTCGGTTGATATAAAACCTCGAATCCAGCGAGCACCCACCACAGATAAGACTCCATGTAGGAGGGATCTTCTTCTTTGATAAACAATTCAAGAATTGTTTGCCTAATATTAGATAAACTCACATTATTACAATTTACAAGTTATGGGCCTTTGTCGTTCTGTCCCATTGTCTCACATACTCTTGGTAGCACTGCGTTGTTTCTTTATCTTCTGTAACAGGGGCCAAATCTTGAAATGTTGAGAGCATCGAAGAAACGAAATGAAATGGGAACGGATTTAAGAGTGGTGTCATATTAATTATAATACTGGAGAAGATAAACTCTATTCCGGGCCAGTTATCGAGGTTACTGTGGTCCCGGTTGTGTATAATTTGGTAACATGCAAAACACAGCGTGATTCGATTTGACAACTGCTCATTCCATAGTAGATCGCACGATCATAATTCATATATCATTGGAGAAGGTGTAAGTGGCTGTGTCAGTATAATCATTACTATTGTACGTAGTGTTGAATCTTGAGTTATATAAAAAGCCATCATTATTAAGATAGGCTTCCTACTTGTAACGACCATGTCGCTTGTTTGGGATTTGAAGGTAAGGATTTAGACACGGTGAGTTACTTGATGTGATTCTCGGTATGTTCTAGTAAGTTTGAATTGTGATTTGAAGTTGAGCATGAGGCTCCTATCTAAAGAAACTTATTTTATTGCATAGGACATTTGTTCTCTTGAATGCCTTTGGATCCCTCTGGAGTCCCTGGAGTGCTAATACTCGTTGGAATCCGACTACCTTTGGTATGGACTCTACTACGTGATTACTCGGTAACCCCTTGGCTGCCGAGCCTCAGGGTCAGGTGACTTCGTAACACTAGGTACTTGCACGGACATTACTACAGACTTGGCAGGGCAGTAATGTTCTGAGCGAATTTTGCGAACATATCACGAAGCCTTGTATCCTGGATCATAGTGGTCGAGTTATATGCTATGCTGGTATTTGTCCTAATTGTGTCGTTCCCTTGTAGTTCGTCTCTTTTCGTGTAGCCAGGATAAACAGGAGGGATGACACAGGCTGTGTGAGCCGATTCCAGATTTCCGTTAAAGGCAGACACGCAGAACTGGTAGTGCCAAGTCCCTGGAAATAAGAAGCCTATGCCTTCAGATGGGTCCGTCACTGTGCCTGCTGGCAGGTAGTCAGAGCTGCCTGATGTGCTCCTGTAGTAGACGGCATATCCAGCAGCACCGGCTGAGGCGGACCAGGTAAGCTGAATAGTTGTCGGGTCGATGTTTGTAACTTTGAGGCCAGTTGGTGGTGCAGGTGCACCTCCACCGATAATGACACCTCTACCAGCTGTTGGCAGGCCCCCAGCTGGTCCAGCGCTGAGATTCACCCAGGTAGAAACCCAGGTGCCGTAGCGGCGTCCCGAAACCAGCCCGCCAACAAACGAGCTCGTTCCAGCCACGGCATACATGGAAAGAAAAGCACCTTCGGTATCTTGGTCCCATACAATGACAACATACCGGTTCACACTGAATCCTGTGACTGCGCCCCATGTGAACTGGATACCGTCTCCAGAAGGTGTTACGACGATGTTTGGCGGGCCGAGGGCAGTCTTAGGGTGTGCCGTAGCAGACACGATAGGACTCCAAGCGGAACGGACGTTGTTATCACCCATCGTGCAGGCTTGAAACTCCCAAGTTTGTCCGTCAAGTAACCAGGTAACATAGTTCCGAGTGTTGGTTGTACTCCCATCGGACCACCAATCCGTCATTCCCTGAACCCTCGTCCGTAGCTCATAGCCTCGGGCTTGTGGATCTGCAAGCCACATCCCTATGAGGCCCTCATCAGCTTGCACCGCTTGCATACCGGCGGGAGCAGAGACGACTCTTGCTTCTGGATTGGAAGGAACAACGAAATCGCTGACGTCGAAGTGGAAATCCGCCTTCAAGGAACGAGCGAATGCTTGTGCGATATGATATTCACCCATGGAGTTTGGGTGCAGTCCGTCGTATCCGTCAGGACAAGCCTCAGGACGGCACTGGTAGTTGGCGTTGAGTTCGACATAACTGAGAGGAGACTCGTATCGAAACCAGCTTGGGTAAGTGGAACGCAGCAAGTTGTTATATTTGAGAGTATTCTCGACCAGGTCTTCACGACCATCGATAAACAGCCGATCTACCACGTTAGCCATGAGAATCTTAATATCGCTTTTGGCTTCACGAGCATTCTCTATCAGATTGCCCATGGTCCCTATCAAGCCCTCAGGCCCACTAACAAACCATCCTAGATCGTTGAAGCCGAGGAGGATGAGGAGATAATCTGGTTGGTATTCGGCAACCCAGCCATGGATTGTGTCTCTGGTCTGCAAAGCTTGTCGACCCCAGAAGGCAGCATGCCCGGAACCGGCAAACTCTGCGGGTATTCCACTGGCATAGAGACCTACGACCTGCTCTACAACTGGCGCCACCTCTCCTGGCAGGAGGGGTGGAGTCGGTCGAGCTGAGTTTACAGAAGCTGGCCCATGAGTGCCATGGAAAGGGCCAACAAACTGGGTTTTATAACCTTGGCTGCTCACTGCAGCTTTGAATCAGTCATAGTACATTTCTCGAGAAGGTTCTGTAAGAACTTACACCAAGCAGAAAGACGCCATCGCCACGTCCAGTCTGCTTCCATTCCATGCGAAATCGAATCACCTGCGACCATGATTTTGTACGTTTTGTCCTTAGGTACCACATTTGGGTTCGTCGGTGGTACAATTGCATCATAAGTGCAATCATACCACACCCCGATAGCGCAAGCGTATAAGGCTTGTTGGCATTCGTCATTGACGTTGGTTCCATCCACGCAAGTTCCGCTCCTTGATCCGTCTGCAGATGTTGCGGTGAATCGATATTTGCCACCTTCGGAGTCCCAGGAAAACGTGTAGCCGGAATCACAGTTATAATGAGGATTGCCACCAACCAGTGGGTCGTCGCCATCATCTGGTGGCCCGCTGGCAATGTTGCAACCACTACAGCCAGTCTGTCCCATATATCTCACACTTTGCATTTCGAAATCTCCATTCTCAAAGAAGTTGGTGCAAGACCAGTCAGTTATTTGAAAATCAACCGCTGCTGCGAGGATTGGGAGGAGAACGGCGATTGTAAGGGTCGTGTAACGCATTTCGAGCAGCTATAAGCGAATTCTACCGTGTAAGGAGTTTTCAGAACGCCCGGATTACTGATGTGATTCAGTTCGGCGGTTTGGGGATTGTCTAGACTAGATAACTATATATACTAAAATCTTAAACCTTTATCTTCCTCATCTGCCCACTCCTTTGACCCTTGATGTAAATCTAGGCAGGTTGGTAAGTATTCGGCGAATTTGGTTTTTACCAGTGCAGTAATCTTACTGCTTATGCAGCGGCTCGTCTTCTCAATTCAGAGAATCCTCCCGGGGGAGATAAACCCCCCAGGAGATGGGATTCTAAACACACTCTCTCTTGATTGCAGTTTGCGGATGCTAGCATCCAGCTAACACCTTACCGAGCTGACAGGAGCCTCCCAGTAGCAACCATGGTAGGGGAGATAAGAGCCAGAAGCAGCGCTTTATTTTTAACACTATAGATGCTATCGTCAATATCTGGGCCAGCGTATGACCAAAAAGCTGGGGAGCATATTGTGGCTGATAATATGCATGGGTGTACGTGTGGAGCAATGCCATGCTTGTGAAAATAACAAATCTCTATTCCAAGGGGTAGTAAAACGTCACTTGTAAATATCTGGACTCTATTCGCTAATAATGATAAACGCTTGTAGTGAAGAATAAAGTACTTATCGGAAATGGTATCCGCGTCAAAAATAGTTGTATTTACAGTGTTCAGCATTACGAGATTTGGATTAGAATACGATGGCGAACACCTGAGAGATACTGCGTTGGAATTGGAAACGAAATGGCACTAGTATAGGCGAAAATTTGGCTACTCAACAGCTGGTTCGCTTTTCGATCGAGGGAAATAGCAGTCTGTATGTCAAATATCAAGTTTCAAACAGCGCGTATGGAGGAAAAACTGGTACTTGCAATGTAAGTGTGTGAAGCTGGGGATCTTGAACTCCTGCTTTAGCACGGAGATTGGTTGCTGTATTAGCAATGCAAAAAGGGTCCGATTTGAACATTTGCCGGTGGTAGCATAAGCGGCAGATCAGACGCTATGACATCCACAAAATAAGCATTACGAGCTCAGGCACCGGGCTTACACGTGAGCGCTCTGGGGTCATCGGTTCGCGCGTGAGTATCCTTGTTTAACGAAGAGGAGGATCCCCGTGGAGAAAAAAACGTGAAACAGTAAGCCAAAAGGAGTGCTATTGGTGGCAGGAAGACTTCCATACTGAGTAAACTTGCATACAAGGAGAAAATTAAAAGTAATGACTAGTAAACAACTTCTAGGAAGCAATTGTAGCATGAGTGACTTTTTTCATCCCTTTTTAAGCGAGCTTACAATGCCTTCCTCTGTATTTGGACGAAAATCGCGCACCCGCGATCTCAAAGTCCGAGCAGTTTTCGGAGTTCAAGGGTGAACTACCGTTAGAGAACCTAGGATCTGCGTTCCAAGAAATCGGTTGCAGCTCACAGACATTAAGCTTCAATCATGTACGTGAATCGCGGAAATTTGGATTTTCCGCCCGCTCCGATCTACCAGATCAGTACATCAGTAAATTAGTACCTAGGGGCATGAACCACCAGTGTATACTGCAGAACAGGGTCATCCTTCAGCAAACCCATCTTGGCACCTTATTCTGGATTGCCTTGAGATTCTAGCCCCTGCCGCTTCTGATGTCGATTGTGAACGCATGGGGATGGTCGGTTTCAACCTTTACTTTCACACTAGCAAAAGGCGATATGCGTAGGATAGGCATGACACGCTCCGAGGCTGCCGTAGTCAAGCTGGAATTGTGTGGTTCCCTTGAATAGTTTCTGAAAAAAAAAAAAAAATGGATATCTCTATTTCTGTATCTCAGGAATCGTGGCCTGCGAAATTGTTGCATAAAGAACAACGCTGCATCTATGGTAAAATGCATCGAGAACCCTGGCACTTACAGTGATTGCGAGTTCATAGCCAAAAGGTGATATACCTAGAAACGGCATTGGAGCAGCCTTTTCCTTCGAAGCCAGGCACCGAGTGATTTGCTCAGATGAGATAAATCTCCGTGCTCGTCCTTATACAAATAGTTAGAGCTACATTTTGGGGGCGGAGTCGAAGTTTCGATTGTACCGGGTTGAGCAGCAGGGTGTAGTATATTACGAGACTGAGATTGAAAGGAAAAGAGAAAACTAGAAACCGAGAGTGTGGCACAGCCTTTAATTAAAGTAAGCATATAATTATGCGGGTTGTGGAGGGAGTATATACCGGTGCCTGTCCGTGCATACCCAGTCCTCCCACGATATGTATGCCTAATACATACCATGCCCGTTCCAAGAAGTTAAACGAACTACCAGGGACGGAGAGGGCGAGGAAATAAAAACCATGACTTGGAAGCTGCGCCTTTACTATATTTGCGGCTAAGTACAATTGTACGTGATATTCAACAGGTGGGTGGGCCACATGTTACCACTCGGAAGCTGGGGCAGCGAAAAGGTTTGAGACAAGGGACGGGACTTGTAAGCTTACAAAGTGGAATTTTGGGTCCTTTCTTGCATGAACGACACTTGATGAAAGTCCCCCCAACTCTCCTCGGTAATGCTAGCTAAGTTGTTGAGCCTTAAGCGTCGTATTGTAAAATTACGTGCAGGTATTCGATGTGGAAGAGAAACCACAGTGGAGAAACCAACTATTATTGAAGCTACTGGTGATCCTTTCGGCGGCGATGTCCTTCTTCATCTTCTTATTACAAGACATGACTTGTAAGTTGTTTTACGCTCCAAAGCTCTCGATGCAGAAGGAGAAAGTTCCTTGGCCTCCTTGTTCTTACCCATCAAAATGATATTAGAGGAGAAAAGAACACACGCATCTTATAGTAAGGAAAGTTTTGCGTAAACAACTTCAACACAGTTGGTACGATATAACTAAAATGCAGTTCAGAACATGGCGTGCACAGAGATAAACAAGATAATGACAGGTGCAACAAAACTCATGGTGGTTACTTTACTCTCTTGTTTTATGAAGTTTATCCAAGTATTAATATTAATATTAACTTTCTATCTTTCTCTCCACTGTCCTCTCTATATAATAACTTCACTTAAATCCAGATATAGATACAACATTCCCTGATCTTTCCCGTTTCTTGACACAACCCAGAAAATAATCGCACAAGTTTGTACTAGCAGTCTACGGTTCTATTGATACGTCCCAATAAGAATCGGCGGAAATGTGTAGCTTGTACTAGATATCGTTTGAGGTTTAGGAATTCACTCAAGTGGGGAAGAGGAACATAAGGTTTCTAGCGGGGAAGATGGAGTGGTGGAGAAAGCGGAGAACCTGGGGAAGCAGGGGCAAGAAGCGGTTGTGGGCAGTGGATCTGGGGATATTGGGGGTGGATTATTCATACGTTCTGCATACGTTCTGATAAAGGCCAAGTGTTTAGGCTTCTGCGAGAAGTGAAGTATAACATTATTTTAATTGTGGAAGAGAGGTTTAGCGATACATCACAAAAGAGATGCTTAAGCTTGTCGTACGTTGGGACACAACACCTAAAGCACCAATTGAACTGAGATACTCATGGGAAAATTAACGGTTCTCGACCAAGTCCAGTCGTTTGCATTAACTTGAGTACTGAATACTATTTTCCAGACAACGTCTGTTTGGAAAGAATCATCTGCGAAAAAAAAGCTGCTGTTTACATGTAGTTTCCCGACTTTAATCATGTGGGGATTTCAGGCTGCCTTGCTGTCGAGAGCCAAGATTTGTGACTTGAGGCGAATGAAAAGAGGCAAGGAAAGGTGTTACTAGCATAATTATACACAGTTACTGCCATCATGAAGATTGCTAAGGTTTTCACTATGCACGATGTTTCCAAAACGCGAGGCTTGATATATGATTTTCACAACTATCTACCCATAGTAGAATGGTTTAGAAAATTTCACCAGATCAAGTTGAGAAATAGGTTTTGAGTGTGATTTATATGTCGATTTTTGCTTGGTTTCTCTTTGGGGTTTGTTTATTTTGTCATCTAAAGACTTTTCAAAGCATACGTGTATTTCTTAACGTGAATGGTATCCCTTGGATATGGATGTAAACACGCCCGGCTTCTTGACGCTAAGTTATGAAAGTTAAAATAGCCAGTGATGGACAGATAGCAAGATAAATGGTATTCGATTCATAGCTGCTGGTGTTCCACCGCTAAAATCGTAGTCGTGGAGGACATATATATATTGAGGAAGTCTTTCTCTCGATCAGTAGATACGAAAAGTAAGTGCTCATTGGATGGACATTCTTTCGTTACTCCTTTGTTTTGTGTCACTTACACGCCCGGTGTCTGCAGCTTCTTGGGAATGAAGTGTGGGGTGATATTGGATGAATTCGACGAATATCTTAGGGAATTTGATGGTATTGAGATGGCTTTGAGACGTGGTGGTAGTGGATATAATGAACTGCTGTCAACTTTGAGCTCGCTATTATCTTTTGCCGGTGTCCCTTCATCAACTTTGATTCAGAGCTTAACTTATCTGCTCCAAGTTAATATGCTTGAGACTTTAATTCTCTACAGAAGAGTAGTTCCATATCCTTGCAGTTTTATTTAGCATTGCATCTTTGTACAGAGAGGAAGTTCCTATGATGGTTCTCTTCTAATATTGTTTTTGATATTGTAACAGTTATGAGTAGTAAGGAGAGAAAAGGTAGATAAAGTTGAAACCAAAAACCCATACTATAATATAAATATATATAAACTATCTATCTGCTTGTCTAACCTTACCTACTTACTCTACACGCTAGTACAAAGCCAGGAATCAGCAACCCACCCATCTACTCACTCACTCACTTACTCACCTACTTACTCACCCACTCACTTCTCCCTCTATTCCTTCAGCTACCTCTTGCCCTTGGGATCGATCGATCGTACGTAACAAAGGAAAAAAAGATGTATAGACTAGACTAAACAGGCTATAGATAACGATGAAGATAGGATAGGATAGGATATGATAGGATAGGTAGATAGGGAGGACAAAGGGAGTAAAGAGATAAAGGAACGAAAGAGGAGTTTGTGTAAAGAGGTGCTACTAGGTGGAGATAGGTAGGCAGATAGATAGATAGATGGGTGTGGATGGATGTATATAGATAAGGGTGGTACTTTGTTTATACTTTGTTCTAGTTGGATTGGATTGAAATTTGATTCGATCAGTTCTATCGAAATACCCCCTCTACAACCTACCTGACCATCTCAATTAAGATTGCTTCTTTTTTCGATCTCGAGGCAAAGCACGTAAAGGATTGAGCGATCAAACAGCTAATCACCTTTTCACATCTACCTTCCCACTGCAGATCATAACTCTATCACTCTCACTCGACATCAAGCACAGCAAAAGCAAAGACGGGCTTAAAACCTAAAAACCAAAACCGAGAACAGAAGGAAGAATGGAAGAAGAACAAAATGTAACGAATGCAGCGAAATGCATTAAAATATCTATAAGACCTATATAAGGCACCTAACTAACGAGGTATATCCACCCGCTCGTAATCAAACCCAAACCCAAACGCCGTAACCGCTAAATAAAGGACTCAACGAGCCGAAGTGTCCGCAGTCGAAGTCGAAGTCATGATCTCGTGACATGACATGTTTGTATGTACCAATGTATGTATATATGCATGCATGCTCCCCAAACGCCAACCAATACCCATGCTTTGTTTTTCAATCAGGATCGTCCACCATCTGTCGATCCATCCGTAATCATCATCAACTATTCGTCAACCCACACCAGCCCCACTTCATACGACAACGACGGCGGGTGCGACTGACACACTCTCTTGCGTTGATGGTGATGAGAATGATGATGCTGCCTCTTCGACCACTGTCGGTGAAGGTAGAACGACCTTCACCTCCTCCTCCACGATAATAGGAGTTCGCTCAGACTGCGACGATGACGACAGGTCCTCCAGTAACGGTAAGAACTGCTTCACTTCCTCGACGACGATAGGAGTTGGCTCAGATTGTGACGGCGATGACGAAGAGATCTCCACTTCGGCTACTGATGGTGAAACTTCATTCACCTCCTCAACGACCACGAAATCCTCCACTACCGACGACGATAAGACATCATTCACCTCTTCCACGACAGCAGGAGTGAGTTCTACTGGCGATGACGATGACGAGACCTCCTCTTGTGATTGAGACGGCGAGATCTCTACCACCTCATCAACAACGGCAACAACAGCAGCCACATCCGACGAAGAAGCCTCTACCACCTCCACCTCCTTCACCTCCTCCTCAACAACTTCCTCTCTTCCCTTAATCTCAACCTCCTCCAGGGCCCTCGTCAACTCCTCCTGCTGCCTCTTCCTCTCCATCTCAGCCAAGAAGATGGCATACTTGCTCTTCTTATTATGAATACCGCACTCGGTCTTCGCAGCTCCCTTCCAGCGTCCAGCTCGCTCATCCTCGCCTGCCGCAACCGGCTCCGTGCTGTGCCAGTCCCCAACGGACTTGTATCCACGGTCCAGGAGCTCGTTGTACGGAACGTTGTGCTCACGGATGTAGGCCTCGACTTGGGCGAAGGACCACGCGGCGAGGGGGTTGATCTTGATGAGCCCCTCGTCTGTGACCTCGACGATGTCGAGAGACTCACGCTTGGCACCCTGGGAGCGGCGACGGCCTGTGAGGATTGCGGCGACGGAGAGGTCGGAGTAGGCACGTTGAGCAGGCTCGACCTTGGCTACCCAGTCGTAGAGGTCGGCGTTGGTCTTCCATAGCTCGCGACCGTGCTTGGCCTCGAATTCGGCGGTTGTGTTGACGTCTTCAGGCTTGTAGATGTGTAGGTTGATGTTGGGGTAGCGGGCCTTGGTGCGAGCGATGAGGTCGTGCGTCTCTTGGAAGTGGTATAGAGTGTCCAGGAAGATGCCGTCGATGCTAGGCGAGGAAGGAGACTCGGCTTGCAGTTTTGAGAGCATGTCGAGTGTGACGAGACCTGAGACACCAAAGGCAGTGGTTTGGTAGAGGTTTGGGAAGGTGATCTTTGCCCATCTTAGGATGGATAGTGGGTCGAGTTCGTTAAGTGTGGAATTGATGTGCTTGAGGTGTGCTTTTGAGAGTGTGATGAGAGGAAGAGAGCCGGTTGAGGAGGCTCCAGAGGCGTAGCCAGACTCGAGACCTGAGTCTCTGGTGGATTGGCGGTTGATACCCATTGTGTATGACGTTGGATGGTGATGTGATGAAGGTAGACAGTAGTTGAAGTGCTGTCGTGTGATGTCGAGGTGTTGTAGGTAGGTAGGTAAGTGGTCGAAGGAGGAGAAAAGAAAATAGAGGGTTGGTGGGGGAGGGGGCTCTATTTGGTTATATCAAAGACGCGAGGGGTGAATGGTGCAATCTCTGAAATCGATGGTGTGATTTGTGATTTGCAAATCAACAAAGGCAGACAGCCACCCAAAAAATAGACTTGTCAAAAACGACGATTTCGGGGTGAATCAAGCAAGGTGAAGTGATTCAAATATATGGGACTTTTTAAAATTGACTTTGACAATGAAGATGACGTCTTAGTTTTTGAAGTTTTAAGAGGAAGTATAAAGAGGAAAGCAACGAATATATGAAAGTCTTTTATGAGAAGAAGCGAGCAGGCAGAAGAAGACGGCAAATCAACAAGTAAGTGGATACGCAAACCGAGAGCACGACATATATTACCAATACAATCCGATAACTAATAAATCCAATGAAAAACCACGGACTTAGGCACATCTCTGTTTTCGCTCCTAGGCATTTCTAATACAGTCCAAGTCCGAGTACGGGGACAATATAGTACAGGACAGCACAGCAATACTACCAGACTGGGTACCTTACATACCTATGGCTGAACTTGAAACTCCTCTTGTGACAGGCAGGTTTACAGTAAGTCAGGATTTCACCCGATTCAAGCGAACTTCGCCCATTTTCGCCCCTCGATGATGCTGCAATTCTTCCATCAAAAGTCGTCGAAGTTTTCCAACTTGCAATCACACCATCCGCACTAACTCGCTTCGGGACAGCGTGTGGAGTCCGCTTAATAATTCGGCGTCAGGGGAAGAAAGGATATGATTGGTGCAGTTCAACCGCACTCAAAATACAAGCTTAGATTACTTACATTCACCCATGAAGAGAGGAAACAGCCAACAGCCAACAGCCAACATCCAACATCCAACACTTACCCAACAGCCAGCCTCTTTACAAAGCAATAGGATGGGCTTGAATTGGTGTATGTATGACGATGGGAAAAAACGGCAGTTAGCAGCCATGTCTTACACAACATTGGAATAATATGACTCGGATTGGATCTGGAAAAATGAGACTGAGACGAGACACATGCATCCAGAGATCCAAAGTTGATGTAGGTACGTCTCTGATGGTGGCCTAGCCAGCCATCGCCCTCGACCTAGCGCTTCTAGAAAGTGCCCCCATCCATCCGGGAGAAGGGACGCTTGCAGTGGATAGTGCAGCTGCAACTTTGCAGGTTTTGAAAAAAAAAAAGGGAAGTCCGTCTCTTTGATCATAGCACGCCATATCCCGTGACAACACTAACAGACCCGATGAGAGAGACCTGAGCACCCTGAGATCCCTTCCCCGTCCGAAGAGATCTCGGATCAGACCGCAAGGGGACCTGAGAACAGCGAGTCGCCACCCACTACTTGTGGGATAATTGTGGGCAAAGACTGGCTAGTCGGATAGCTTCCCATATGACATAGCCAGCCAGCCCAGCCAGCCTCGTTATGCCCCGCGAGCAAGGCTGCATGGAGGGGTAGTTTTGGTTTGGACTTTGAATTCCAATATACTTGTATATGAATGCTAGTAGTGGGTGGTAGTGAGAGGGGGTTCTGATATCGGAAGAAGTCTGAAATGATAAGAAAACAATGCAGTCATCATCAACCCAGGAATCATCTGTATCCAATCAGAAACCGAAATAATCAAAAATCACTGTCTTTTGCTAACATAATTCGTGGAAACCATTCTCGTCGTCTCCCTCATCTCCCTCGTCTCCCATAACTTCCCATGAGAGGTATTGATATCACCCTGTTGTGCCTAACTGCCATATAAATCATGAATGCAACCCAGCAATGCACACCTGTGCTAATGAAAGAGGTATCGAAAGTGCGTAGAGTCTATCAGTGAAGGAGGGTCTGGATTTCCTCGGCCGTAAAGCCGAAGATGTGCAAGAGGTCCAAAAGACTGGACCCGTTGAGTCGAGCTTCAGCTTCCATTTGCACCACAGGCTTAGCATTCCATGCCACACCCAGTCCTGCAGCCTTCATCATTAGAAGGTCATTCGCACCATCACCAACCGCAACAACCTGCTCGAGTGGAATGCCCTCCTTCTGTGCAATCTCGATCAGAAGATCTCGCTTCCTCTCAGCATTGACAATTGTGCCAACCACTTCACCCGTCAGAAGTTTGGTCTCCGTGTCAGCTTCAATGGTGTTTGCAAAGGCGTAGTCGATGCCCAGGTGATCTGCAAGCCATTGTGTGAGTGGGATAAAACCACCAGAGAAGACGGCTGTCTTGATACCCAACCGTTTCAGCGCCGGAATAAGCTCTCTCACTCCTTCGGTAGGCTTGATAATTTCTCTCAACTTAGTGAAGATATCCGCCTCCACGCCCTTCAACAACATGACTCGTTCCTTAAACGAAGCTGAGAAGTCCAGCTCTCCATTCATTGCACGAGCTGTAATGGCAGAAACCTGTGCCTCGACTCCAATAGAAGCAGCAATCAGATCAATAACCTCCTGCTCAATCAAGGTAGAGTCCATATCAAAACAAATCAGTCTCGGATATCTCCGGAGAACGGTGTCTTTTTGCAAAACAACATCGACGTTCCATTCCCTCTCGAATCGGTAAATGAGCTCATGTTTCCTCAACTCGTCCAAAGTAAGATATGCAGGATCGGGTGTTGGTGAGAAGGTAAGCTCGACGATATTCGGGTGATCGGGATTATCGAGGCATCGGTGGGAAGAAGTGAGGACTTCGGAGCCCTGTCGCGTAGGGAGAGTCGCGATGAGGTGGAGGAAAGAAGTCAGGCAGAGCGGGGAGATATAGCTGCCATAAAGATGATCGAGTGGCTCTGGGTCGGGTGGAGGGGGTTCGAGTGGGAAGCTTGAGAGGGATCTCACAGGCGCCAAATTGGGAGGAATAGCTCTTGATTTAGTACCTGCACCTGGGGAAGGCGAGCGATCGGGAGGGATTTCAGTGATGGTTGCGCGAGGAGCACGCGCCTTGTAAATGATAGTCGCAATGATGCGATCTGTAGTTGCCCCAACCTTTGGCTGGCAGTTGACATGCGAGAGAGTGTGATTTAATCCGCTGTCCACGATCCTAACCGGCACTTTCTCTGATGGCACACCATTGTACTTGGTGAACGACTTTGGCTTCTCGAGGTTCGTGTGCTGCACGCCCTCAACGATGCTGTCGATGCCTTGGTGGCCATCTTGCTGCGGGGGTCGATATTGTTGATGTTCTTGCAGGTAGGAACGACTGCGCATGTTCTGTCCAAGACTTGGACGAGCGCCCTTGGTGGGAGGATCGAGGTCAGCCATATTGCTTTTGTTCGCTCGGATGGCGTCGTGGACTTGAGATGTTGGGGTTTAGTGACGGAGTTTCTCTGTTTTGAGTTGGCCCTCGATGTTTGGTGGTGGGATGGTGGGGTTGTTTGTTTCGGGAAAAAGCAAGATCTTGATGGAGAACTGATCGGCAGGGGTCATGCAGAAAGAAGTAGCTCCTACCCCAACCTCTTTTGTAAATTTATATCTTCAATTCGGATTCAATAAGATATATTAAAGAGACTTCGATGACAACAATATTTTCATAATTCTGTCTTTGGACTAGAATGGTGAATGGTGTTTGTAGAACAAAATTCACGACCACCTCTGAAGCAAAGTCTATCACATGATTACGTCATTATCACCTTACTTGAAGAAGAATACTTTGTGCAAATTGAGATGCTCTTATTTCAGTCAGTGGTTGTCAGTCAATGTAAATATAAAGTCATACGGAGGTACCTTCTCACTTAGCCTATTCTAATTGTACATACCTGAGCTCACTCTTTCACTTTTCCTCTCATGTCTAGAAATTTCAGATTTGGCACTCGAACAACTATTAGAGAGAATCCACTATACCCATGAGAATAGGTACTCGTGTTTGAGCTTGATGAGATACTGTATCAGGTTTATATAATACATTAAAAGTTGTAGTGAGGTACCCTCATGCCTCCAAGTGTCTGCAAGTCAAGGCCATATCGTGAGAAATAGTGACAGTGCTCGCTTAATCCAAGAAGCACCAAGGCAGACTCTGTCCATAGGTGCTGAGTGCCCTAGCTTACCTGGTAATATAGCTTGCCGACAATGAGATTCAAGTACCGCATCAGCTATTAAGCATTGCTGGTCTTGAACCTGTGTTGATAACCATCTAGAGATAGATTAGGAGCTTCCAACACGTCGAGAGATGCTGTAGCACATAAGGTAATCTTACATCGCAGCCTGTTTGCAGAGTATCTCCGTCATGTAAGATCTTACCACGGTAGACAAAGTGATATCTGTATAGGATATGTGTGTGAACGAGAAGAATTCATTCAAACATTCAGACTGAGTGGGAATACCACTATAATCTACCACTGGCTGCACTCGACTGCCCACATACACTGACTTGCTGGAACTTATAAATTCAACTTTATCTGACGATATAGTTGGTGTCGATCTCATCAGGAAAGCGTTATCGTCTGGATAGTGTGGCAGTTTTCATAGGCACGGTAAAATTGAGCTTTACAAAATTTAAACACAGACAGCATAATATATGTCGTAGGACCTGTGTTGGGGAGTTGTGTGAGTGAGACAGTGCGTCATGAGAGTGGCATGTAGAGCATGCAATGAGTATTTTCGTGTTGGAAAATAGATTGGCAAACCTGATGTCCAAAGAGGCTATGTATGATAGGTAAATCACTTGAAGTCAGGAACCAAAAAGGAAGCCCAGATTTAGAGTTGAGATTGATGAATTGAAGGGAGCTGTGCTACTTGATTCGGCAAGACCTTCTCTCCAAGTTATGTGTCGCCTCTAAGATTTAGAGGTCCCATCACGGTAGCTAACATCGTACAAATTCCTCCTACAGGAATCATTCCCACTTCCCAGCCTCGATATGCCTGATCTCCAGTCACTCCGTTGTATCCAGCCCTCAACTAGGCCCACCACTCCCATCAAGCCAAGTGCAACCAAACGAAACCACGGCAGCAACCCTAGCTGCAACTACCTACTCAAGCTTTGTCCCACTTCTTCGACCAAACCTTCGAAATGAAAAGATGGTCTCTGCGAAGCGCATACTCAATCTCTACCTCCATCGATAGGAGCCCCACTAATGCTGGGAACTTCTTCTTATCCGCCATCATCTCCTGCTCAAACATCTGTTTCCGCGTGCTCATTTCCGCTTTCAAGCTAAAGACATCTGGCCTGATAAGTACATCACCACCAAGCTTCTGGTACATCTCCTTCTATCCCTACCCGAACTTGTAGGATTCGTATTTGGCTGTATTGAAGACCTTGATGAATGTCACAGGTCCCCGATGCTTGCGTGCTTGGTGGCCGCCGAAACAATTCTCATCCTTGGGGCTCCGGGTCGTGGCTGTAAACCTTGGTTACGTATTAGATGAGCGAATGATGGGAGTGGATCAAAGAAATTACGATGAATTTCAATGTCTTGAGGTTGATGAAGTTGCAACATTTTATTGCGCAAACAAGGAAACAAGGGGTACCCGTAGCTAAGGAGACATATCATCCCTCAGAGCAAATCGAGAGTGGTCAAAATCAAGAGTTCATATCTCCCTCAACTATCCGCAATGAAAGATGTTAATACATTACTTCCTTTCTCAAGGTCGTTTGATCAATTCCAGTTGAGCTTCTAGAAAGGCCTGACAATGTAACGAGACTTGCACTTGAACTCTCTCACGTCCTCTCAAATAAGGATTCGAATCTTTAAAGTTTCAGCAAAATTGGTCAAGGAAACAAAGGGGGTCAAAAATACAGAAAAAGTGGCTGCTCAAAGTAGGTCTGAACAGGATACGGCTACATGCAAAGAAATGTGGTCGAATAGGCAATGACGGAACAACATGTTGTCTTCTCTGAAATAAATGGCACTGAGCAACACTCCTTGGAGGCAAAAGTCCTTCTTGAAATTGAAACGTTCGTTGCATACACGGGAAATGGTAATCGTCATTGAAAACGAGGATAGACACAACCAAAAGGACATAATAAGAGGATGCATACTGTGAAAGAATGGGAGCAGAGGCAGAGCACAACATTCAAGAAAAATCGAGCTATAGCTTGCTCTTGAAGCATTTGATCCTACCTTTAACTGAATTGTGGCAATCTTCCGAAATACGTTCAAGTGCCATATGCTATTGATAGCGTTTCGATCATCTGAAATTTAGCAGCTTCTCCAGCTACGGTCTCAGCTGGAGTTATTCGACATCAAGAAGATCGAAAGGATTGCTCGACTTCTTCCTGTCTTTCAAGCTCATTGACGCGGATTTATCTCTCTTCCGCTTGCCCTTCTTGCATTCAGGATTTGTCTTGGCCTGAACCTCGGAGACTTGGAGGTCATGTCTCCCTAATATACCTCTACAAGATGTTGCTATTCTTGATCTATGCAGTCGTTTCACTAATGCATCTGCATCGCCGTAGCTAGGCAACTTGCTGAGAGGAGGAAGTGAATCTAGCTGCTTGGAGAGAGACAAAATCTCATGACTGACAACTGTCCCCAGCTGGGCCACAACCAGACTCATGAGCTGCTTCAAGAGCCTAAAAGAGTAAAGGCAACCCTGAACTTGAGCCAAGAAATGTATCATATCCCAACTCAGCGTATGCTGGTAGTCTTTGTTTTCGGCTGCTTTCCGAAAGACAATCTCCGACAACGAAGGCTTATCGTACAAGTAAGACCATTCAATTTCCTGGTAGACAGCAACAGCTATCCAATAATCGACCAATGAAAGACCAGCCGTCTTCTCCTGGATTTGCAATAGAGCACCTACCAGTGAAGCACATATATCTGGTAGATCCTCAAGGATTGGCAGTTGTAGTTCTAGGCCCTTCGATTTATGTTGCTGCCTTCTATGCTCAAAGACACTAAATCTTTGCTGGTCCTCGGATAACATCAAGTTGATCAAGCAATAGCTAAGTTTTCTTAACTCAGCCGATATCTCCCAGCTATTCGTTCGTACAGGACAGTCCAGAATAAAGGGGAGAAACACCTGCAAATGCTCCGGCGCTTGCTCCACTGGTATCTGCCCTGCTATTTGAGCTAAGGCTGGATATTGAAGCACATACTCGGATATTCGAGGATCCAATTTTCGAAGCACTAAGCGAACAGTAGAACATTTTGCATCACTGTTGGCCATCGGCCTATGTGGCAGGTGCTGGTACTCTTTGACAAACTCCTGGAAATGTGTAGGGAACGCATGAAAGGAAGTTTTCAACTTAGCTTGTGCAATGAGTTTTGGAAAGGTCGCATGACTTTCCATGGACATCTCGAAAGCAAGAAAGTGCATCCCATTAGGACTAGGCAGACCCAAACGATCCGCGATGATTGATGGGTGATAAACAAGACTGCTTAGTCCAGTAGCTTCTTCGCTCAGGATGTCTTTGAAAAAGCTTACTGCTCCATTGTCTCCAATATCGTGAACCAGAAGATCAGAATCCCCAGTTAAGACGATTCCGCCATGTTCATTGACATGTTTGGCACAGTATAAATCTGCCTCTCCGGGGACGACTTCCACAACCCCCTCAAAGCTTGAGCTGAGCAAAGCCTCTAGTATTGCGGGAACAAGAAACGGCAAGGGAGGGAGTGTTCCCAGACAAGATCGAACCGAGGGATTGCCAAAGAGAATTGACATTGCTGATGGCTCGATAGAGGCTCTGCATGGTGTCTGATATTTCGTATGGTACTGTGATAATCGCACAGTAGATTTCGATAGTCTCAGCAACCTGGTCTCGAGTTTCGATGGAGGAAGGAAGCCATCAAAGTATATTTTCTCTCTGTCAAATAGGTGTTAGTGTAAGGCTTCGCTACGACGAATGCACACTGACATCTTTACCCCTCCATCCCGCAGAGCCTCCAACCAAGCCAATGCAGCTTTGACAAGTCCAAAGTAAGCGGGCGCTGCTTCGAATGCATTCTTGGCTCCATCATTTGAACCTAAGCAAATATAGTAGATGTGATGCGCGAAGCCAGGTCCATCAATCACTACTTGCTGGTTGAGCAGTGACTCATTGGAAGCAAAGGGCTGCAAGAAAGTGATCAAATGGGGGATGCCCATTGATATGGATAGCTATCAACTTCATATGCTTTGAGTATCCTTGAAGTTGAAATATAGTGTGAAGTAAAGGCCGACTGATGGTTAGTAGAGTTTCTTCAAATTATCATGATTGCACCGAATAGCTAAACTCAAGGTACCGGGTAAATGCCGGGGTTTCCACACCCACCTCACTTTGGGCTTGGACTTGGACTTGCAACCTAAAATTTAACCTAGTCGAACCACTTTTCTTCCTCCAAGCTCACAACTTTTTCCATCTCAACTTACAACAACCTTCTACAATGCGGAATACCCTCATTTTTGCTGGTAGCTCATGCCCAGCACTCACCACGCAAATATGCTCGAATCTGGCCATGTCACCGGCACCAGTCGAGCTCACTCAATTCGCAAATGTAAATATCTCGATACCTTCTTTGTATGACAGAGCTGACTATGATAGGGAGAGACAAGTGTTAAGATCATGACGAGTATTCGAGAGAAAGATGTCTTCATCGTTCAATCCGGTAGTAGCAAGATCAATGACAGTATCATGGAGCTTCTCATTCTTATTTCTGCTTGCAAAGGTGGATCTGCAAACAAAATCACCGGTTAAAAAACCCACAAACGATGCGATAAAATTACCCTGCTGACTGTGGAGCAGCTGTTTTACCTTATTTCCCCTACAGCAGACAGTCGAAGAAGAAGTCACATAGAGGTGCTATCACAGCGCGCATGCTTGCGAATTTATTGTCAGTCGCTGGAGTTAATCACGTCGTGACAATAGATCTCCATGCCTCCCAAATGCAAGGCTTCTTTAAGTGCCCGATCGACAATCTCCATGCCGAGCCCTTGATTGCACGCTGGATTAGGCATAACGTACCAAATTGGAGTGAGGCCGTATGTGTCTCGAAGAACGCTGGAGGCACCAAGAGAGTTACATCCTTAGCAGATGCTTTGAAGCTGAATTTTGGTATGGTTACAACGGACAAGAGACGTGGAAATGTCAACATGAGCGCAAGCATGATCATGAGAGGACTCGATGGATATCCAATGGACCTCGATCCAGATGTTAGCGGACTACACATCGGTTCTGATGACCCACCATCATATCATGAATCTAGGGCGGAGGCTACGAGATCTCATGAAGAAGTGAAACCAGAAAATACCCCACCTCGCCATGCCCATGGCCATGCTCGCCAAGACAGTGGCTCATCACCAAGAAAGCCCAATGGACCACCATCTGCTTTTAGAGGTGTTCACAATGGTTCTTCCACCAGATCGCCATTGTCCCGAGCACAAACTACCCCCGCTCGATCGACACCGATAGAAGAGGACGCTGAGTTCACAGACGAGCGAGCTCGAGAGGTTACACAAGGAAGACTGGTTCACGGCCACATTGTTCCGGATGATTACCCATCTCCTACACAATCTGCCATGTCCAGCTCCATGATATTGGAACATCCAGAAGATGATCCATTGGAAATGTCGAGAGCCTCGTCATTCTTCAACCCTGATACATATCTCCTCGGTGGTACTGCGGATGCAGCTGCTACCTCGGACGAGGAAGAGGAAGGTTTCAAGAACCCAGGTCTAGAGCAAATGATCACTCTTGTTGGCGATGTGAGGGGCCGAACTGTTTTCCTGGTGGATGACATGATCGATAAAGCTGGTAGCTGGATTGCAGCAGCTGAGTGTGTTGTAAAGCGCGGTGGTGCTAAGAAGGTCTATATCATCGCGACTCATGGTCTCTTTGGTGGTGATGCTCTCGAGGACCTCCAGGACTGCGACTGTATCGATCAGATCGTTGTGACCAACTCGTTTCCCATTGCGCCTGAGGATGCCCGGGCAGCAAAGAAACTGATCATCCTAGACTTGTCGAGTCTCCTGGCGGAAGCTATCCGACGAAACCACTACGGCGAGTCCATCTCAGCACTTTTTACACACTCTGCAGATTGAACGATTTAATGAAATTCCGAGATCTGGAAGAGATGTGATTGTAAGAGTTCTAGCGTTTTGATTTATTTACTTGTACCATTCAGCGTGGCGTTGGGGCAATCACTATGGGAGGAGTCTGATACTTAAAGTATCAATGGGTAAAGGTGGGGATTTGCTTTTAGACAATGATCAGGTATACCCTTTAGCTTCTGCTAACTCAATGACCCATGCGAATTTATGTGCAGTGGCAGAAGATTATGAACCCCAGCGATGCATTCTGTAGAGTTTGCCGGAGCAACTTTCCTCTAGAAAGATGTTCTGAACGGAGCGTTGGCAGATTGAGTCGGTCTTCGGACCGCTTGAGATTAGAAGGCACCTTATTCTGGTCTTTGGCTACAGCCTTTCATTAGGATGGCGGATAAGGGGCAAGAGAACTTCTTGAACATTACGATGAGAATGAGGGATATGGTTGAAAGTTCTTCCGTTGCTCTTCTTGTGCTTGGGGGTGTGGATGTTGGTTTTGATCGCAAGGCGTCGAACGATGATTTCTAGCTCTTTGAGAAGCTGTCATTTTTCTCCATCTTGGTCTTGGTTTCTTTTCTCCCAGCTTCTTCCTCAATTCTTCAGATGATAATCTCGCCATTCAACTGGTGACTGGGATTACCATTTTGTTGGCAGACATGTTTTGTAAGACAGTGGAAAGGGATGGCTGGCAGTTCTTCCTCCGAGTGGGTGGAAAGCTGTGTCGAAAGACTCCCATCGGTTTTTCCGCTACAATCAAATATCATTCGCCATGCCATACTTGCCCTTCGCCATTTTTCGTTTGTGACTGCTCTACCACGTTGCATAAAATAGGTTAGATCTATATCGAGAATCGAAAATCCTGATGACCCCCCATAAGATTTTTCGGTGATATATACAGGTTAGGGATAGCCCTTGTTATGAGATGGCGGGGAACTGGCTCATTGAGTTTAGAAAGGTAGATGCGGTGTGACAGGATACAGTGGTTTGACGTTTGCGAGTCACGTTCTAGAGATGGGACGAATACTGTAGGTAAGGTGGGTAAGCTTTGCTTCCAAACATGAGCAAATTGGGCACGTCCACACATGAAGACTCGCTTCATCCTTCCCTTCTTCTCCGTCTTCCCTCTTCGCACCTTTCCTGTGTAAAAGCCTCTGAATGGGCTTTGTCTTTGCCCTGCTCTCTCCATATGTTTGTTTGCTACAGACGTTAAAGATTGCTCTTCGGCATCTACCAACTTCTCAGGTTGATTTGGAAGGGTTGATTTGAAAGAGTCTACACTTTTACGTATGGTTGACACTGTTTTCATTCCACCTCTTCAGCAGAGTTTGGCAGCACATACTTACCTCGAACTCACCTCAATGCGTAGCTTTGGATGAAACATTTTACTTCCCTCGAGCCTTTCTGTGTGCGGTCGTGGTTTGCTGAATGTCCTTGGGGTATAGTCAAGCAAGGAGAGCCGCCCCTGTTGGCTTTGTTTCCTTGGAACGTGGGATCTTTCTCCGAATGGACTCGACATCTTTGAAAACAGCTGTGTCCGTTCCTGGAAGCAGTATGGCATGCTCATGCTGTCGCTTGTTGAATTGAACTATAGACACAATTTCCCTCTTGCAAAACGAGTGTTGAACCTGATGCTATGCTTCAGAGCTGGTGGTGTGCCAGTGTTCAGCAAACATTCACATAAGACATGCCAAGAACGAATCAATCAATCCAAACAGCCTCGAGTGACGATACAGTGCAGCTGGACAAGTACTAAGTTCGTGCTTCACGAGACTGTCAGTCTTCTTGCCTGAAGATCACCGCTTGGTCTTGCTGCTTGGACCTTAAACCTGAATTAGGTTCATTCAATCATTTCTAGCTGATTCAGCTCTTCATCGAGTACTGCACCCACCTATACTGATGCGACTCTCCCCTCAAAATTGGACAACAGCAACCTGGAGTTGACACGAGATTCCCGTTTTCGTGTTCTTTCTCGTTTTTTTCTTCTTCATCCAATATACTTTGTAACCATTTGAGCCTGGTGCTTGATCAATTCTTTCCTACAGTCGCTCCTTAGTAGCTGTTCTAAAATGCATTTTGCGAAGCTAGTATGCTTACTTTTTGGGAGTACAGCATTTGCAGCAACAACGGTGAGTACTGGAAGACCTGCTACGATGCCAGGTGCTAGGGCTGCCATACCTCGAGTCCTAAAGCCAGCCACTCTACCCACCAAAGCAGATATCATGAACTCAATCGTCAACGTAAGTCGATACCTATACAGCATCTCCCTCTCTCCCTCATCTCTTCTCCGGACGAAAGTAATCCTGCCGCAACAGTGGCAGACCTCTGTCAACACCATAAACCGCTACCTCAACGACCCCTCAAACAAAACCGCCCTCACTTCCGCCTTCATCTTCGCCAAAGATGAGCCAATCCAACTCGCAACCCTCATGAAAACCACCAGCTTCTCCAAGACCGGCGTAAACGCCGGCAAGGTCCTGATGGGCAACTTCCCCTCCATCGTCAGCAATCTTAACAACGTCCAGACAGGCGCTATGTCGACCGATGATCCCACGGCCGCTGTGAACTTCAATAGGTGCTGTACGGTGCTCCCGGCTATTGGGGCACTGTGGGCAGAGGCTGGCACGGCGATGAAGATCGCGAATGCTTCGACGCCGCTTCCTACCATGAATTTGGAGGAGCAGTGTAGTCAGATGTCTTGCTCATCAGGGGTTGTGGGGATGCGGCAGGGAATGCCTCCACGGCGGGATCGATGGGTGCATCGATATCGTGAGCTTTGGAATAGGAAGGTCTCGCTGGTGATTTGACCGCTTTGGGTGTTCATTGATGGAGAGATATCCTTCATTTGTACGATTTAGAAATACATTCTTTAATCCGTCCCACTTGAATTTGATGAGTTTGTCGCAAGAAGATAAAAGGTATTCATGAACGGGTGTTCAACTCTGTTTACGTTAAATATACCTAGTACAGCTTTCACTCACACAAAGTGAATAATCCATAAGAGGCTAGATCCTGGTTTTAGAGATGATTCCCGTTAATTCTTGGTAAGGAAATTCTCCTGACAAACTGCAAAAAATGCAGACAAACTACCTTACTGGACCCAATAGAGGACCTTGCGCCCACAAGATTCCAGGCCAAATTTAGACGAGCTCATGTGTATATACGTTCCTTCGAACGACTAGATTACCGGAATATTTCGAAGTGTTGTGTTGAACAGAGAGGAGGTGAAGTTCAAGTAAGACAGACACCCGCCTAATCTTAGCGGATTTTAATCTCCGATGACATCTTCAGCCTCTTCTCTCCACTCTTGACCACATAGTCAGCTTCATTGTCTACATATATATCTGCAAATATCCTCCCCTAAAAAATGGCGGCGAGGAAGGCAATAGTAGTTGGCATAAGCGGCTGCTCTTCAAGTGGGAAGACAACTCTGAGCCGCTTGTTGAGGGACATCTTCCCAAACACGTTTGTGCTGCATGAGGATGACTTTTATCGTGCTGAGACGGAGTAAGTGTTTTTTTTTTGTCTTTCTTTCAAGTCTCTGTTTACTTTGACTATGATGTGCCATATCTTTTGGACACATGGAGGACAATAGAGGTGGTGTGGGAACAGGCAGAGAAAGTTCTTTCAAGATATAATCGGTCACATGACTCATCTCGACTTCAAGCATTGACTTAGCTTCGCATATGGCTGAGCTGATGTAGTGCAGACTACCTACTAAGAATGGATTGCTTGATTGGGACTGTGCAGAATCTCTCAATATCCCAGATATGGTCAGGTCTCTCGCGCATATCCAGAAGACAGGCACATTTCCTGTAAGCAATATCACTACTTATGGAGCACATATACTCAACGTCTGTTAGCCAGATCTAGATTCAAAAGAAGACCAAAATGCCATTGGCAAGTGCCCAGTCTCAGACTCCACCATCGAAGCAATGAAAACCAAAGTCAAAGCATGGTCCGCACCAACGGCACCAGGCTCCATTCTCACCACATCATCCTCACCACTCCGCCTCTGCGTCTTCGATGGCTTCCTCCTCTACGCTCGCTCAATGGTCGAAGTGCAACCCACTATGGACATCAAGCTTTTCCTACGCGTCAGCTACGCCAAAGCCAAAGCTAGACGGGAAGCACGAAGTGGCTATGTCACACTCGAGGGCTTCTGGGAGGATCCACCGGGATATGTGGATAAGATTGTTTGGCCGAATTATGTAGAGGATCATTCATGGATGTTTGAGGGTGGTGATGTTGAGGGAAAGTTCAAGGAGGGCGTGCTTGAGGAGACAGACATTAGGTGTCAGGAAGGTGAGGTGGATGTTGATATGGAGAGGACTTTGGTCTGGGCTGTTGAGACGCTGATGGAGGTTTTGCCTACTATTGCTGCGAAGTAACGGAATTTTCACCTTGCAAAGGTAGATGAACAAGAGATTTGTTGCTTTTTGTCTTGTCGTGGAATTCTTCAAGCTTTTGCTTTGTTGCTTTGTTTACCAGCTGGAAGTCTTGCCCTTGCATGCTCTTGAATGACGAAGTAGTTTTTTGTCTAAAATTTCCTCAAACCGGCGACATGTAAAATCTCCTTTTTCATTCCATTTGCGAATAGATCTAGCCAACAATCTAAAAATAGCTTCGACCTTCTTTCCTTACTACTGCCAAAACCCGTCTCTTCCAGTCTATGTTGTTCCATCTTCATCCGCTCCTGGTAATTCCTTTTTCTCGACATCGACAAGTGCTGCAATATCGATGACCATTAGTAGCTGTGTCAGATCCGAGTCCACTTTCCCGCATGTTTTGCTTTGTTTCTTGTTTTGTCTTGATACCGGGTGCCCCAAAAAGGGACATGAATACAAAGCCTTAGCGACTATTCATAGAGCCGTTGCTTTCTGCCAGAAACACTGAACCCCGATCGCTCACGCGCGACACTGGAGGATCAATGTTGGTGTCAGAGATCGAAAACGGCTTCCTGGCCTGGCCTGCAGATGGTGCAATTTAAAAGGCGGAGACTCATTGGAACTCAACCGTGTGCGGGAAGCAGACTTCAAAGGTCTCCTCCTTATGAATTGTCTTAATGACAAGACACGGGTGGAGACCTTGCTGAGGAAGCATTTGATATTTAGCCATACTGATGAGTTGCTTACCCTTCTTTCAGGCTTATTCGTACTATTCGTAGCTCTCGGCTCTGAATTGGTGCATAATTTGGTTCCAAGATCATTTTAAATAAAACCAAACGCTATGTAACCCTAGCAGAAGCCACAGTTTGAATTTCAGACGCGACATTCTCAACCACCCAGATACATATTTTGCGTATGGGGAGTGTCGGTCGAGTTGTTTAACGTTGCCCTTTGGGAATAGCATATTTCATGGTTGACTCTTGTCGCGGAACGGTTTGCTGCTATGTTGATTTTGATTGACACTATTGCTTAGTTGATTTAATCGTTGGGCTGTAGTGAGAGTGTAGATAGGCAAGCATTGTATGTTATCTTGCTAGTAACGTTGAGTTTGGAGATACAATAGTACATAAGGTATATAGGGCAGTCAACAAAATTCTCTGAAGTAGATTTAGGCTGTACTATCTTTGTTTAGAAGTATTGATATGGGTATATTTGGGGTTTTGGTGTAGCCTATTGATAGCAACTCAAAACGGACTGAACTTTGTGATTTAATTTGCGTATATACAGTCAACCTCACGAAGAGCACTTTCTCCCATGACCTTAAGGATCGACTTCTAGTATATCACTTGTAGCAAAGGGCGAAGAAAATAAGAGAGGCTAAACAACGAACTTGCCTTCAAGAACTCTCGAATTTACCTTTGAACTATCTTCACATTCAGCATGGGAAAACAGCAGCTGAGCGGGAGATGAGGCTGTCAATTTAAATTTATTCCCAAGCTGTGTTGTGATAATTTCCAAGTCTGGCTACCAACGACTTTACATAGCCAAATCCATGATTCACAACCTCCTAAGATGATCGCACAAATATCCCATAACAACGATGAAGATATTCTAGCACGCAATTCCTGAGCAAAATGGTAGGTACCCCGACAGAAAAGTAAAGCAAACGCAATCTTCAATCAAAATCGAGTGACATCTTAAAATATTAACAAGCCTGTGATACGCTGCTACCACGATCACAAGATTTCAGAGTAAAAGCACAGTCAAACAAGCATTTATTGTTTGAATTGATTAAGACGAAGGCACGGCTGGCCGTCTAGCTCACCACGAGTTACCGTCGATTTCAATTTCTGATCAAGCAGGCTTGCTAAGGGAACAGCTTTGACGGGGTATTCGCAGTGTATGATGGACAAGGACGAAGTGTAAACAATGTTATATTGTCTGTGCCTTCTAGGATCAATCGAATCACATAAGGTTTCAAGAAGAAAGGGGAGGTTGAGCGTAATCATGCCAATACAGAGTATCGACTTTAAATGACTTTCATTACCTGAGAGACTTCTCAAGGTCATCCCACCGACCGCTTCTAAACGGGTCTAGCTTCCTGAGCTCAGCGAGCCATGCCTCGCAATCTTGCTTCTCATCCAGAGCTGGTATCCGCTGCTCCATTTGGCACAGAGCCATAGTATACTCAATCAACGCATCATATATCCACTTACAGTCTTCAGCTCCATCTAACATATCTCTGAGGATGTCGAGCTGACGTCGGACGTACTCGATCCGATCTTCCTCCTTGAAATTTGGTGTAAATGTGGCACGGCCAACGTAGTCAGTAAGTGTAGTCATGAGGAATTGGTAGTAAAACCATGCAGACTGGGCATATGGATGTGCATCCGCATACATGGCCGAGATTATCAAGTCAAATTCTGCTTCAGTTAGCACAGTCCTCGAGCAGCCTCGAGCAGCCTCGTGCAACATACCATCATCCAAGAATTTCTTCCTCGTTGCATCGTCCGCATTTCGCTCATCAAGGAGACGAGGTATTAGTTTACTCCTACTGTGCCAAGCAGAGAAGTTCGAAAGTCCATTGAACCCATGTATCATCTTCGTGGTATATTCAAACTCCGACTCCACAAGGCTGGTCCCCTTCAATTCCACACTTTCCAACTCAGACACAACCTTCCTCCTATATCCCCAACCGTGGAAATTCCTGCTGTCCTTGACCAACATTTTGCCCACCAATAGTAGTTCCCTATTCCACAGCTCTCTTGCAATTTCAGGCTCCAGTCGTTTGTTTGCTTCTTCCAGCAACCATACCCGATAATTCCATAGCCAGTAACACTTGGGATATTGCACCATAATGGGAAACAAGAATTCCAAATCCCGTTTTATCAACTCAAGAGTTGTACCATGCTTCCCAGGATTCGGTGGTGCGGGGTTCGGCGGGGTCGTGTTCGATGTGGCCGTAGCAGAGGTCGATGACGAGGATGATGATTTGTCGCATGATGCTGTGATAATGTCGTTCGGAGATGAAGTCTGCGACTCCATCGAGGGCGAGGACGAATCCGACGGTTTGGAGAATAAGCCATAGATTAGCAAACGTCTCCGGACGTTCCATATTGTGTAGTATTCGGGGTTCTTCTTCAGCAGCTTTGATGTGAGCTCCAGCACCTCAATGGTGTATTGTTGTTCTGCGATCTGGCAAGTCCGTCAGACAAAGCACCTCAAATCTAGTCTGATTCATACCTTGGACTTGATCAGATCCTCCAAATCTCGGTATTCTTGGATCTGCCTCTGCTCTTCAAGCTTCTGTAGTTCCGTCCGCTCCTGGGTCGTGGCGGGGCGTGGGGTATTGTGCTGCCTCAAAGGTCAGTCCAGATACATATTTTGAATCGCCATAAGCATACGCTTGCCATCCTAAAAGACAAGGAGAAAGTTATTTTATCTGGAGTGCGATCGAAGCACAGCAAAGCATGGAGCTCGAGGCTTCAGCCACAGTCAGACGTTTCTGCTCTGGAAACACGATTCATGGATTGGGTTAGCGTCTTGTCTCACGACTCGCTTTATGAATGTCCAATGCACCTTCTTCCAGCCTCAGCTAAGTAAGTACCTTAACTACCTCACAGTTCATCTCACTTTATTTCGGGCACTTCTTTTTTCTCTCCTCTCCCTTTTTTTTTAAAAAAAAAAATCAAATCCACCTCCAAGATTCAAAGGGAGATTCACAACTAATACTAACAGTATCACTAACATCAGCCATCAGCCATCACTTGTCCAATTGTTCAATTATCTTCACGTCTACCTCTCAGACATATAACTCAATCCACAATCGGCTCGTCGTCTCTCAATTAGCAGTCGATGGCCTAAACAGCAAGTTTTTCATTCTTTTCGGGTCAAGAGGATTTTCTATTCTTTTCTATTCGTTCCACAGGTTCTTATTCCACGGGTCTTAAGTCCAAATCTTCAAACGAGAGAGACGGGACAACAGCTTGTGTCTCATTAACAGCTGGAAGTTGGTCTCCTGAGGTCATTCATTTCATTCACGTTATGTCGTCGCACAAAAGTAATACATCGCTCAGGAAAAAGAGATTGGGCCCCTTTGCCTTGAGTCCAGTTCCATCTGCAAATTACGATCCTTTGGCTATTGGGAGAGCTTTCAAAGAGGCTGGTGAGATTCAGGCTCTTTCCAAGCGATTCTTGTCTCCAGGATCCTAATGAGCTGTAGTATCCGAGCTCATTGAATATGGCATCCGAAAGTCCTCCCAAGTTTCCAATAGAGTGGTAAGTAGATATGATGGAGCTGGTGAGGACGAAGCTCGGTTACTAGCTTATGCGACACTACCACGAGTCAACCACAAATCGAAAACATTTCGTCGTCGTCGTCCCTCGTTGAAGACACATGAGTCTTGCTCGAGTTTGAGATCCACAAGCTCAATCCAAGCTCCAGACAGATTTTTACCTCGGCGAGCAACGATTGATTCCTCTACAGAAGCATTTAACACGAACAAGGATCCACGGACATTAAATACTGACGAGAAGCTGTTTCGAAATAAAGATGCTTCTCCGGATGCTTTTAATCCTCGTAGAAGGGTGACATCTCCTGTACCAAGAGTCAACAGACCTGTTCGGCCAGAACGTCGTCACTTTTCTGGTAATCGAAGTGGAAGTGGAGGTGAGCAGAGTGAATGTGCAATCAGGCTTATACTAATAAGTAGCAGGTGGCAGTGTGTTGACCTTCCAACGAGATCCTGCTGATGCAAATGGCGTACGTCAGGTAAGTGTTTCGCGTTGTTCCATTTCGCTTCTTTCATTGATCCGGATTTGAAATTTGACAAGTGCAGGTCAGTGTTGGCACAATCTGGAGAGTTGGTGGTGTAGCGCCTGTCGTTGGTGTCTCCGATGGTCGAGGTGGGCTTGTTGGAAGTGGCACGAATGCTCCTCTGTACCGGACGTCCTTTGCAGTTCAGCCAAAGACCCAGGAGAACATCGATCGCCACGAGAGTCGTCTGGCAGAGGCACTCGATCTTGATCGAACTTCTCGTGTGTTTGAGTTTCGTGAAAACACTTGGCCAAAATCAGCGCCCACAAAAAGCATGGCTGACCTTGGAAGAACCACTTGGAATGGCACTCAATGGGTTCTTGGTGGCCCTAGTCAGAGTAATCTCTCTTTGTCACTATGCTCTTCATGATTTCTAACAGCATTTAGGATCTGAGGTGCCAGAGGAGGCCCGAAATCTCCCAATCGCTCCTTTCAAATAAGTCAAGCTCTTTCAGCTGTCGGATTTAAGCTGATAGACGTACAGTTCTAGATGCTCCAAACCTCAGAGACGACTTCTATTGTACCGTACTTGCATATTCCCATACACTGCACACTCTCGCTGTTGGTCTGGGTTCTTTGCTATATGCATGGTCAGAAATGCAAGGTGTCCATCTGCTACATAATGGAACTGCTAACGGGTCTTGGCTCACATCTCTTGACTTCTCTTCAACTGTTGGCGCTAAGTGCATTCTTGCGTATGGGCGATCTGATGGTGCTCTAAGTTTGTTATCATTACACGATAATCTTCTGCCACGATTCGAAGTTGTGCATCCTTGCCCGATTGCGTGCATTGCTTGGAGACCACATACTACATTACGGCCTTCCAGATGTCCACTCTCATCTAGCCCACTTGTCAAAACTGAAGATCTTCTTGTTGGTGACGAGATGGGAAACGTCTATTACTATGCTGTTGAATGGCCAGAGTATTGGGAAGTTTCTCGCAACGGCTGGTCTGGTGCAATGGTCCTGCTGGCGAAAATTTCAATCCATACGCAGCAAATATGTGGACTGTCGTTTTCTTGCGACGGCTCTTTGTTCGCATCTGGTGGTAATGACAACTTGTGTTGCTTATTTCAAACTAACAAGATTCTTCGATTGGTCCGAGAAGACACGGGGACAGGCGAGCAAGTCATCCTGGGTACCGATGGCACTCGGCGCATTCATACACTCACGGAGCGAACGAATGCCACTAAAGTAACTACTGGCATAGAGAAGCATCGATGGGTACATGGAGCTGCAGTTAAAGCTATCGCGTTCTGTCCTTGGAGAGAGGGACTAGTGGCCACTGGAGGTGGTAGCAACGATAAATGCATACACTTCTACCACACCACATCTGGGACATGTCTTGCGACCATCAGCGTGGCTGCACAAGTCACTTCTTTGATCTGGTCGACGACTCGCAGAGAGATCGTTGCCACTTTTGGCTATGCGCAGCCAGACCATCCTTTCCGTATTGCTGTCTTCTCTTGGCCTGAATGTAAGCAGGTCGCAGCCATTCCATGGGAGGGAGAACATAGAGCATTATACGCCATTGCTTATCCGGGAGGCCCAAATGAAAGTCAAACTAGTAGGGAGGGTGGCAGAGGACTAACTAGAACAGCACAGGAAGGTTGCATTGTAGTTGCTTCCAGCGATGAGAGTGTGAAGTTTCACGAAGTCTGGACCTCTGGTCAAAAGACGACCACTGGCGGCGAGGGTCTTCTTGGAGGTAGTGATATACTGGAATCACTGGAAGGTATTGATAAAGAGGGAGAAGTCATTCGATGATTGAGTTGTGTGGGATGATTGAATGATGTGAAAGTAAGTGAGTGTGGCACCTGGCATCAAAGCTGGAGTTAGAATGGTTATACCCCCAGGATGAAATGCTACAACTGATGCTTGCTTATGGTGTGCTCAATTCTATGCAGTTATTGCGATCATTTCTACAGCGAATTTTACCGGATTGGTCATGTCAAGTTAGTGGTAGGGAGCATACATACCACCAAGGACTGATATTCAGTACGTCGGACTGAGTAAGCAGAGTGCTCAACTGTGACGCTTTCACTTACGCCTTACTGTGCTCATCCCTTCTGTTAGTTGATGTTGAAGGACATGACAAAAGAGGTAAGATCTTGGTGGATCGTATTTGCGCTGTCTTTCTGCTATTTTTTGCATCCGATTCACAACTCTATACTTGAAGCAACATCATCAACACGTTTTCAGGCATTCATAAATGATCACTATGGTCTCGAATCGAGTGAGCTATGAGTCCACTGAGCATAATCATGATGTTCCTTTGTAAACTTGGCCTGCCTCGTACTGTAAGCACAATGACAAGGTGCTCTAACAATTTTGAATATGGCTGTTAATACAGTTGAATCTATGGAGTCTAGTTCTTGGGGAGTTCTAACCAGTAAGAAGCCTGAGACTTTTGAGCTCTTTCCTCTATTACTATCAGAGCTTCGCCGTATCATTGTCAGTTCTGTTGGCTGTACCTATGAATCTAGAATATTTCTGTATACTGATATTTTATAGTGGTTTCTTACAGCACCTTCTCCGTGCATAATCTCCACTTATAATGGAGAAAATGATTCTAAATCATGGCGCTATGGTCGCTCTACAAAATCGCAGGTTCCACTAGCATTGCATATTTGTCGAGAGAGCAGGGAGTTGATGTTATGGAAAGAGAGAAATACACAAAGACGCCCACTATACAGGCGCCTAGACATGCATGAAGGACGGTAGACATCGGCGGCACATCAAGATGTGGGTGAGCAGCAGGGACCGAGAAATAAGCCGAATTGGGTTTGGGTTGATTTTGGACGAGATGTCGTTATTTTGACTTCTGCACGCAAGTCTCTCAAGTCAGGCATGTTCTTGGAAGAAACCATAGAGAAGCTGACATATGCAGTGGATTGGACGCCAACCTCCCAGGACGTACGATTTTTGGCCTACCAGAGCAACGTCTATGAACTACGGCCAAGTTTCTACGTAGACAAGGAAAGCATGTGCGATTTCTACCGGCAGGTTAGGGAGATATATATTGCAGATAACGGGCCGTGGCCATCGATCAATTCCAACACATTTGCGCCAGGAGTGGCTCTGGAGAGAGCGATAGATATATTGGACAACTTTTTGCTGTATCGGCTGAAGAAGCATAAGCTTGAGGTTGGGGATATTTTGAACGATGGTGGGAGAGGTGTATTAAGTTCCACTAAGAGAGATGGTTCTATAGGTGGTGGTAGTGGTGGAGGAAATGTGACATTCTGCCTTCGGCGCTTGAATTATAGGCTAGAACGTCTGTGGTCTTGCAATATTGGGAGAGCTGACGTTTCTAACTTGGAGCCGAGGGGAAAGGTGTCGTTGCAGAGGCAGAAACAGTTGTAGGGTTCAGAGGGAGGGGCAGGGCCAACGCGACTGGAAAGGTGTGTTGAGTTGGAGGAAGTGCGTTGAGAATAGCAAACGGCGTATGGATTGTAGCTTATAGGTTCATAATGCGAGTCTTGTCTCAATGACTAGGTAGTTAAAGATTGCAGATCTAGACGTGTTCTTCATGTCTCGATAGTGTTGTGGGCTTAGTGTTGTGCTACTAGCTCCCAGTATTTTTTGAGATCTAGATCTGAATTTTAGGTATAGGTAATGATGTACAAAGCGGCGGGAGATATAGTGTGGTCAACTTACTGCTGTGGTTGCACTAGGCTATTGGTTTTGTGGTTGTACATTCAGATGTACTCGTGATCATATGATGTGTATTTTGATATGAATTTAGCTGGACTTCTGCTTTTGGTGATAACAAGGAGACAGACGACTGCATGATTGACCCTAGATTTAGCGAGTGTGTTGTAGCTGGCTCGAATTTATACACATAGTTTGTAAACTTACTTTATCGTTTAGTAGACTAAGAGACACTCTCGCTCTCAATCCACTTAAGAACTGAGGTTAGTCCCAAGCATAGGTTAGAAATCCTGTTCTCGAAAACGTTTCTCAATTCGAGTAATTTTAAAAATCGTGTTCATCGACTTGATATCCAAGATGCAGCTACTCAACCATCCCATGTTGTTTGCTTTGTTAGTGACGAGGGTCGCAGCGATGTATGTCTATCTTCTCGCACTTAGCATCCTCCTCCTTTATCGCTCCTCTTCCCCATCTCAATTCAACGTTTGATTCAGCTCTGCCGACTTGTAAGTTGACAGGGTAGGGCTAACAGAGGATGAAAATAGAAAACCTATTGGTTGCTGGACAGACTCCCACTATCGCGCTCTGCAAAGCGATTCTGTTACCTTGTCTTTGATGAGTGCGGCCATTTGCGCGAATTATTGCTCCAAATATCCGATTTTTGGCACGGAGTTCGGTTCGTTGTCGCTCTTTTCCTTCTTTTCTTCACCCTCGAAGCGGCGCACAAGATGGAATGTCGTCAAGTGAATGGCTAGAAGATTAGGGGAAATTGGACTGATAGCTGATGCATGCGAAATAGGTACCCAGTGTTTCTGTGGCACTCAACTCATGTTCGGTGCCATTTTCGAAGATCAAGCTTGGATAGGATGCACGATGCCTTGTGAGGGGAATAAAGGGGAGATGTGTGGTGGGCCTTGGGCGTTAAATCTGTATGTCCATTGATGAGTTGCTGTGTTAAGTTAGTGCGGTGTAAGCAAGGCGGTTGCTTGTGTTGGTGTTGAACTGGGAGAGCTGCCTGGGAAGAAAGGAGAGCTGGGGAGCGGTGGTGCTGGAGGGAGTGGTGTTCTTTGTAATGGAGTGTGTATTCTCGTCTGTTCTGTGGACTTGGGAAACAAGGAAATGTGCGGACCGTGGTAAATCCATCTATCTCTGGTATTTTAGGTAATCTTATAGGAGCTGGCACGGTTTAGCATCGACTTAAGTCATTAGGCTAGAAAGAAGAAGTTGCGAAATCCTTGAATCTTCTTTGACATCACAATTGTTTTGATACGAGGGCGATAAGAATAAGCCTTCTGCATAGCATCTAAAAAGCAAATCTTGAACCCTGGTATTGTTGAACTAGCGAGAGGAAAGATATGAAGCTTAACGTCCTATACATTCAAAAGAAGTAGAATAGTAACTGATCGCTAATCATTAAAGTTTTGAAAAGTTTAGGATGGTCTACATGTTGTTGTTCTGTCTCATGCTCTTTCGCTTTCTTGTGCCAAGTAAAAAAGTGCACACTAAAAGTCCCACAGTCCCGAGTCTAGATTAGTCCCAGTTAGGTAGCTCCCAACAACACTTTCGATGTTGGTGACTAGCAAAAGAACACATATCTCTTCCTTAGCTTTCCAAAGGAGAAGCTCCGGAAGAGCTAGCTAGTAATCACCATTACCTCTCCCAATTTCCATTCACAATAGCAAAATGAAGCAAAAGTCAAAAGCAAAACATATGTGAAATTCCAAACCTTCATCCTGCCCGAAGGCAGGACTTAGTACAAGGCGCGCAGACTTGTTTATCCTCAATAGCCCCGTAATGATTATGAAATATCAATGGCTCGGAGTCCTCGGACTTCAACGTAACCATTCTACCATATTGTCACTTAGGACTACTGATTCTCGTTGGGAATTCTGAAATTGTGTAATATAAACCATTGATCAGAGCACATGAGTGAATTCGATAGTGTGATATAATATTAAGGAATAGGGGCCTTTTTAGTGCTGCCTTCAATAGGTTGTCTGAAACTGCATGGAATATGCTAATATCTGGTCTACCTTTGTGGGATGGTCAAGTTCTTTATGTCGTGTCTCTTCGAAATTACCTCTTGGTTTCAGGATATGCGAAGAATCTCTGGGAACCTGCGAATATGTTACACTTTCTTCCTTTCCTATGAAGAAACATTTATCACACTTACCAGTGCTCGCAGTCTTTGTCTGGAGAATGCTGATAAGAAATCCTCAAGTCCAATCACTTAATTGAAGCCGAAATTACAACTCATCAAACCTCGAAGTCTCTAAGATCGAACGAATCATCAAGCGAAATGGAAGAACATGTCAGCTTCCACCCGTTCCCAAGATTATTAAATGAATTACAAGGAGCCATTTGGAAGCTTGCTCTGCCAGGGCCTCGTATGTTAATGTTGACCCAAAAACGGGGCGGACCTCAGTCAACCCTTGATGGGAGATATTGTCCTCGACCTATCCAATACGAGACCCAGAGTCACCCTATATCAACAAATATGCTACACACATGTCATCGCGCAAGAAAGATCGCGCTCGAGAAGTACTTGGAGCACCGGTCTCCTCGTTTGACTAGTCCTTGTTACATAGCTTGGGATCAGGATATAATCATGATCGATTGGCGTGGCTTGAAAAGGATCGTTGATCCCGCCAAGATCCAAAATGTTGTGGTAATTTTCAGTGAATCGCCATATTTGTGGTCCTTCGAAAGACTACTCAGGATCTTAGCATCATTTGGAAGTCTCGAAAGCATCATTTTCAGCTATGGTACCATCGAAGATACAACTATAGAAGATGACGAGCATCGGGAGCGTATTTCTCGATGCTTTGAGCAGGCTTGATTGGCTGCGAGGAGAAGAGAAATCAATCTCCTGATGCCCGATCCCTGTCAGACGGGAGAGAATGCGAAGGAAAACGAAATAAAGGAGATGGATGTTCCGAAAGCTCCGCGCATTACGGTCATGGTCATGGAGGAGCTACACTTGATGTACGAGAGAAGATGAAAGGTTCAGTACTCCCATTTGAAATCAGTATTGCGATCTATAACTGACCGTGTTTTTGCAGGACGCATGTTGCCCCCTAGAATACAATACCTCGAGTAGCCACTGGGTTGATTTGCTTCCAGTGAGCGTAACTCCAGAGTCAAGAATGAGATCGAGCGAGTGAAGCTAGGATCAAACTCAAGTGGAGGATATACGGTGCTGCAATGGGGAATAGTAGCGATGTGGAAGCCTATTTCTCTCCATCCTTGATATCCTGAGTGAGCTTTCGTACTTTAGCAAAATGTATCACAATTTGGCAGAGTGCGAAGCCTCTGCATTGAATTGACTATTTGTTATTATGTATACCAATTTTTGTTAACTCACTGCCAGCGGAGAGGTTTAGCGAGGCTTTTCATCGCCAACCAAGATTTGTCGAAGCACTCAAGATCACAATCGAGTCAATCGTTGTGAACCTCGTGACAGCAATGCACAGCAATACACAGGAGGGCAAAAGAACGGCGGCATTATTGATATGTGGATTTATAAGATAGTAGGACTGCCGTGGGCTAAGAAAGTGACGTGCTGGTGCTAGGCGGTCTTCCGATGACGCTAATTAGTCGGGTACTTAACCTAGGACAAACCCTCTTCTCTTCTCCTCGACGTAAATCTCCTCAACTCTCCTCACCTTTCTTCAACGCTCCTCACCTCTCTCCACCTCTCTTCACCTCTCCTCGCCTTACTTCATATCAAGCCACCTCTCCTTAGCACCGCAAGAGTGAAAGACTTACCCACGCTGCAAACATCCACAAACTAAAAGAATGCCTCCACTGGCGTGTGCAGGGGTCAGGTCCAGTGACGGACTATGCGAGTGTTGGGGAAACGAAGGGGAAGCACAAATACAGAAATTTCGCCAACATCACAGAAATTCTAACGTAGAGGTTGAAGCTGCCGCTAATGGCTTTCTGTTCCCACAATTCACCGAGCTATCACAGGAGCTCCAAGATGCGATATGGAAACAAGCTGTGCAGGGACCACGGTTTATCGAGAAGACTACAGATGAGTCCTGGGAACGCAAGGCACGATTAAGAGTTTGCACTGAGGTACCTTCTGTGCCAGCAATCTTGCATACAACAAGCCGCTCTCGAAAAATTGCCCTGCAGCATTACTCTCGTCTTCGGTTTCCTTTTTATTTTCAGGGATCTATGAAGAAGTCTGAAAGATGACGATTGAAAAATCAGTTTCCGGGTCTCCGTCTATATGTGAACTGCAATAGCGATACTTTCGTCCTCAGAGACGACTACTTATTATGTTATGTCTTTTATAGTGCTCGGGTTCGGAACAGGATCCGCCACATTGCTTGTGGGTATCAAAGGGATGGATTCTTCAAATGGAGTATGGAGAGATACATACCAGCGTTGACTCACCTGGAGACTGTCACTCTTATGTGCGAGCCTACAGAGTGCATAAGTGACGAGCATCTGAGCAACGAATCTGATGGCATAATAATAGGTTGGCTGCAGCAGAGGCTGAAGGATGGCACGGCGAAACTCAATTCTAACGGCAAATGGATTATGTGTGCAGCACAAAATGGCTCGAACTCCGGCAGCGAGAGCGGAGGGACGGGAAAAGAAGTTGTTGTAGTTCCACCAAAGATCTTGTTTATGCAAAAAGGGGATCTCAAATCTGCCACAGAGGCAGCAAAGGTATGTTCCCGCTGTTTGACAATTATCGAAGACGCTAAAGCTGATCTGTAACTAGATCTGAACACTGCGGCTGAAGGATTGTTGCTAGCAGGGAGAAGCGTAGGATTGTAGTGATCTTACTCTGCTATTTTCGCGTTCTGGAACAATTATGGGTAGCAATATATTTGACGGGAGCAGATATCTGCTACTGGTACGAGCAAAGATAGAATATGTGCACAGGAGATAGGATGTGAGGAGATATGGACAGCTGTTGCATGCTATCTTCTCTCAGCTAAATGATAAGAAAATCCGGACATACCTTTATGTTTGTAATCTCAGCAAAAGTCAGCTCGATTCTAGCAACCAAAGAAAATGGCTTCTAAAACCTCGTAATGTCAAGTGCTAACATGGTTCTTTGTGCAGTGATCCTCACATCATCATTTTTACTGGTGAAATAGACATTTTCTACCTGACCTCCATGATTTGTTCCAGTCCTGGCAAGAAAAATGGTGCTAGAAATTAAACGAACTCCAATGCTGACGTAGAATAAGCGATATGAGCGCGACATGGACTTCATCAGGCCCTATAAGCTGAATTCCGACTGCTAGCAGAGGTATAGGCTTCATAACATTAGGACAGCGGCTTTGCGCATGGCCATCGAAAGGCAAGGAACAGCCAGAAAAAGGACCGTGCAAATAATCAGTCAATGGTTGCCAACATTTGCCTGCTTTACGATTACGCTCTTGAATCTTCCATCAGCTTCGACTGTGTTTGTGGCTACCGTTTGACTTCATGATATGATATGGATAGAGATGCTGGTGGATACCTAAGCCGAGCACGGTTTGTCTTCCTCAGATCCAAGACATGGTACATTGAGGAAGAAGATCCATCGGAAGAGCCCAAGTTGAAGGCTACGGTCAGAATTCTAGCAGTTTATACGCGCATTTGCACAGACACTGTGGATTTAGCAGCCTCAGCGATGATTTATGGCTGTGGCATGGCGAGGACACAAATCCATCACCTCAATCATCACCGGTGAGCGAGAGGATGTCGATGGTCTCTAGAGCATACAACTATGCCGCCTCTTTACATATAGTTGCTCACAGATGCGAATTAGAGTAGGTCGCAGAGTGAAGCTGTTAGGAGACACTAACCTGGTCGGGGGAACAACCTGGAAAGGTTGGTGGATGTATGGTCATGTGACTTGAATGGAAGTCTTGGCACCGCTTAGCGACCGCACTAGTAATTCTCAATCCCACACTTGAATTTTCAATCCTGACCGACCTCGAAATTCCACGACAACCAACAACATCAACGACAACCGATTGCCCTGATATCCAACATCAGGTTAGTAGCACTTGATACCTTTCACTGCACTCAGTATGCCGGACCTCGAAGTCAACAACAATCAGAATCTGCAGGGTGGAAAGAAGAAGGGGGATTTGGTTGGAGTCGCATTTAGCAATTTCGAGCTATGTTGACAATGAAAACGACTTCACTTCTGCCCATCAACTCTTCTACATCATCTGCAAAGTTTCAAGATCTGCGGATCTGGTTGTCATTGGTTTCGCAGGTTCCGCGCATTTGACGCTTATTTTCCTCCACCCTCATGAACATGGCAAACACTAGCTAACTCATTCTCATCAATCAGAATCCGCAATCATGGGTATTTCTCGTGATTCCAGACACAAGCGCTCCGCCACCGGTGCCAAGCGTGCATATTACCGTGCGTAGTAGAAAGCCCATATGTCTTGATTGACTTATGTTCCAACCTGAATGAAAACTGAGATTTTTAACAGGGAAGAAGCGCGCTTTTGAAGCCGGCCGACAAGAGTCCAACACCCGTATCGGATCCAAGAGAATCCATCTTGTCCGTACCCGTGGAGGAAACCGCAAGTTCCGTGCCCTTCGTCTCGAGTCCGGCAACTTCTCCTGGGCTTCTGAGGGTATCGCCCGCAAGGTCCGTGTGATCGTCGTCGCTTTCCATCCTTCCAACAACGAGCTTGTCCGAACCAACACCCTCACCCGCTCCGCCGTCGTCCAAATCGATGCCGCTCCTTTCCGACAATGGTACGAGGCACACTACGGACAGAAGTTGGGTCGCAGACGTCAACAGAAGGCTGGTCAAGATGCTCCAGAGCCAGATGCCAAGAAGAGCAAGGCCGTCGAGAAGAAGCACCACGAGCGCTTCGAGGCCGTAGGAAAGGTTGATGCCGCTTTGGAGAAGCAGTTCGAGGCTGGTCGTCTTTTCGCCGTTATCTCATCGAGACCTGGACAGAGCGGACGTTGTGATGGATACATCTTGGAGGGTGATGAGCTTGCTTTCTACCAGAAGCAACTGCGCAAGTAGACGGTTTTCTACTCTGCTACGGTTTTATGGGAATGTATTCTGGGGGATCACTACGGCTTGGAGTTGCATTTGCGGATTACTGCTCCATGACCACACAGGTTCTATGAGCAATTCAAGGGAATACAAAAAGCATCTCGTAGCATCCTGTTGAACATCGTGATTTTTTTGTCGATTCAAAATTGTGCCGTGTTCCCTGCAAATTTCCAGACCCCGCATCACAAGCTCAGCCTCGTCCAATCCCACCTTCAATCACCATTCCATCCCACAGCTGATCATTCCTAATAGCTTTTCGAGCGCTTACACCAAACTCAAAATGTGACACATCTTTAAAATGCATATATTCACCATCTAGAGGACTTGCCATATTTCATCAATGATCGACGTATCCAAATACGTTTGAACCATAAGCAACAATGTCCACTTCAACTCCAACTCCACAGGTCCCGGCACCAACCCTCACAACCATGACCACGAACACGCATACAGCAGCTCCATCTCTCTCTCCAACGGCATCCTCGCGGTCGCAGAACTCACCATCAATGCCATCATCATCTTCCTCCCATCCTCAAGCTGCCCACTCCTTGTCGCCCAGCGAATCCAATGAACGGCAGATTGCAGAGGCGCGTGCCTTTCTGGCAGCGTCGATGAACAATATTGGAAGTAGCTTGGACAGGACAATGCAAGAGAGAGCGAGGAATTTGCATGATAATAGTAAAGTCTTGGAGAAGCAGCAGAAGGAGGTTGGGAAAGCTACGGAAGGTGTGTTTCCCCCACATTATGCATGTCTTGCTCCCAAATGATATTCGAAATTGCGACATTGCGACATTTTCCTAATTAGACGACTACGAATTTAAACTAACAACAAGCAGCATTGAGAAAGGAGAACGAGAAATTAGCTAAGATGGCCAACGAAGGCAGCAAGAAAGTCAAGGAGCTGGGAAATGTGCAAAATTGGGCCGAGATGCTTGAGAGGGACTTCTTGGTGCTGGGAGAGTGGGTGAGACTTGTCAATGGCGGAAGTGAATCTGGAAGCGGAAGTGAGAGCAGTTGGACTGACAGTGAGGGCGAGGAAGGCGACTATACACATGGGAAGCAGTCCAACGGCGAAGAGAGTACGCCTGTGGCTCAACATATAGAAGCTCAACTATCGCAGGACGAGCAAGGACATCATGGTAAGGCTGCAGAGCTGCAGCCAAATCCAACTATGACAGATTTTGCTGTGGACTATGATGGTGATGCACAGATGCAGGATACACAGCATGCTGCAATGCATGTCGAAGAGAGTATGGCTGCAGATGAGCAAAGCGGGCAGAATATGCTTGTGAAGGAAGAGAGCGATCTGATTGAGGTCACCAAAGATGAGGACCCGCTACTTCAACCACCTGTGGATATAGGAATTCAAGAGGCACCAATACATGAGAAAAAAGCCGCTGATCTAGATCACTCGATGGCTAATGCTGACCAGTCCATTGAGGTCACAGTTTCCAATGCTGCTCCTCTCGATGCTCCTACGGAAGATGGCGAAGCCGTTCAATCTCACATCCAACAAGATACCCCAGCGACAGTATGCCATAACACGTCAGCTCAGCATATCCATCCTATTGAACCGGAACTTGCACTAAAGACTACTGGTGAAATACCTGCGGAGCTACCATGCGAGAGCTCACATCATCTTAACGAGAGTGATGCTACCTGAGGATTTGGTGAACATGAATTCGACCGCACTACAAATAAGAGATGGGTTGACCGGTTGAATTCTTCAAGTAATAATAATTGCCCAGCCGACGAGTTTCAGCTCAGCGAACAAAGGAACGTAGCCAGTTGCGGTCTAGGAGTTCGAGAATGTCCACAATCTGGAAGGCTTTCTTCCTCGTTATTCGTATACTCTGCCGCTGTCCGTCTCGCGAATGATCGACTTGGAACATGGTCATCGAACTTTTTGTGCAATAATGCTTCGGATGTGTTATACAAACTAGTCATATACTACGGACGAGGTAATGGCAGACGGAAGTCAGTCTCATAGAAGATGAAAGGTTGAGAATGCCGCTGGATGTGGATTTATGAGAAGTCAAATATGAGACAGCTGCCGAGCAGCACTTGATGCACATGCCATACTCTAGGATCTTGGATCGAAGTTTTTCCAAACTTGCCATCTCACGAACCATTTAAAATTTTGTCAAGGTTCTCAATCTTAGCAAAATAATATATGTGGAGAAATTTTGATTTCCGAGCAAGGCAATTGATTTTGGATAAAGTGGGCAGCATTGGAGATAATTGCCGTTGTTAAATGCTCTATTTGAATAGATATATATGACATAAGGTCCTTCTCCTAAAGTGTTAAATGATCGTTCTGTAAGCAAAAGTGGTCTCGGTTTTTGCATTTGCTGGACGTACCGATGTCTTGGCATCTCTGTAAGGTCAAAGTGGGGTGAAATTTGTGGCTACCAAAGATCCAACTTGAAGACCTTCGAACATCAATCATCTGAACATCATCTACATGTATTCCTTCCCAATCACCATCCCACTCTGATATCTATGACAAGCTGCCATCAAGCTCTCGCTGCCAGTAATTTTTTGCTACAAGACGCCTGAAACCACCAGACGAACCGTGAGCTCATCAGCTGCAGTCTATCTCTGGGCCAGTGTCATATCCATCAACCAAAATGATACAGCTTCCCTCACCATCTACGCTCACCACAATGCTGGTCCCACTCTTACTCGTTACCGTCTTAAGTGGCTGCTTCTACGTGTTTGCTATTCCGACGCGGCCTCCCATCGTCGGCGTGCCAGGACTAGAAGATAGGAGGGAGAGTGGACGTCGATGATCATGTTCTCAGTCTCGCAGAGATGATGGCAAAATAATTCTCACATATCCTTTTCCATGAGATGGGGCGACGCTCATTACTACGGTACTTTCATGAATCAATGCAGCCCAAGAAATTGGAAAGATGTTCCGCTTGCTGGAGGTTGAGCTCATGCCTGAACCATCCTTACAGACTGTGATCACGACATGACTCGAGATGAGACAGAGGTGGCTTTCCCGCGCGGGTAGACGGGGCGGCAGTTGACGCAACTTTGCGATGAGCAACAAAGATTTTGTGTTATTTCCTAAAGAAGGGATAAGATCGGACGAATTTCTGGCTTCTTGTCCTAAAGTTCGCAGTCGTCTATGGTTTGGCGTTTCTTGAGAGCACGAGAAGGTCACTAGGTTCTTATGAGAGGAATAGGACAAATTTTTGGTTTATTATGCATTGCGTCCCCTTGTATCGACTTTCGCTTCCTGCTTGTGCGTCTGTCTTGTCATGTACTGTTATGACCATATATTTCCCGCGCTCTCTGTCGTCGCAATGCTTTCTCACTTCCTGTTTGGGCGAGAGTTCCTCCAGAGTGTTCACATGATTATGGAAAGCAGAAGTCAAGCTTTACATCTGACTTGTACGACCAACCAAATTACCAATGGATGGAAACAAGCTTATTCTTAGTCCAGCTCGAGGGGGTGTGACTGACTCGCTAGTGCTTGAGCTTCGCATCCGAGTCGAGGTTTGGAGCCAAGCGTCTCGAGGCATGTCGTAGTGGGAACTCTAAATTCGAGGTGCGAAAGTGAAATGCCGTCTCGCCTTTATCTCGAAGATTAGCTTGGTGCTCTTATGATCATGGCATTGGTCGGAAGAAGAGGCATCATCGTTGGAATGAATGCCTCATGCCCGGCGTTGATGGGATTCTGTATCTGAAATCACGATTTCGCAAAGCCCAAGTTTTTGGATCAAGCCGAGTAAACGTGGCGGTCATGGAGGGAAAGGGCATCATTGCTGAAGTCCGTGTTATCTGTTACGCTTAACTCCTAACCACCAATTGGAACCACAAAGATTCAGAGTTTTGAATTCGACGTCGGCGTTTCTTATACTTTCCCCTCTTCTAACTAAGTTCCAGCTGTAGATCTCCTTAGATCGTATTTTTACCCTTCAGTTGCCTGTTAGTCATTAGAGTTGAGAGTAGGATTGTATTAGGTCTTGAGCTTTGCCAACAACATAGCTTTGTGGGTTAGTGAAGAGTTGGCACCATATTTGACCTTCACAGAGAGAAACTGTTGTGACCAAAGTTCGCTCCTAAAGAGTTGAAGACTCACAGCGACAGAGGGAAATGCAGTCCTGCCAGAGGCAATTCCCTACAAAGCTGAGAAGATTAACTTCAAGAGCTTCTTTCCAGCATCGAATCAGGGGAGGTGCAAGCCGCACAGACTTTGCGATAATTTTACTGGTCAGTCCCTGCCTTGGCTGTCTGAGGATTTCACCCAAAGTTCGTCCACGAACTCAAAATAGGCGCTTTTTTCAAACTCTTTTGTAGAAGTCAAACACTTCCGTGTTTGCTTGTACTATTTCTTGCACCGATCCCATCTTGTGGCCTTCATAGCTTCTACTCCATCCAAGTCGCCAACCTCTTACGCTTCTCAAATACGTCAAGTATCTTATCAGATGACCATCCAAGAATTATTTGATCTTAGCGAATACCCGAGGAAACAAATGGAGGACCATAACATAAACTAATATCTGCTTGTATCAAGAAAATGTCCGATAGCGTTGCATCAAGACCACCTCCTCCAGGCATCACACCGAACTTCAAGCAACCCGAAGATGCATTCCGCACAGCTAGTTTCATTGTCAACATTCTCTGCGTAGCGATCGTCACACCAATTTTACTTCTCAGGCTCTATACCCGCGCTTTTATCCAGCATGCGATGAACAGAGAAGATTGGACTTGTCTCGTGGCTTGGCTCATTTTCGTTCCTTATATTGTATCAAATATAATGATGGGATACTTCAATGGCGGCTACCACCAATGGGAGGTGACGGAGCTAGGTTTCCAGCAATTTACACATGTAAGTAGCTGTCCTCCTCACAATCAACAGAGTTGCTAACATCTACGAGGCTGAGTATGTTAGCGCGGTAATATATGGACCTTGTGTGCTCTCTATCAAGATAACTCTCCTTCTCATCTTTACTCGTATCTTTGCTCCATCGCCCAGGACCGTGATTCTCACGTATATCATCATGGCCATAATCACTAGCTTCTACGTCCCCATGTTCTTCACCAAGATCTTCATGTGCTCTCCCATCGCTGGGTTCTGGAACCGTAATCTGCACCCTAAATGCATCGACATATCGAAGCTCTTTCTCTCCGATACATTAATGAGCGTTGTGAGCGATACGGCTGTTTTGGCATTGCCGCTGCCGGCGGTCTGGGGCTTGAGACTACCACTCATGGCGCGCCTCAAGATTCTAGGACTGCTGGGTGCAGGTATTATCGCTACTGCGACAACTGTTATTAGGTTGGTTATTTTGCTGGGAGGAGACGATGAAAGCGATATTACCTACACTGTCTTAAGGTTCAGTGTGCTTGGGTATGTTATTCAATCCTCTAGCTTCTCGACCTGTTACACAATTTTTACTTGTGCGAGACAAAAAGCTGACGAGAATGGGCACAAGGTCAGCTGAAGCTTCTATCGGTCTTATATGTGCATCTCTCCCTGCACTCAACGCCCTCTTTACCAAGGTCAAGATGGAACGTACCCGTGCTTCAGAGCAAAGCCGAGAGACGGATTTGCCGCGAAGTTTGGCAAGAGTAGCAAGCACTAGCTTCGGCTCGTCTGGTAAGTCGAAGAAAGGGGGGATCTTGAGAGTCGATGAGAGCATCCTGCAATGGACCTATGTTGACATGGAGGACGACCAAGACGGAGCTCATAGCAGAGCCGCGATTGCAGAAATCGAGATGGGAGCGGTGACATCTGGAGCAGCTGTTCAGGGGGCTAACTATACAGCCGACGATCACCTAGGAAGGGGGATCAGCATTACGCAAGACACTGCTGCTGCAGAGATGTGGGGAGATGCCGGACTAGGTCAGGAGATTGGGAGGGAGAAGCCACTGCCGCTCTTGCCGCAGATTGATAGACTGAGTGAATTTACAATTTGGCAGGAGATTCTGGAGGTTGCGGAGCTTAGAAAGGCTGCTGCTAGTATGCCTGTGGGTGTAATTGAGGAGGAGATTGAGAAAATCGTTGATACGAGGAGTCCTGAGGTTGAAGATGGAGTTGCGGTGACGGAGGAGGGACATGGAAACCGGGAGGAGCCTAAGGATGACGATGGAGAGGGAGAGAAGGAGGGAGAGTCGCGGCAACGAATAGAGGTAGAAGACATGAGTGTTACCGAATTGGAAAAGCCTGGTAGGACGTGGGAGGATAGATAGATTAGTAGACTCTTGTAGTCTAAGTTATTTTTTGTTTATGAAGGATTTAACGCAGCGGTTTTGATATATACTCCTGTCATTAACCTGCTTCTTTTCTGACGTCGATGCATTACTTCCTGACATCTTAAATGTTTTGTTGTGGACAACTCTGTTGATCCTGATTTGCAGCTCTCTTACAGTGACTAGATTTCGTGCATACCGAGTTATGGTCATTAAATTGCAAGGCATGCATCGCCCGTTGACATGAGAGCACTCCGATTCCGGTACATTATAGCCGGCTCGATTCAAATCTAGATTCACAATCCTCAAGGACTTGAAGTGCGAGTGGACCATAGGAAACCAAGGTACACAGGAATCGACTGTCAGATTTCGCAGCTACACAACCACATCGACTGAGTTTTCAAAAAGGAACTCCAAAACTCGCTTTTCGGCATCGGCTCGCATGTCGAACAACATCTCCGAAACTACCAAATCGCGACGAAAAAGAGTGTCCCATTCAAAATTCATGTAGAGCACGGGAAAAGGGCCCTTGGCAAACCACGCTGGCTGCCAATGTCTAAGACCGACGCGACGGGACTCAGAGTTGACGTGAAGCACTGGCGGGATTCGATTGTCGACTCTGAGCTTATGTCTGTCTCCTAGAAGCCATCTTGGAAGCAATCGGTTAATGACAAAGGCATGGTTATCTACGACTCGAATTGTCCTTGGCTCCAATGCTGCCTGTTCCCAGATCTGTAAGCGAAGCTCGAGTGGAAGCTCGTAGAAACTTGGCTTAGGACGTAAGGTGCTCGTTGTTAGCGATAAGAGAGTTATGATTATCATGATGAGATGCGATTGAGTATTCGGAAAATATAAAGGAATATAGAAGTGTCAATTTGCGGCACCCAACCCTAAAATACTTATCTAGCAGATGGTAGCATAACTGGTAGATGTTTGGAGCCAATAGATCGAGAATGATAGCTAATCGTAGATTGATATGATTCCGAGCCAGGGAAAGCATAGATTAAACTGTTCAACAATTGGAGTTACTAGCATTTTCATACTTAGTGATCTCAAGCTAGAGAATCTTATCTCCACTTAGCTCTACTTGGGCAGACTAGGACATTATCGGTACGTTAGATGCACAGGCTACGCGGGATGACGAACGTTTCGGATAATTCAGGGCTAGGCTTGACCTAAACCTGTAGCTTTGGGGCAATGTAGAGAAACTATCGCGATGCAAAACAAACATGGCAGTATGTTATGATGTTGTAAAACTAAAGGCAAACGGCATGAGTTTGAATGCTTGCCTTGTTTGTTGTCGCTTCATCGCTGAGTGGTTCTCGCAGTTTTGCGCCTGGACAAAGACAATTCAATTTGAAAGTAATTTTGGGGAATCGGATATGAGAATTTTAAAGTTTCAATTTCTCTTGTGATTTGCTTCTAAGAGCAGGGAGTGTGGGTTTGCTCTACCCAGCTATATGTGTAGATGTTGCCAAAGCAGCATCTGTGCTCACTCACTATTATGCATGAATAAAGACCCACATCACAGCTAACAAGAGGAGACATCGATGGGAAGCACTATCAAAGATCAAGGAGATCTTATCCCCTGCATTCACAAACCATGTCAAACTTGCTCTCTCCGTCAGCAATATCTCCCTTCTTCCCAAAACAGTTCAGCATAACATCCCACAACCCGCTCCAGAACCCGCAAACAATCTCGAGTAAGTTTATTCAACGAAACTGTTTACATATCAAGCATTCCCTTTCTCCAAGCAATGTTGTGCAGAATCAGCTTCATGAGTCGAATGTCAATGAACTTGATATCACACCCTTCCTTTCCACCTCCACCATCTTTCTTGGGCTTGACCAAATCCATGCGAGCCAGCACTTGACGTCTCTTAAATCTGCTGATATGGAAACCGTTCACAAGAAACTGCTCCTCAAAGATGATTGACTTGAGAGCATTGTACATGCCCAACAATCTGATAGTGACCTTCGTAACATCGCCACCAACCATAATGAATTGAATCTTGGCGTGGTCTCCGTACAAATTCTCGATGTCGTGGTCAGGGTCGAAAGGACGACCGGTGAAGTTATCAAGCGTGTCGGTGTTTTCGAAATACAGGATGTCGCGAGAGAAGTCAACCCAGATTGGTCGAAGCTGCAGGCGGGGTCCAAAGGCAAGAATATATCTCTCTCTAGCAACCTTGCGGGATTCCTTGCAGGCACCAAGTATACCTGGATAAGAGGTTTGGATGTAGAATTCACCTCGCATGCTGCCATCTTCATAGTATTGCTGCTTGTAACCGTGCTCCATGAGGTCAACATTGTTAAATTGGATGACTCGGTCTGATGGTAGAGCGTCCTTCCAGATCCTGAGACGAATCTCAACAGGGAGCTTTCCGAATACAGTAAACGTAGGAGCAGGCTCGCCCTCAACGGAGGCAAGCGAGTTCTTGGAGTAGAAATTCGCGGTGGATGACTTGGGGATCGCATCTTTGGCCTTAGATGGAGATGGAGCGTAGCGCAAGGAACCATCCCAGTTATAGCCTTCAACGATTGGAAGCTTTTCAACTGAGCTCAGAGGTGCAGGTGGATCCTTTGGTCTGGTAAAAATAACTCCATAGTCGATAGCAGGCTTATCTATGTCAGGAGCACACTCTGCATTGGTTTTCTTGTCTGCCTTCGCATCAGGGGTTTCCTCCCAAATCTTATGCGTGACCATTCTGACTCTGCGAAGTTTCAGATCGGCACCGGGAATGCTGTTGCTCGTATGGAGGAAGCTATATGGAGCTGGCATAGGAGGAGGTGGCGGAGCGGCAAAAAGAGGATCAACTGGGCCGGTAGGGTACTTCTTTGGCATTGGCAATGAAGGAATAGGTGCGAAATTGGGCGTGAAACAGTTGTTTTCGAAAACAGGCAAAGGGTCTACGGAGAAGCCATCACCGAAAACGATTGCAACTGGCCGGACATCTGTTTCAATTGGCGCAGAGACCATGAAAACACCCGAGTTCAGCCTAGGAGCACGAGGTTCACGAGGAGCCCGAGTAGAATTCTGAAACTGTCAGTTATGATGGCAGGTATGCCGGCGAAGAATAGACTTACATTGTAATTTGCCATTGTGCCAGTTGATTGAGGAGTTCGAGAGTGGTCTGCGTGATTTTCAAGTCTATGCTATGGCCTGCGCAATCTGTGGAAATTAAAGAAGCTTCTCAGTTTTTGAAGTTATGCAAACAAAAAGTTCGAGCCCATGAAATAAGGATGAGAATTTGGAGATTGAATTGGATTGGCATACCAAGGCTAGGTAGTATTGTGAATCGCGTTCCCATTGACAGTTTCGAGCGTTTTACTTTAGAAATGAATTAATTGAAATTGTTTGTTAAAGCCTAAGTAGATGGCTTATGTCTAAGGCGCAGACATCCAAATTCGAAATTCCTTCGATTTTCACGAGCTTGAAGATATCCCTCTGGCAACGGCGAAGCTGCAGATCAATGGGGAATCATATGATTTGCAAGCTTACCTTATTCCTCCAAAGATACAGCTAATCAACACACATGTTTCTCAAAACGTTCTATAGTGATCACAATTTTTGAATCTTTAATATTGCCTAATAAAGCCTATACCTTTCTAGCTGATCTAAGGTGAAAGATACATTCTTGCTTCAGTAGTCTACGCACAAAACGTAAGCGAATAAACTACAAACACACCTGGAGATACTCATATTACCTTATTGTTACCACAAGCAAATCCATGTGCTGATATCACGAGCAAAATGGTAGCTTTCAAGCTTCTTCTCTTTTCTGTTCATAAATTATCTGCTTCTTTAGAGCCAATGATGTAGTGGCAAGCACCATCGGCTTTGTGTGCAAGGACCTTGTCTTTATAACAAGAGCTTTATTGTAGGCAGAAATTGAATTGTCATGCAGAGCAAATCAACATCAAATCACCATTAATCATCAAAATTTTCATAAACAATGCCTAATCTGAATTGAATTGCTTGTGCTTGCTTGTTTGCCCCTCCCACCAGCTAACGGTGGTTTCGAGATGCTGCGCAGGAGGGAGCATATCCACCATCACTTCAATTCTTCTGTCTTCCAAAACTACCATTTTCTGAGTTCCTATCATTTGCATCTTACTTGTCCTTCTTGGTTAGCAAGGCAGCAAAGTTTCGTTCACAAGGTGCTACTCCGTCGTATTTGTATCCAGCGTTGCACAATCCAAACTAGAGAGATCAGAGAGAAATTCCAGTAAAAGAGAACTTGAGGTCATACCTTTGTAGCTTCTGCCTCTTCTTCCATTCTTCCGCCATCGGAAAACCAGAATCGCAATGGACCGACATTTGGGTGAACAGGTCCAAATATGATTTCCCTCATGTCTCCAATCTTGTTTGCCACATTGATGTAATTATTGAGATGTCTGGGACAATCCTTCTGGTTCTCGTTAGTCTAACGCTCTGAAAAGGGTTGAACAGCAGTGATGTTTAAAAGTCGATTCAAAGCCAGAAATTAGTCTGGATTGCTATCCAGGGTAAAATTCAACTCGCGCAAAATGTATGGTTTCACGAAGATATTTGGATAAAAAGACACAACACTGATCATAGACTTACCTTTGAATGTCGGTTGTGCATATCTGCAATGCAAACTGTCCTTAGACTTTTTAGGTATCCAAACAAAGAAAGAGATTCATTTGAATGAACACGATCTAGGATCAGATGCTGTAGCTGCTTCCTAAAGGCTGTGATACTAGGCCTCGACCGCTCTCTATGGTATCTCTCAAACAGCTCGTGGGCCAGTATTGCATCGATTAGGATGGCATCACGGCTAAAATCCATGTACATGGGGCGTATGACTGGCAGATTATGCAGACTCCAGGTGTATACTTTCAAAGTTTCTTTGCGAGCTTCGCGATTGACATGGAGAGTCGCTGGATTTCGTTGACAGTCGGCTTTGAGTTTATAGTGACGCAGCTGATCATATATGGTTGCTGTATTTTGAACGTTGCATTGAAAAATGGCGATCTTGATGATACGAGGACCTGGCAGTGCTGCCTTCCAAACTTTGAGCCGGATTGCTGTTGGTAACTTGCGAAAACATGTGAATTCCTCAAGATCGACCGCGCTTTCCTGGTGCATACGTCTTGAGGTGGATTTGATATGTCTTTTCTTCATTGCGCCCAAGGTTCTCGACTTAAGTCGTCTCGACTTTGATATGTATTTGCCCCAGGGTGTCGTTCGCTTTAATTGGACACAAAGCGAGAACACAAATAGAAAAAGCCTTTGCTTTCAAGTTGCCGTTTAGGTATTGCGAGACGCCAGAGAGATTTCGTGAGATATGGAGCTCTATAGTTAGGAAGAAGTTAGCTCCGGCTAGTCACCTGCATGTACCTAAGATGTAGAACTGTCTTTCTGATTCTCAATGATGGCTTACTTGCAACTCAGAACAGCTAACGAAAAAGAAAACCGACACCCTCTTTAGAAGAAGATGATTGTCTTCCCTATGTTACCAAACCATTCTTAGTCAAGAGAGATCGTAGTTGTTGAGATGAGAACTGAAGTATTTCTTGGGGCCAAATGACAAGGCCAGGTGCTGAGGGTAATCACGAATTCCCCTGGACTCACGTGAGCACCTGTTGCTTTAATCTGAGCAGAGAGTGAGCATACTTGAGCTAAGGGTGAGTATAATTGAGCTGAGGGTTAGCATGCCCGAAAAGAGCCCGAGTACTCCCTGAGTTAGCATAATATAGAACCTAAGGTATTTTGGCCTCATATGTGTCTTGTTTATATTCCTTACTGTTACACGATCTCCTCCCACCGCCCCCTTCTAGGTGCGTGGTTAGGAGAGGTATCGTTGAATATCCAAAGCCATAAATGCGTATCATATACTGATTGAGAGTAGATAGCATGTACTGTAAGTATATTTAGATTTCTCTTATCCTATAGAGATTGATCTAAGATCTCTGGATGCAAGTAGCCATTTCTCTAACTGTGCACCCGCTACTCGCACTCGATATGCAACATTGCCTTCCATTTTTACCACTAGACCTCTCACATAGAGCGACTCTTTAGATCTGCTTTTCCTTGCGTCCGAGAGTGCTACGAATGCAATGAACACACACCCAAATATGCTCGTCTCGTCCTTGAATGGCCTCAAAGTTCCCGAGCCAGTTGGCTCTTGGACAATGTCAAGAGTAAGGTCGTTGATGTCTATACACTCAGCTTCTACGGCCAATATTCCACTTTTCGCCGCCTCCTCTAACATAACTTCGTTCCAACTTGCCGCTCTGAAATATCTGAAAGACTCATGGTTTTCAGCTGCTTCAAGCTCCTTTGGACGAAAATCATGATACGCAATATCTCCCCTCCAACCGGCCCAACTCCAGGAGGGAATCTGGAAATCTTCAAGCTGCCGACGAACCGCATCCGGAGGAGATTTCCACAACAATGAAAGCGCAAAGTTGTCATCCGGCAGACCCCAGCAAAATTTCCAGTCATACTTCTGTGTAAAGTAACCAATTATCCCCTCAAATGCGTTCAAAATATCAGATTCGAATGTGAAGTTCCGCTTTGCGTATACGCCGATGCAATCCGTATAGATCTGCCACGCATCCCTTCCATGAGCAACAGAGAGCAACTCTCCCCACGTAAAAAAAGAATCCCTTGTGAACTCAACAACGTCGCTCTGATGACAAGCCTCCTCTCCCTTCTCTCCGTCCAGACACTTATAAAAAACCTCATGTTCAGTAAAAACCAGCTGCCTACTCGATAATACTTTCTCCTGATACGTCCACCCCCTCGTCTCCCAAACCTCCTCCCTAATAGCATGCGAAACCAATCTCGGCGTCCTTAGCCCAATATTCACACCAGAAACCTCCAAAACACTAGGAACATTCCTCATCCTATTCATTGTCCCAACACCAGGAAGCCCAGACGTGGCGTTTTCCACTGCTGCAATTATCGTCAACGCCGCATTCCTATACACCAAGTCCATCTCCGCAATCTGCAAATCTCTTGCATCTTCCGGAATACAAAGTTGATCAATCCAGATATAATCAAACCCACATGCCTTCGCCACATTCATCGCATGAATAATTGTCCTCGGAATGTTTTTCGGAATTGGAAAACTCTCCACCGTACTCAATTTAATCGGTCGGACTTCCCACTCTCCAGTCTGCGGACCCCAAACATAGCTTAGAGCTACATATTTGCACCCCTTAGGAGCTGGAACCAAGACAAATTCATGGAGATCGATGACGAAAAGTTGCGTTTGCATTTGCAGCCCTAGGGAGGATTGGTGCGCGCATTTTTTGTGTTGGTTTACGCATGCTTGGGCAAGAATAGCTATCATAGATAATGGCATCCAGGGTCTATTAGGCGTGATATCTGAGCGACGAGCTGTGAGAATATTCCCTTGTTCATCGCGAGGGTTAGGACGCCAGAGTGAAAGTTCCCTTGTCTTTACAAAACCGAATGAACTGTTGTAATCTGGGAGTTCTGTGTCGGTGCAATCAACTGAGAAGACGGTGTATTCATATGTGGATTCTGCAGTTCGTTTGAGCTTGCAATCTGCATCTGAAGGTAAAGTTCCATTTCTCCACAAATACACAGCAATCTCAACGAAGAAATTACACAAGTCGCATTTATTTTGCAACATATCGTAAATTTTACCCAGATCTACCTCAAAGGCATCCTCTTGGGAAACCTTTTCGTCTTCCTGATATGCTTTAAATAGTTCCTTCAAATCGAATTTAGAACATCTTTCGCACAGGTCCGTGGCTTTGGAATATCGAGCCGTGGCTTCTGTCCATGTTGGAGGATCGCCTAACTCATTCGTCCAAGAGATAGTGAGTTGATAGATGGGATAGCCGGTGTATTCGCCGGCGGAGTTAAATATCGAGTCATATTCTTGTTTGTTTATTAGGGCGGTTTTGGTTTTGCGTGTTGTTGGCATTTTGGATTTGGGTTTTGAGCGCTAGGGGAATATTAGGAGTGAATTTGATATTGGAGGAGATCTTGGACGAGAAATACATGCTCGTCGAGACTGAATTAGGCTGCATCATTCCACGTGGCGGTGTGGAATTCCCTTATGTTCGTAGTAAGCTCACGAACGTCAACTGGAGCTGTGATTGGCTAGAAACTACCAAAAGCGGGCTTTATATCCTGCCTTCAACAGATCTTCAACACCATAGAAATCAACGAAAAATTGCTAGTCCCACCGGTTGCTAACCCAGCTAGTACAATCTCTAGCCTAAGAAGTAGTTCGAGGCCCAAGATGCCATACATGTTTCGCCAGTTAAAGACGGTGAGCTTTTGCAAGCCTGAGTTCTGAGTCGGTTACTTTGATTTCAGAAATAGTAGATCTCTCCTGCTATCGAGGTGCAGGTTTAGAGAGAAAAAAAAATGGCTTCAAGGAATTAAGAGGGGGCGTATTATCCATGCACAATTTCCAAAACACAAGCTGCATATATACCCAGTAATAAGATTAATAGGTAGATACACCCTTAAGCTGTAGCTATGATTAAGTTTCCATTCTTTGGCCGATACAATTTCTTTTTCCTTTTAATTCTGTTCTTTTGTAAAAAAAAATAGCAAGGCCTACTTAACTAATTATAGAGCTTTATGTCAGGGATCAGCTACAAGATAGGCGAATGTAGTCGATTTGTAAATACAAGAAGAGTTATCTAAAGAGAAAGAAATGAGAGGAATAGAAAGTAGCAAGCTGAGACATGTTTTCTTGTTCGTGGTTACCTAAGAACATGCGATTGTTGGGTTTCAAGGAGGATTTATCGAGGCAGTTATGCTACAGACGTATGTATAAGTGTAACCCATCACAGTAACGACTAATAGATAGGAGACAATGAATATAATGAAGTTTACAGAGAGATCTAGGAAGCTAGTTAAAACATACGATCAAAGAAGGGAGGTATTTAAATTGAGACAAGTACAAAGCAGGAAGGAATTTATAGCCACCGGCTTGTCTTGACCAGGATATAAGAAATCTCGTCAGCAGACATCAAAGCAAATCTGAACACACACACCACCCAAAGATTTTCCCACCAAGTTTCATTGAACAGACAACTGTCATGTCTCTCAGCGGTCAACAAACTCCAAACAATACCCAATCGCAGCGCCCCATCCACACGTCTCCAGTTGCCAATGGATTGACAGCTATCATCAGCATGGTAAACAGTCAACTCCATGGGGTTGAATCTGCACCTGCAGGTAAGAAGCACGCACTGGCAGTAAAGTTACACCTGAAAGTTGGAAAGAAGCTGGCCGAGCTGAAAATTATCGATAAAGTGACAGGAATGCTCATTGAGAGAGATAATGATTACATTAGAGTACTATGAGTGGCGATCTGAAGAATTTGATAACCAGATCTCTAATATTTTAATAGATTCAGTGATGACAAAACTTTGGAAGCTGCGGTCTTCGAAGCCTTGGATGTCTTTGGGGAGTACCGGAGAACTGGAATTGTTCACACTGACTAGCTAATGATCCATACTTTGAATGGAAGTCTCTGGCAGCAGCAAGATGAGGACGTCATGCAAATACTAAACAACCGATTTGTTACTTGGGGTTCTGGAATGCTTGTAGACGATGAAATGAGACAAACAAATCACGGAAACAGAGTCTCCCTCCCATCTATATCTTCTACTTTTCTTTATATGGACCACTTTCCAAATGTGACAACAAATTCAGACGACTTCACTTGCCTTATGTATAAAAGGTTCTGCCTAGCCCTTCTAATTTGTCTCGCCGCCTGGATTATATTCTATACAAATTGTTCTACCAACAGCCAAACTTAAACAAAAAAAAAATGTGACCTCTGCCAGTATCCAAAAGCATCCCACAGCATTCACGATGGCCAGTCCCAGAAAACCAAAAGACAGCTCGTTTGAGCAATCGCCCCCTCCCTACAGATCGCCAAGATAGGTGACCCGATCATCCCGTCAGAGCGCAAAGAGTTAGAAGGATTGGTGTATTTGAAAGTTGTTGCGAAACTAAGGAATCTCAACCTGAGCCGGAAGCTCACAGACATGCTGGTGCAATTTCCGGATACTCAGTTTGAGGAATTGTGAGTATCTAGATCAAAAGAAGAACTTGGTGATTACAAAGACTGATCTGGGTTATTTGCCATAGTGTTACAAAGGATAAAGTCTTTGAAAAGCTCTTCTTTGAGGCTTTGGCTGCACTGGGCCATGTGCGAGGAACAACTACCACTGCAACCACACGCGATTGAGCAAATATTTGTACATCGGAAGACTAGAATGGGAGGTTTCTGGGAGAATGGCAGTTCACGTTTGGAAGAGAGGGTGAGAGGGCATTGGTGAAGTGATAATGATGGTTGGTCTGTGCAATCAATACAGTCACTTCAACACCACACTGTGACCAAGTGAGATTAAATGTGCCCAAGCAAAGGGCTGAAATGCAACAGGAACCGAAATGTTGCTACAATTGTCTGCTACAAGCATTTTTGGATGAGGGTTTCTCAACTGTCAAATTTCCGTAACCCCTATCTGAAGGTGTTAAATCATGTGACGCACAAATTTCAGGAAAACTTCAGATGCCTAATCATTGACTTAAGCAATCAGTGCCATAATAATTCTATCTGAAATCTAGAGAGACTCGAAGAAAGGGAGAGAATATTCTTTTAGCCACGTGGAAAGAGAAAGAAGTATAGTTTCACATTTCACATTTCCTCGCTAATAAGCGAGGAGTTGCATATGAAAGAGCTGTTGTCGCTGTTGATTTCATTGCATTGCATCTTTGTGTGGAGCTTAGCTTTGCATATGTAATCTGCTCTCCGCTAGCTATCTATTTGAAGGCTTTCAGAAGCAAGAGCATAGTCAACCATGCTATCCTTCACCCATTGACACCCATTCGCTGCTGAAGGAAGTGGAATCCCATCCCCGCATTGAATCCGTGTGCCATAAGAAAGAAGAAAAACCAAAGTCCACCCTCTGCGATGGAATAACCCTGAGAAATCCTGAGAACTGCTCACAAAACAAAATTATCCCATGCCCAGAGCCCTTAACCACCCTCCGTTTGTATGTTGCCAATCCTCAGAAGATTCCTGACAAGATCTTCTTCACCGACTTGACCAATTGCTTGACTTTTCGTGAACCCTTACGGACTGTCTCTGCGACCTTGCGGCGTTCCTTGGCGGTTGGGCCATGCTTGAAGAAGATCTTTACCTAATAGATGTTAGCAGTGCCCAACGCAAGAATACAAGACGATTTTGTACATACCGAATCAACCTTGGCATCAGCAATCATCCTTTTCTTTGACAGAACGCGAACTCGAGTGACACGATAGCCATTTGCTTGGTAGTATTGCATACACTGCTTGAACTCCGTCTCAGTACCGTATAGTTGCTTTACTTGACTATGAAGGACCATCTCCTTGTCAGGAAGACACAAGGTCAGGGTTTCAAGACGGCTAAAATCGACGACATCACGATCGCTAGCAGCACCCTTACCAGCAGTGCAGAGCATCCTGCTTGACGCGTTAGTTTCGCGATCTCTGTAGGGTAGGGAAAGGTGAAAGAATGAATACTTACAGATGCTTCAAATTGTTGTGCAAGCCACTGACAGCCTCAACTGGAGCATTGTCGAAGAATCCAGCTTGGTCGGACGCATACTTGAAGTAGAGGATATCCTTGTCGCAATCAAAATAGATGCCACGGTGACCAGGTCGGAGGAAGTGTCGGAAACAGAGTTTATAGGTGCGAGCAGCAATCCTGCGTGACTCACTGGTGCATTGAAGAATTGCAGGAATCAGAGCGATGATGCGCAGCTTAGGAGGGATTGAATGAGCGCCACTCTGCGTAGTATCCTCGACCGAAGCACGGCACTTGACTCTGATGACGCGGGGGCCTGGTGAAGCGAAGCTCCAGATCAGTTCACGGATCTCAAGAGTGAAGAAGGGAAATAGAGGGAAGGTCTCTGATGGTTGGGATGGCTGGAAAATTGCCATAGCAGCAGCAACGATTCCTTGATCCATCATTGCTGATGGTAAGGAAGGTTGGTCGGGAGAGGATATTGGAGAGAAGGCGTTGCAGAATTGTTGAGCAACCTGAAAAACCGGAGAACTAGGAGCGAAATATATACAGTATAACGTTGTGCGTGATCGCGTCAGGCCCTAATGGCGCTAAACTAAAATAGTCTACGCTAAGAAAACGAGTTGTTTTAGGTGTTCCTTCAGTGATCTAGTGAAAGGCAGCTTGGATGTTAGGGCCTCAGAATTTGATTCTGACCTACAAAGATATTGAACCGTGAGGTTTTGACATCTAGGTATGGCAATCTCCAGTAAGACTTCATTGGACATCTTTGATAAATTGATTTATCAGGATTAAAGTGGAAAATGACACCTCATAAGTTGAGAATGGTTGAGTAAGATGCACAGGCAAGCAGTATTAAACTCCTGGATAGATATCTATGAAATATAGCTTTAGTAATTGTGTCTACATTTCCTTTAGATCAATATAATATGTAGGTGTGAATAAAATCGTGCTCTTCCTTTAGGCCTCTATTTCAAGTACTAAATTATTAGAGCTAGAGTCTTGCAGTTTAGAGGTGCAATTAGGGTTAGCTGAAAGGGGTAGCGCCAAGACTTCGGCCCGCACACCCCTGCAGCATCTTAACCATCAACCTTATTTCAACATTAACCTTAGATGTCAAAGGATGAGAAGAGGTTGTTAGCCCTGGACATAATTCGCTGTTTATCATCATCTAACGAGTTGAATAGAACCCTAAACGAAAACTATGTATAAAGTGAAGCAAAAGTCGAAAAGAAAACAACTAAAACTTTAAGGTAGAAACTACTTACAAAAACAAAAGAAGCAACAGATAGAGCGGAATATCAAAAAAATTTACAGTACATTTAAATGCAAAAGCGTCATACTTCAATCGTTTGAACGCCCACAAAGTCGTTGGCGCCTCTGCATGCTTGGCACAAAAGGACGGTTTTTTTGTCCAAGCGTTTTACAGCGTTCTCGGAAATTCAGAAGAAACCCCTGACTTTAAAGATTCTTTGCAGACAGCAAAGTCTTCCAAATAAGAGCATATCGCTCCTCAATTTATACTTCATGCACTTGCAATGGCAGGATTCAAAGCAAGCATATGCTCAAGTCGAGGCTGGTAAGGTCCATGTCCAAGCGAGCGAGCTGGTTTGACGACTGGCTTCAGAGCTGAAAGAGGAGGGATGTTTCTTTGATAGACTTCCTTGAAAACTAAGAGCACCAATCTTCGTGTGAAGGGAATTTGCATTTGTGTCTTTCGAAACTGCTGTGATTGCTTACAAAAGAGCGAACAATGCAATACCACTGAAGTGATTTTACTACTCCACAGCTTCGGAGCTTCATTTTCGCTTGAGTTTGCTGGTATATTATGATGTTACCTTCTTGAAGGTGGAGCAAGAAGAACAACTTTTGAATTTGCAGTAGCATGTGCGAAGACTAGGATTGGGGAGTCGGCATTTAGCGCACTTGGAATAGAGAGAGGAAGCGAAGACTGACGCTGTTGCTTGTGCTTTGCGTGTTTGTGTTTTGATGAAAGACATGGTATTAGTGCAATGGGTTCTGTTGCCACTTCAAAGAAGTTGAGCACAGCTCTCAGTCGTGTCGATAAGAGAGAAGGTGGAGGAACTTGTGATAGAGATATCTAAATATCTAAATTGATGGAGCATTGATGAAGTGTTTCGATGCTCGCGTAACATATCGCAGCTCCTCTAGAGAGCACAAGAGGAGGCATCGGTCAAAGCAGCAGAAGAAGCGCCTCGATGACTAAAAAGAAATCTTTTGACACCCGCCGAGAAGATGTTCCGCCAACCTTTGTTGCTTTGTAGACGAAGTTGTCTGGGGTTTAAAAGTGATTTCCTGCTCAATCAAGCACATAGTATATCCAAAGAGACATAATCGGTTATTGTGAAATAAAGTTTGAAGTTTCTCGAAAACTTCATGATCAGTTACACTTACCAACCTTGAAAGAGCATTCTGCCCAATTTGCAAGAAATCTAGAGTAACAAAAACAAGTGCCAGCGAATTTCTACTTGCATTGTGATAAAAGCTAGACATGCATAGCAAAACCACTCACTTCCAAGGCAAATTGACTTTGAGTAAAGCGTTATAAATCTTACCAGCAATTGAAGGAGCAACTTTTCGAAGATTTTGGTTTGTTGGTAAGCCTCTTGTTAGAGCACAACTCGTGGATATCTACGGCTGGGCAACAAATGATGGAAACAACTTGGCAAAGACTCTTCTCTTTGGAGAAGGAGAGATATCTACGACTGCACAGTTCAAGCTCATCGAATTCGTAAAAGAGAGAAGGATGATGCATTTTCTTGATGGCTTCAAGATGTTGGAAGGCTTGCAGCTGGTCCGATTGATGAATCCCCTTGATATTTCGTGGAAGCAGTCTGGAGCACACAAAGAGGGCAAGGATAGAACTTGTTGAGTATGGAGCACAGTACCGCAACAATATTCTAGGAGACCATAACCAACAGGACTTTAATGGGGAATAGAGGGAGCACTTGATGCTTTTACTAAAAAATACTCTACATCGAGTGCTTAGAACCGGATTTGAGTATCTGCAAGATGTGATTACAGCGTTATTTCACACCTCAAAATACAATGACTTCTACATGCTCAATCTTGGAATATAGAATCTATCTCATGTGAAATCCCTCCTCTTCGAATGTGTCATTTCTTCCTCCCTCTGCCAAAACTCAAAGTGTTGAACTTCGCAATGCACCATCTCAAGTCAGCTCAGAATCGCTGATGTTGGAGTAGAAGCGCATGCATGGCAAGAAGACAATCAATAAAAGGTTCAACTTTAATTTCTGAACACCCGAGCAAAGTCGTGTTTTTTTTGTACTTACTTTTTGGTCTCAAAAGCGGGAACAGGGGGTAATCTCTCAAGATAATTAGCAATTTTTGAAGCAGCCCAAAGTCTGTTGAGAGTCGCTGTACCTAGCATATAAAAAGCGGTAATCTTAACTGGTTGAACCTATCACGAAAAAGAGTGTCTATAATCTGCTAAGCAAACACTACCAGAGCGATTCACTCGCTCTGATCCTTAGGATATGGCAATAGATACTTTTTGACCTTACTTCTGATCCCATCTGCTCTACCATCAATCTGCAAATATTACCTTAGACTGCCGCTTCAGACTTGGTAACTCGTCACAGATTTGCAAATAGACTGAAATTTTGTCACTGAGCAGCGAGAATCTGAGCACTGCAGACTGATAGGCCGGGATGGTCCTGTCAGGTGCATTCAGCGTGGAGAAGGACAGGATTGGAGCAAGATCCATTGAATGTGTATCAATGGAATCTCTTATCATTGTCCTATTCCCTCCACAGGTAGGATAAGTATTGCCTGAAGCCATTTTTTGCGGAAGTAGTATTGCGAACACAGCGGAGCTAAGATTCGCAGATGGTTACCATAAACTAGCATCAGTGCTTCACTGTCTGCAGCTGCACATCACGTCTGAACCAAGAATATCTCTCTCCTCACAACTACTGTATCACGTAAATGTGCTTATTAAGTCTGCCAAACTGCGACCAAGCAATACTGGACAATTGCCAGCCCATCTGCAGCCAATTTTGCATCATGGCCGGCCGTCTTCTTCCCACCCATGGCTTGCTTTACCTTCACCCTTGCTTTGTGCGCTAGAATATTCGACTACTCAATTTGATTCTTTGCGAGCCTCTGCCCCACAACGCTCGACTAATTTCGACGTTCGTCAACGTGAACTCCTGAGTTTTCGCGAGTCAAAATTTCCCAATTCGGCCATATCATGCCCCCGCAGCCTTACAACACCATCAAAAGGCGCTAGACGCACGAGATAGTTCACTTTTGGGTGAAGCATACAGAACAAAAACTCTCAGGCTATCTCAGTTTGGGATTAGTTCCAGAACCTCAAATTCTGTGTATTTCAACAGCCTTTTCTGCATCGCAAATACAGCTTTTTCTTCCCTCAGACAACGCCCAATAGCAAAGATTACAACACTGCAACTTGTACTTCATACATTCATACATTCCATACACTCGCATTCATTTGCAATCCTTCTTTGTAACATTGACTATGTCTACCTACGTATCTAACAGCGACCAAGGTCAACTGTCTGCTGACGACAATCGTCTCAGTTCTGACGAAGTCGACGTACTCTTCGACCCCGAGCTGGGACAAGATGAGGACTTTTCAAACTGGACTGACCTTGAAATGGTTGTAAGTCAGGCTTATACCGACGAAGGAGTTATTCAGCAACCAGTTGACGAACTACACTCCACTCCCGCTTCTGGCTCGAGCCCTGCCTCAGTTTTCGATCGCTTTTCTACTCCATCCAACGCCGCAATCTACTCAGGCGCAACAACCCCCGAAAGTTCTCTCATCGCATCTGGAGTTCGAATTGACAAGAAATCCGAGGCAATCGCTATCGCCCATCCTCTTGCGCCTGGCTGCACCAACGGTGCTTATTACGGCAATAAGTTTCATGAGCAGTATTGCGAGAGTCGTCATTGCACCGCCTCGGTCCATGACAAGTTCGCCGGAACTGCACACTACGCGCATTTCTTCGGTGGAGTTGATCCTGCCGTTGAATTCTCGACTTCTGTCTGTGACAAGGTTGCGACTTCTGGTGGTGTATTGAGTGGTAAGCCAAGTTCAAGTTCTGTTGCAGGATATTCGCTAATTTTGGACAGCTTCAGAGAACGCAACCATTGAAAACGCGGTTACTCAGACGTTAACCCACGAGACCGTTGTCAAGGTTCTGTCTGCGCAAACTGCTGAATCAACTCTTCCATCGCAGCCAGACTCGACTCTTACTTTGCCATCGAAAGTTCTTTCACAAAACGCTCCGGTTTCTGCAAAGCAGGTCGCTCCCATTTCTCACCAACGAATGGTTGGCGGACTGACAATGCCTTCAAAAATTCCCCAGGAATCATTTCCAATTGCACAGCCAACTACCGGATTGAAGATGCCTACCAAGGTTCTTCAAAACGCAGGAGTTTTTGCCCAGCAGGTTGCTGATGTCGCTCCTGAAGCTCAATCTGCAAATTTTGTTAACTCTGCTCCTCAAGTTGGTAACCGCAGCGATCGAGCTCAAGGTATTCTGTCAAAGCCTGCTGTCAGATATGATTACCCACCTGCTTGCCCATACACAACCGCCGAGATTGACGCTGCTGGGTAAGTCTTCTCCTCCCATCTTTCATCTTCCCTCTGGTCTACCAAATTCCCTGCTCCTCTTCAATCATTTGCACAGACAAGAAACTAACCCATCGCAGTTTTCCCCAGTTGGATACCCGCACCAGTGGAGGAAAATTTCAACCAAGGGCTGCTGCCAATTCCACAACTGCATATTCTTCACCATACGCTTCTTCTCAGGATCAGGTCGCTGGGTAAGTCTCTCCTCTTCACCTTTCCTCTCATCTCCCACTGCTTCTATTTTCATTCACCTCTTCTCCGCAGAACAAAAGCTAACTCATTGCAGTGGTCAAAAGATCAACAATGATGTTTCTGCTGCCCAACAAATGAATCCTGGACAGAATGCTGCTACCACGCTGCCTATCATCAACACTCCATATACCCAGCAGATGCCGCAGAACAACTCTTTGAATATTTCGCAAGATCAACATGTACAACAGCCAAGTCACGATGCGCAGGGCCAACAATTATTTCAGTACTTGCAGCAGAATCCTGCCCTGTATGCTCAGATCATGCAACAAATGAATTCATCAAATGCTCAGCAACATCAGTTACCGCAACAAAAACAACAAACTGTTCCCATGAATCTGCAACAAGTGCAATACACCCAGCAGCTTCAGCCGGATCCTCAAATGCAACAGGTCCAACGGGGTCAGGCAATTCAACAGACTCGCCAAGTCCATCAGATGCAGCAGAATCCTTCGGCAGATGCGCCGCAGCAGATGCAAAACACCTATCGTCGCTCTGCTCAAGTTCCAGGTCACCAGAGCGCTGTTAAATTCAATACGAACTCTGTGCAACAGAATTTCAACGCTCAGGCATCTATCAATAGGCCTCACACTCGTCCAAATGCTCCTGTTGCTATTCAGACTCCTACTCCGGTTCAGAGACGGGCTATGTCCCAAGGTCAAGCAGCAGGTTCGCAACCCATCAACCGAGCTCCTGCGAATCAACAAGCTTTTGCACCTCAAAGAGCCTCTTCCCTGCAGAACGCCTCTGTTCCACTTCACGACTTGTACAATCCTTTGAGATCTCGTGCTGGACGTTCAATCAACGATACCACTCCCCTTTCTGATCAGGAAGTTGGCTACAAGTTGAAATATGGTGGTCTTGGCAAGCCTCTGATCCGAGTTCCTCTTGATTTCCCTGATGATGCAGACCCAACTCCTTATGCTCGTCCTGAGCCTCAAAATGCTTTGGGAATTCAGGTCAACGGTGGAAGTGCTCAACCCCGTGGCCGCAATCATCAACGCAATGCCTCTTCGGCTTCCATTTCTCAGACTGGCCGTGGTACTACTCCTCAAAATTCTGCATCCGCTTCAAGAACTCCCGCCAAGCGTCCTACTCCTGGTGGAGATCCACGTTTAGTCGCACTTGGTCCTGCTCATCCTATGGTACAACCAGTTACGTACAATCATTTTGTTCCTCGTGTTGCCACACGGGACGATTCGGAGGATGAAGATGGAAATGATCCGTTCTTTGATCTGTACAGCAACAAGGCTGTTCCTTTGGTTGAGGAGCCCGAATTACCTGTTGCTGGTCCTCGCAGACGCGGTGCTCCAGCTCAAGCCCCAGCCCGTGCCGTAGCTCGTCCTCCACTTCATACCCCGGCTCAACATCGTGCTTCTCTTCAGGCTTCTGTGTACGCTCCTGTTAGGGCCCCAGTTTATGCTCCTCTTCAAGCACCTGCTCAGGGTTCTGCTCCAGTCTACAGCCAAGGTGTAGGACAGCTTCCTATGCCAAGCGCCCCGTCAGGTCCATCTCGCAAGCGTGGTCATTCAGAGGATGCCAACAACGAAGTTCAAGTCCGTAAGAGACAGTTTACTCCTCAACAGCAGCAGCTTGCCAACATTGCCGAGGAACAAGATGAAGAAGACCTGATCATGCTTAGCGCTCCTCCAACTGACCAGTCAACGTTCAATCATGCTCGCCATACTCAGTCTTTCCAACAGGCTCCTTCTCGGCCCCAGCTCTACAGTCAAATTCTGCAACAACAGCAGTCTTTCCAACAGGCTCCGCAGCAACAGCAGATCATCCAGCAGACCCCTCAGCCAGATCAGTCCTTCCGACAAAGTGCTTCTCAAGCCCAGGCTTTTAGCCGAGCTCCTCAACAAGAATCATTCTTTCAGCAGGCTAGTTCTCAGACCCACTTCTTTGCCCAGGTTCCTCAGCAACATCAGTCGTTCGAAGAAGCTCCCCAGCAGATGGAATCTTTCCTTCAAGCTCCAGAGCAAGAACGATCCGTGCAACAGAATCCTTCTCAGCTCCAGTTCTCCGGCCAGGTCTCTGAGCAACAACAATCCCCTCAAAAATCCCAATCTTTCATCCAAGCTTGTGAACAAGAGCAATCCTTTCAACAGACCCCTGAACAGACACAGACCTATAACTCAGCCCCTCAGGCACAAGCGTCCAACCAGGTTTCTCAACAGGACCAATCCTCAAACCAAGTTGTTCGTGGGAGTCGAGGTCCATTCGCTGAAATAACTGACCCAGATGATCTTGACCCATTCATGGCTGAGTGGCTACAAGATTACATCGACGGAAAATTTCATGGACAAGGTTTTGGAAACTAAGTCTTCCAGTGAGAGAGCAATTGAGTGGTGGAAGCGGCCAGGATAACTTGAGGGCATAAATGGTCAAAGAATGTGTGATGATGCATTGGCGGTGAAGGTATTTGTGATACAGACATACATCTTGAAAGCATTATGATAGATGCATAGGAGATGATTGTGTACACAGTAGATATCCATTGAAATGAATACAGAATTCCATGACCTGTCTTTCTTCCTTCTGTGATTCCCAAATGTTTGGCATCCATCTGTCGCAGAGCTAGTGAAAGTGAGTCAGCTCAATTCTCCGATTTTTTCATTGGCGTCTCATATCAGTCTTGGTTTGTTCTTGTTCATACTTGTTGAAGAAGTCCTTCTCTACTTCCAATGTAGTGGATCGGATCGTGATGATATCAACACTTCGCAATATCATGTGCCACAGTTTCTCTACATCGTTTATGGTTAGCTCCTATAGTACTGAGATACCCAAAGATGACTTTGACAGAATATAAGTAGCCCTTGACGCATTTTCAAATTTTAGGTCTTTTGCCAGAATGGATGGAAGGGACATGGGTGCTCGGAACACACGTGACATTTTCAGCTGCATCAACAGATTTCAGGCATCAGCATTGTTGCCTGTTTTAACTTTACATACCCGCTCCTCCCTCTTACTCTTCGAAATATATTTCTTTAACCTACCTTATTACCTACTCAAGAGTGAAAGTTACATGAAATTTTAATCTGATCATCGTTTTGGGAGTTTCTGCTCTCTCCCAGAAGGGTCCAGAGATTAAACTGCGCGCACGTGATCAGATGCGTTGGCAAATCCCAACTACTGCATCTTCTGTCCTGAGGTAGTTTCAAGCCGCTTGTATGCCATTGAAACCTGCAGAGTGATGTATAGAGGCTATTCTAATGTTTTGAAAGCGACAAGTCGGTACTTACCTCATTATTAGAGTTTAGCAAGCACTAACAGAACCTAGAAAGTGCTAGTCACGACAGGAAGCAGCCTTGCTCAAGACCAGAAGACAATGACTGACTGCCGTCTCAAACAACAACCAAGAAAACAACAAAACAACGAATTCCGTCTCAGCAACGGAGCTTCATAACGGAAAATGGCCTACAATTACTGGTCAGCACCGTGGGAGCCTGCTTTTCACCGCTTCCCAGATCTTCCTCCAGAGCTACAGCTACTCATCTGGACCTTTGCCATCCCAGAACCGCGTATCATCAACTACTCCACAAATTATTATCCCTCGTATAGAGAAGGCCTTGGCCAACCAATAGTCCGTCTTCACAACCTCTCCGCTCCATATCCCGGAATCCTTGGCGCGTGTTATGACTCTCGTGTTGAGGCCCTGAAGCACTACAAATGGGCTTTTAGTGTTGAGTTTGGAAGGTACATCTTTGTTGACTTCGAGCGGGATTGTCTGGAACTCGGGGATATGGCCAGCTTGCAGGCTTTTTCAATCAAGAATACACCTTTTGCAGGATCTAAAATGGAGGGCGATAAGTTCCAAATGGTCGCTATCACGCTAAAGAAAGTACTTGAACCACCGGAGTTCAAATTGCTGTGTAGCAACTTCGCAGGCATGAAAACTTTGAATGTGAGAGAAGATAACTGGGCTCCCAATATACAGGATGATCAGCCTCTCAGCGAATTTGCTGGGGAGGAGATTGAGAATATCTGGCCGTGGTTAACAAGTAGAATTCGGAGGAATATAGAGGCGAGGGGAGGGGACTGGACTTCGTGGAGGCCACCGAAGGTTGTAAGGGGCACGGCAGGGCAGTGGAGGTATACTTTGCAGAAGGAGAGGGAGTTGATGATGAACTGGATACGGAGGGATGAAGTCGATTTTAAGGCTCTAATTTCCTTTTAAGAGACCGCGATCAGTTTTGATACACTCAGGCTAAGCATTTTGTGCGAACTTCCGAGGATCAATAGTACAACCTACTATGGAAATTGGCCTTCAATTGCATACATCCACGACACACTCAAATTTTCTGCCCATCACTCCACACAGCGCGCGACTCAAAAAGGTTAGTGACCAGTTCTTAGGTGGAGTTTGCAAGCTAACAAGTCAGCGGGTATCATAAAGAGATAAAGGACAATACAAAGTGGTGGAACATTTTTCAATCTAGAACAGTGGAATAATTTAGATTCCAAGGAATGCACAGAAGAAGGGAAAAAGGAACGAGGACTACAATAAATTCTCGAGGAATTTCGCAAGTCCTCTACATCCAAAGCACATCTCTATCACAATCCAATCCAAGAATATCCATTCTGAATTGATACTGATTCCAATCCTCGGTCGTGCGATTACCCAAATCAGTCCTCTCTATCTATCCACTTCTTCCTCGGTTTGATGGATCAGTCACGATCTGACCCGCTCATTAGTTCATGGAGTCGTCATAATCCCACCCCACTCCTAGGGTCCAATCTACCTACTATTAGCTTAAGAGCACTACCTGGTAGCGATGCGACTCCATTTTTATTGTTCTTCTCCGGCAACCAAGCTTTAGTATTGCACCACAAATCCAAGTGCAAACATATATATCTAGACACCAATACCACACCATCACCGGGATGTCTCCGGCGGGATGTCTTACATTCCTGCAAGATGCTTTGAGGCAGCCTCTCAACTCTTACTTGCAGCCATACTCTTCGTGCTTGTGGGTAATTCTCAGGGGGCGTATGAAAAGGCTCTGATATTTGCGCCAATGCGACTCTTTTTGGGGTATTTGGGAATATGCGTGAAAAAAAGTTGATACGGATGGACTGAAGCTCTGGGGTGAATTTCAGAGCATATATGAATTGAAGGTCGGAGGATATGTGGAAGGGAAGGGCTATCGTTTTCTTTGCCTTTCAATCTATGGGCATGACTCATGAGCTTAGGAATATATGCTAGCAATTATGATCTCACTTTTTTCGCCAAATGCCAGATAATATCTTTCAATGGGGGGTCTGCTACATAATATGTGATCCAAAATCCTCGACGTTGCAAGCTACCACATAGGTCACACGTACTCAACTTTTTCTTTTTTACTGGTTCTGTTTCAGTGTTTGGATGGGAGTCGCTGCCGTCCTGACTTGAGCCGAGAGTGAGCATTCCTGAGAATGCCTAAGCTTGGCTTGAATACATGGCGGACTGAGCCTGAAAATATGTCGAGAGGCCACTTTAGCTCCCAAAGGGACTCGTCCGGCACCCTTGATGCTCAGCTACACTTTTTCCTCATTTGGCTCTAAATAAATCCCATTTTAGCTCACTTGTGACCGAGCTTCCCTCAGCCATTTGAGATCTATATTCGCTCATATAACGTGATAAGTGTGTGGGCATTATTATTCTACTCTATAACGTCTCATTAATGTCCATTTGTACGGTTAGGAACTATCGCGTGGCGGTCCGAAATTCTTTATGAGCGACAGGAATATTATAATGTTCCATGACGAGTGTTGTCTGGCGTCCGTCATTGCCATGAATCGTCGGTAGGTGTGCTCGTAGACTCTTGACGATACACAGTCCTAAATAACATCACATGATAGGATTCCTGGAACGTGCTTAATTTATGGGTCAAGTGCCCCCTAAGGTTGGCTCGGTTAGTCCTGTCAAAGTACTTCGACCAATCCAAGACCCTCGGCTACTTAAGATATGGGGCGAAATGGGCTGGTGGACGGTGTATGGATGTCGGACAGTTGCGTTTCAGACATCCTGATCCACGATCTTACGCGGCGCCAAGTCGGTATAGCGGCTGATTCTGTCCATTTATCTCCACAGAAATAGAGTATATCTCCCAATTAGTATATGTCCATTCGTTCCTTCAATTTCCAGGCTCATAGAGTGGATACTATCTTGTTTATTTGAGAGTTTATCTCCCAACTCATATAAGCTTATGCTCCTCCTTCAGTTTCAAGACTCATAGACTGGATACTATCTTGTTTATTTGATAGAAATATTTCGTGCTTTAGTTTCATCTTCTTGCTGGCCTTTCTGCTCAAGCATAACTACCAACCTTCTGCAAGGGCCCAGAATGACGTCCTTTGTGCCCCTGAGAAGGTCGGAGGGATTCCATTTTGGCAAAAGAACTACAATCGCTAGCAGGATCCAAATACATATAACAGAGCCTAAGTCTCTCCATGTATTCGAAGTAGTATTCTCTATTATCAACTTCAAGAGACTCCCTTCTTTCACTTTTCATTCTTTTCATTTCACTGAAAACTTACTTTTCACACTCTCTTACTTTCCACACTCGTTACATCATCCGGTATGAAGTACTCCTGTGTCATCGCCGCTGCGTCGGCTACCTTTTCTTTCGTCTCTGCACATGGAGGTGTTATAGAATACTCGTTCGATGGCACAATCTATGCCGGATATGATCCGTGAGTCAATTACCGCTGTCTGTCCCCCGATCCATCTCAGCGACTGACAGTCTTCCAGAGGCCGTGCAAGTATCAAGAGGCGCCAGGACGCATGGATGGAGAAAAGAGCAGACTCCAACATCCAGCGCAAATGGGACTCATGGGACCCAGTCGACGGCGCCATTGGCTCCACACTGACCATCTGTAACGACCCCGGAACACCCGCCACAGCATACGCCTCAATCGCAGCCGGCGGCACTGTCAGTGCTTGCTTTAACCAGCCGTGGGCGCATAACAGCGGCCCTTTGACCGTCTACATGGCTGCCTGCCCTAATGACGATTGCACTACTGTCGAGACTACGGACCTAGACGCTCTGAAGTGGTTCGCCATTTACAAAGAGGGTCTCATTGATGGGGAGTGGGCCACTGAAGCGTACATGGAAAGCAACAGCAACTGTCTCACGCACATCATCCCAGAGACTCTGGTAGCCGGGAATTATTTGATCAGACATGAGACCATTGTATGTATTCTACAATAATATGTCTCAAAACTACCCCCAACTGACCTGATATGCTTTTTAGAACCTGGCCAAGGTCGAGTTCTATGCCAACTGCGCAAATGTCAAAGTCACCGGCTCGGGAACAGACACCCCGGATGACACTTTCCTTAAGACAATCGCTGAAATCTATGTGGACGGTGGTAAGTGGCTCCAGTATTTGATCATCTGCGTCTTTCTTTTAAGAGAGTCCTGCTTGTAGTCAGCCACGACATTGGACGGCGAAGCTAACGATCCCCCCAGACGAATCCCTCGTAGCAATCGACGGCACGCCGGATTCCTACACCGTCCCAGGCCCTAATGTGTGGCCTGCTAACACGGCAGAAGGTGGCCAAATCTTCGAAGTGACCGGAATCAAAAACGCTTGCTCTGGAAAGGCACAAGCTTCTGGAGAATGCCAGGATGGTGGTGATGATACCTCCACCCCTACTCCACCCGATGTAACAGCCACGGCCTCGACTTCTTCAAGCACGTCTTCGTCGAGCAGTGACGAAGATACTTCCGCCGTAAGTTCGTCTGTTGCTACCCCGACCACCTCGAGCAAGTCTTCCTCAAGCACATCTTCCTCAAACAGCGACGATGACTCCAGCAGCGAAGAAGAGACTGTTTCTAGCGTCTCTGCGCCCAAGGCCACCACCTCTAGCACTGCAAACTCCTCCAGCAGCGGCACTGTTGCTGCGTATGGTCAGTGTGGTGGTGGAAGTGTTGCTGCGGCTGATTGTGTTACGGGCTATACTTGCAAGGAAATCAACGAGTGGTACTCGCAATGTATTGCTGCGTAAGGGCATGGGTAGCATGGTCCCCAAGGGCCAAATGTACGCAGCAATCACAAGGAACGGGGTATGTGCAGGCTCTGTGGTTTGGCTCTTGGTCGTGGACCTGCGGATGAGATTTTGGCTCTGGACAGCTATCCAGAACGATTATAGGAATCGCTTTCCATTGTATATATTGGGATCTATAACTGTATTTACAACACCTTCAATTATTCTTTTTTGAATCTAACATGACGATTATGTGATTTCCTGTCTTTTTGCCTATTCTCCAAGGCGGTAACCTGCCTCACCAGTTACTGTGAGTTGCGGGTTCAGCTTATTTTCGCCATTTTTTTAGGTACATACTGTAGGCCCTACTAAGTTTATATAAAAATCTATACCCACTCCTAACTTCGTCTAACTACCCCTTGATATTATATCCATAATTCTAGTCTAAATTTAACCGGTAATTGAGACAGTGTCTATAGCTATAGAGGTCATGTGGGGGACGTGTGTTGTGTCCCACAGCTCACTTACCTCGTGCACCCCCTTTGAGATTAGCTCAGTGGTAGTATATGAGACATAGCAGATTCGGAGCATCTCTCCTCCTTACGTCTCTTGTATCTTTCGTTGTAGGGCCTATTAGGTAGAATAGAATCAGCTTTGCTTGCTCCCACACTTGCCAGCGTTTATGCTCCTAACGCCGTGATATTAAGGATTGTTGTCAAAACTTGACAGAAATAAAATGGAAAGGCCCTGGTCTATATGTAGCCTAATAGGAGATTAAATGCGGGAGTGAGAAGTGGGTACTGCTCAGGCTGCTCAGGTGAGCTAGCTGAGGAGTGGGTGACCCGAGGGTGATTCGCGCCTGCGTAGAAGCGGTGAGCTTACTAACCGACCTTAGGACAATGATTGGAAAAGTCATGTTCAGTGACTTGCTCAATGACCACTCTGCAAGCTACCTACCTTATGTTATCATAATAAAGATCTTGGTTTCGCTTAATTGTGAGAAAATTTTAAGCGGAGCGTGCCAAGGTGCCAAGTCGGGTGCGGCTTCCCATAGTGAGACATGCATGTCCAGGAATCTGGGCTCACATCATCGCTCAGCGCTCAGCGCTCAGCGGTGCTCGTATTGCATATTATACTCCGTAGATATCCAAACTTAAGCAACTTTACTGCAAGCTTGAGATAAGCAATATCTAGCGGCTCTACAAACTGCTCAAACTAAACCTTCAAACTTGGAGCATAATATCCATATACCCAGTGTTCGAAAATGCCTCCTGCCTCTCCCAACATACTCAATACCCGATCTCACAATCTCAAACCCCGCCAAATCAGAACCCGAACAGGTTACGCCATCATACTCCCTACCATTCTCGGCGTATTGGTAGTCGTATTAGCAGTCTATCTTGTGTTCTGGAGCAGAAAACGGAAGGTCAAAGCGAAAGAAGAGAGGAAGCGAGCGAGGGAGCAGAATATGAGGACATGGGGGAGAGATATGGGGGAGCCGGATATGAGAGGGAAGAAAGTTGGTGGGGATAAGTTATTGTTGGCGAGTCAGGGTGTTGGGATGGGTTTGGCTGTTCTTGGGCGGTGATGTGAGGTGAGCAATATGTGTTGCTTTCTTTATGATGAGGCTGGGTATGGTAGGATGTTAGTCCATAAAGAGAATGCAGATTATCACTCCATTTTGGATAATGTACGGAAAGAGCATGGCAAACATATGCTGGTTCTACTGCGATGGGCTGGCGGTTCTTGGAAAGTGATTTACGTACAAAATATCACATAAATGTAAATTATATGCGAAGGAGATGGAGAAATGCGCGTGGGTTCATTGGAGTTGATCTTGAAGAGAATCTCTGGCCAAGCAGCTATCGAGAGATAGTTGCATAAGATCTCGCCATATCTATCAAGTCTTCTCCTTGTAATCACAAAACCAGTGAATGATACCCGGTCATCATGATGCTAACAATTTGAAAATAATGATTCTCCGTAGCCTTCGACTGGATGCTGAGCTTAGCAGGAACATCAGAGTGTATCCAGTATCCAGCAATCTGCCGTATCGCTCTCATTTCCTCCATCTAGCAGGTGTGCGAAAGCAATTGACAAACTGGATGGATGCAGTTGACACACTATGTACGAGTCCCTCTGCAGTCCATTGTTCTGGGGTTCCTATGCAGACCAGTGGTGGTTGCCATGCTTTGTCATCGCCTCCTCTCAATCTGATAGTGGCCAGAATCATGGGACGTAACAAGCTCTCGAATCTCTGAATTACGTTGGTCATCTTTCCGCGAACTATCATAGTAGTTAGCAAACAGAAAAATCCTTGTAAACAAACTAGGAGCGTCGCTACCGATACCTGACAAGAGACCACATGGCATCCACAAGAGAAGCAATTGAGTGTGAGAGTGCTGAGAAAAGATAACACATACCAATTTTCTTAAGAAGGGGACTTTGCCCGCAGCATACGTCAATGGAGCAGTCTGGAAAATAATCAAAAGCTCTAGCTTTGGGAAGCTCGTGCAGATATGGCAAAAGTCCCTCATGGTCATGTTCCGTGCAGAGTTTTGCAAGATCGATTTGATCTTCTCTAAGTCCTTAGAGATTCGTATCTGCATTCTGCTGGCTGTAAATATATCCAATGCCTCGATGCTATGAAAGCAAAGCTGGTAGTTTTTTACACAGTTGGTGAAGTTGACATAGAGTGGCTTTCCGACGTCATGTCGAAACGCGGGTTCGTACACCTTCAGCGCGGCGGCTCTTGACTGCTTCGAGACTTGGAGAAGCGATGGAAGCTTGCTCTTGTAAGCTGGGTATAGGTTGCTATCTGCATATCCGGCTGTTGCTGCTACGGCTGTCGACTGTGCTGGACTCAAAACTCGGATGCATGAAGAACCTTCATTTCTAGCGGCGATGTCCCGGATATCAAGCTGGATCTCCTTTGGAAGGCGTAAGAAGAGTTGAAAGCCTCCGAAATGCCTAATCCAGTGAGGGCATGGACGGCGAAAGAATTCGATCCATGGAGGATGAATGGTCTTTGGGCGATGCATCTTGTAGTTGTCAGGTGAGCATCCTTTGGTTGTGGTCTACTTGATGTCGCGGGTTGATCTTGCAGACGGCGAAAGGGAGTTTTATGAAATCAAGGCTTAGCCTATTGTTGTTGAGTGGAAAGTCGGTTGTCAGGTCGGTTGTTGACTTGTTAGAACTCGCAACGACTAGAGGTCGCGATATAAATCACATGACGTGAACTCGAGGACTTTTTGAGCAGATGGAATCTGGAGGTCACCGATATATCACTAGGAGAGGAAAACTCATGAGGGTATGGAGATAAAAGCAGAGCATATATTTCAAGGGGTAGGGAAGTCTTGCTATCGCGCTCGCCTGTTACTAGGCAGGCTAAGCAGAGCCCAGAAAAAACCAGATTGATGAGAAAGAGTGACTACATCGGATTTTCAAACGACAGAGATAGCTAAATAGTAGCTTCTGACTTTAGAAGATAGCAAGAGTCGGACAGCCGGAGTTGTATGACTTCGGAAATGCTTTTACTAGACTTCCAAGAAAGGAATCAGAGGAATCCTGGTCTGAAGATTAGGTTTAGGAATTTACAATGAACTCTCAGTTTCGTGGTTCACAGAATGAAATTTGACTGGCATAGATTCTCAAGAAGACCCAGAAACACGATTGCTATTGGTATGGTGGGTCACTTGAACTATAGTTTCCGCTATAGCCGCTCCCTCAAATCATGCTCTGTGGCTGCCTTGCCACCAATTCTTCAAAAAGCTGCGATGTATTCGTAGAAATAGGACAGTTGAACTTGGTGACGATAGCTTCCATCATAAATATTTCATCGTGGTAGCCTTTACTCTACCAGACTCCTCGCTTTCCACTTCAACCAAAATCTGCTACCCATGCATTCATCGACCTAAAATATCTGATTGCAGACTCGTGCGAATCATACCAATAAAGTTATTGGGAATTCGCTGGTTGAGCCTTGCAAATACTTTCGACTCTCGACATCCTTGTTAGAGCCCTCATGTTCAAACTTGAGAGAGGTCGAAAATCAATTATGTGACTGTTAGAAAGTGATGTGTGATGATTCAATCACAGGGCAATAAACCATTGTGCTTCGGTGCCAAGCCTATCGTTGGCGACGTCCAAGCTGGGGTTTCCTCTCCCTCTGATTTGTGTTGGATCTTCAAGAAGAGTTTGATACACCTAGGTCCACCTTTCCTCGAGAAGATCTCTTGGAACTCTTCTGGCTTGACTGTAAATCAACTTGACTGTTCGATATTTCCTGTCGAATTCGAGTTGTAAACATGTAATCTGCCTCTACTTGTTGGCTCCTCAAGCTTTAATATCTTCAATTATAGAAACGAGAACATTGACTTGTAAGTGTGTAGTGGTAGAGACAAGCCCTATAGAAGTAACTCCGTTATAATTAATAGTAAAGTCCGTTATATCAATTGTTATAATAAATAACGCGAATTCTTAAAGGTTATAACGACCTTTACTATTAATTATAACGAAATTCGACTTATTTTATACCTATCTTTTGGACTTTTATAATAATTCTTTTTATAACGACTTCTACTATAAAAAATAACGATTTTTTTGTAACGACTTTTACTATTAAAAATAACGAATCTTAATATATATATCTAAAGCCCTAGCTTACGAATCTATCTACGAATCTATATACTATCTCTAGATCTACTACTTACCTTTAGATCTACTCCTGACTTACCTTTGGATCTGCTCCTAACTTACCTTTGGATCTACTGTCTATAAGAGAACGAAGGAAAGTAAGGAAAGAGAATAAAGAATAAGGGGAATAAGGTTTCTACGGTAGTAAAATATCTAGGTACTATCTATTTTATATAATATAAAGGATCCGGATACGATATCTATATAAATATCTATACGTATAGATCTATATAACGAAAGTCGTTATTAAATATAGTAAGATATATTATAAGTCTAGTAGTATAGTAGTTCTTACTATTAATTATAACGAAGTAAAAATCTACTTACTAACCTTCGTTATATTCGAAACCGAGTTACTATATTTTATAACGAGATCGCTATTACTTATAGTGATCTTGGTTATAATGTATGAAGAACCTGCTTCCGTAGGGAAGTCTCAAGTCCACCAGCAGTCTTTTTATCTTGCTTGCGTTGCTTCATATACCTTGGTATTTTGAAACAGCGTCTAGGAAAGTTTTCCGAGCATACATATCATGAAATATAACTATATCTCGTCCGCAATCGAGAAATGCCCATATTTCTTGAAAGATATCTACAAATACCCTCTTGTATTATTTCAGGCGGCTTTCCTAGCATCAGAGTTCGTCGACACGAGCGCTACCCGTTTAGTTGGGTGCAAGCAAACAGCATGGTCGACACTTGGCCAACCTATTGGTGAAACTAGTGAGATGATGGCTGAGTGGGAATTCTGAAGGGCTGCCCTTCCATTCAATACCTGAGACTAAGATCCCCATATAGCCATAAATACAAGGCTGAGTGGTCTCGTAGGCAAGTTGTCGAGCGACAGCTCCCACTACGTTTGGGGATTAGGAAGAATACCCGCTCTTTTAGCTCCTCGATAGTCGGGTTAGATACTCACGATTCGAGGCTGTAACTCCTTGGGACGACGAGGGAGCCGAAGAAAGTTCGTAATCTGCTTCTAGAACCAAGGGCAACGCTGAGCGAAGCATTTATTTCACAGTGTATTGAACTGATTCGAGCGATTCATATCTGTTGTGTAGAAAGTCCGAAGAGTATTTTTTCTGATGTTGCAACGGCTGACTGTGTACGAGTCAATTTTTGTTAGAAGATTAGATTCACTATGTCACATATATATGCACCAGTTTGTTTTTATATTTTCAAGGACGAAACGGGATTCAACTTTCTAATATCATGAATGCGCAACAGCGAAAGGTGAACTGCTTTTATAGCCTACGCTGTTTGTGGTGCACATCAGTGAAATTCCTTTACGAGGCTAACCTACTGGGAATCAACAGCCTCATAACACCACACATAAATATGCGGCCCTTGTGACTCAAGGATTTTATCCTTCCTCAATTCCAGAAAGAGATTTGATCATGAGAATTCCGCGGGATTTTTCGATCTAAAATCAAGGACCGCGGATATTAAAAGCAAGATCTGTGATGTAAGTCGAATGATGTTTTCTTTTCTCCAATATGTCTCTTTTTCTGAATTCAAGCTGACTTATCGTCTCAAAATGAGATCTCTCGTCACCAAGCAGCTGTCGCCAGATTATTTCTCGCATGATGCATCGTCCTCACCTATTCAGTCCTCCTTAGGTTGGTATCTACGATAGGCCGTGTCCGTAGTTCGAAAAGCAGCTTCTGTCGTTTCCACAATTTCCAAGATTACCCGTAGAGCTTCAATTACTCATTGTAAGGATGTTTCATATTTCATGTCCCCTGCTTGCTAATGTTTGAAATATAGTGGGAGCTTGCTGTAGAGTCAGATGAAAGAGCTGTACTGCAATTCTGGACGGAGAAGAAGTACTTCTCATCCGCTTCCAGGGTCAAGAACGTACACCATGCTTTATCAGACGGCATGCTGGGCGCGTGCTCAAACTTCCCTAATGCCATGTGCAAGCGAAGAAAGATCTCACCAGCGGCAAAAGCTGCGACGGATGTTCCAATTTGCTTTGATTTTTCGACAGATTGGCTAAGTTTCGACGATTTTGATGCTTATCTTTCATTTGCGGCAAGATGCAAAGATCCCGCAACTACTACACTTGATGCACTCCAATTGAAGAGGGTCATGGTCACCGTTCCAGATATTTTAACCATTGATGACATCGCCGACCGCTGTACAACCTTTCTGAACTTAGTTCAACTTCAGATATATGAACCAGATCGTGGACCGACTCGCCTAAACACTTTTCTGGCAGTTTGGCGATACCCTAACTACAGTGCCTACCAGAACACTTTGGTGCACATATATCCTGCTGAAAAAGTGCTCGGAATGATGCCGCCATTAAGAGCGATGGTCCAGCATCGCTCTCAAAGTCGTCAAGGAAACTTTACTACTTGGAAACCCCCCGTCATTCAAGCAGGAACTTCAGAGCTGTGCACTTAAACTGACATCAGACCTGAAAATAACTGTTAACTTAAGATATTCTTGGACCCTTTCATTCCATCGCTTTCGTGTAGCAGTGTTCCCAGATAAACCCAATATCCAGACAGGGTCGGTACCACACTCCTCAAATGGAAGGGCCTCTAAGCGCTCGTCATCCCCTCGAGCAGATCAGCTGAGGAGTGGAGAATCAATTCTCATAAAGTAATATGTGACGATGTGCGTGTGCCTGAGCGAAATCGAATTGTACATGCTTGCGATTTGTTGGTACACATGAGGATGAGTGTGTGGTCAGGTGATGATTCGACGAGCATATGATGGACAACCTTGTGAATCGAGGGTGAAAGACAAACCATTAGTTAAGTAGAAACTCAGCAGGAGTTTCACAAAATGAATCTTCGAACAATCGAGAGGCCGTCCTCTCGATGCTGGTGTTGTAAAGAATAAGCGAGACACGTCCTTGGAAAAGTATATATCACGTGCGGCATGATTTCTCCAACCACTTCAGGTTCCAGCTCTTGCAGACAGCCATCTTTCATTCAATGGACTCAGACTGGCGCAGGAAACCAGAACGAAAAAGAAATGGGCCAGTACAAAAATACCCGTCGGGATAAAGGACGTGGAATATAAACGATGGTAAGGAAGTGTCAAGAAATACTTATTACGAGTAGGTTCTCTAGGTGCCATAAAAGCCTATATGTCTATTATAGCACAGAGGTTTATGCCACAGAACGAAGTTATATAATATGTGGCATAAACGAGAGGTAGCATCTACTTCTATCGATCTACAAAAACAGGCTGCCTCTTCTCTACAAAAGCCTTCATCCCCTCCGTTCGATCTTCAAGGGAAAAGCTGGCATAATATAATCCTCTTTCCAATTTCAACCCGGCACCCAGATCCGTTTGTTCGGCTGCATGAATCACATCCTATTAGTATCCTATAAATTCGACCCTCTTTCTAAATTCCGAAAACCAAGAGAAGAATGAATGCAAACTCACCATTCAAAATACTCTCCTTAGCCAATGCCACTACCCTCCCACTCAAGCCCGCAATCTTCCTCGCCATTTTCAAAGATCCTTCCAACAATTCGCCATCCTTAAAACACTTACTCACCAACCCCCATGCTTCCAACTCTCCACCTATGACCGTTTCCCCGCTCAAAATCATATCCATAGCCTTCCACTTGCCCAGCGCGCGGGCTAATCTCTGCGTTCCTCCCGCTCCGGGGATAGTTCCTACGGTTAGTTCTGGGAGGCCAAACTTTGCGGACGGGGTAGAGTAAATGATATCGCACATGAGAGCGAGTTCGAAGCCCCCGCCGAGGGCGAATCCTGCAACTGCACAGCTGTGCCGTATTGTTAATAAATAATCGAGAAACAAGATAAGATAATGGGTAGTCCTACATGATGGGTTTACGCATGCTGGTTATGGAATCAGAGAGATCTTTTAGGTAGGAGATCCGGTGGGCTTCTGAAGTGGTGAGACTTAACATTTCTGAGAGGTCGGCGCCGGCTGGGCGATGTTAGTGACGTGTTCTTGTGGTGTGAAGCTTCTACGGAAATGGATAGGAAGTTGGAGAGAAAGTGTTTCAAAGACGTTGAAATTCAGAGCAATTTTAACACAACTGATTCATGGGGACTTGAATTAACCATAGTACGACTTTTGTGTAGCTGGGAGAAACTAAATTGCCGCCAGTCACAAACCAAAACATGTATATTCGGATCTGAGGACAAGGTTACTTGACCTTTCCAACTCTTTCCACTTAAAAGCCGGAATGTAAATCTCCACAGTCCCTTATCCGTACATCTTCTCGACAGGTCTCTATACCGTTGGCCAATTCTGCTCGGAGGAACTACCGCCGAAGCAAAGCATAATGCCAATTGCATCGCATTTTTCTTCAAAATTGATGACATAAAAAAACAGGAGATATAAATGCAAGACTTCAAATCCGGGAATACCGCAAACCCAGAACCTCTGAATGATCAACACCTTGGGTTGAAAACTGGAGGTTTATGAATGCCAACTTCCTAGAAAAACCAGGAACGCATAAGACCAAGATTCCTTTTAGAGAATCTGACCCGACAAAAGGCCACAGTGAGGGTCTCTGACTGATACCACACCCACTCAGAACATTCTCCACAATTTCACGTACCTGAAAATGGCCCTGCAGCTTGACTCCCTGTCAACACCACAACCTTCACCTTCCCATCTCGTTCCACCATTTCAACCGCTGAACAAATATCGTCAATCAGTTTTTGCGACAGTGCATTTCTCTTCTCGGGGCGATTGAGTTTTATTAGAGCTATGCCATCATCGTCGACAGTGACCTGGACTAGAGAATTGTTGTTTGGGGGCTCCATTGTTTGAGTGGAACTCGCATGAGGTGGTAATATATAAGATAAATGTTGCAATTTGAGGTATGAGATTTGATTCAAGTGACACGTTGGGGAACACAGTTCATATGTCCAACCCAAACCAAGGCTTTATGCATAAATAAAGCAAGTCGGGAAAGCTGCGTAAGTGACACGTGGATGGAGGTTGATAGTAGAAGGTTAAGCCGAAGTTTAAGCTTAAGTGAAGAAGTATGACCATATTCCCGCTGAGATAGATGCTTGGCAGGGAATGTTAGACCAAGTGTGGGCGCTTACGAAATATGGTGGGGCGAATACGACCAAGCACTGCTGTATATAATGGATATTAGCCGACAAGCAAGTGCGGAATGTAGTCGCCGTTACACAGAATGCGGGGATAACGCCACAAATTATGATCAGGGTAGAGAAAGCTCCATCGGTCTAATGCCGGCAGGCTGTAATAAATGTTAACCAAGTCCAAATACTATGGAAAATTCCGAAACGGTCTGAGTATTCACCTAGTTTGGACACCTCAACTTGGGTTCTCAGTGGTAAAACTATATGACATCCCTCAACATTCATTTATCCCGGTGGAGAGTAACCCAAGAGAGCTTCAGGGGCCCTTACCCCCGAGTCATGCTGGGCGTTTGCCAACATTCGATGATACTGGAATTTTATCATCCTCCATACAGCCTGGGGTTGCAGCGAGACAACACTCGCCTTGTCTCGTTTACTCCCGGGATCCTGGGTTGCCTAGGCTCACCAAATGTCACGGAAAACCAAATGTTACAATAGGATTTAGTATAAAATCTCTTGCATTTTTTAATAGTAAAATCAGTGAAAGTCACTACCGATCAAGGTGCAAGAGGATTTCCGATTTGACATTAACGATGATTAGGAAATAGCAATCGTATTATCAAGGTCTAAGGTTAACTATAAATATAAAATACTACAACTCAACTGTTCGACGGTATATCGTATGGGCTGTTGAATTACTATCTCAAAAAATATATACATAAAAAATGGGAATACTCACTAAACATCTAACTTTTCTTGTGTTAAATCTTATTGGGACAGTTGTTTGGCCGTAACACCAGGTCCCCCAAGTACGCCCGGACGGATAAACGCAAACGAGAATTACCGAGTATCACACGTTAGCGGCTATTCTTTCAAAATGACAAATGCTTAGGAAGCGAGAATGGTGTAATATGAAGCAGAAGAGCGTACTTAGGGGTTGCACCCAACGGGTACCTATCCTCCCCTCCTGACACGTCTGTTCAGTTGCCACTGCTAGCATGGATCTTATTCTCTAATCAACATGTAGAAATATCGTATGTAGGAGGAGCACTACAGTTAATGAGAACGTTGTTTATGCATAGACCTGAAAGGAGCAAACTTTCATTGCAGTTAGAACTAGGATAGTGATGATAGTTCGAACTCTGGGTAAACTGGATGCGTTTCTCCACCTCCTCAGGCAGATAGTTCCGCATCTTGAGACTTCCCCCAATATGTACACGGTGGCTATTATACATCTCGATGTCACCCGTACTTCCGTAGGTCACGGAATTCATCTTAGCCAAGAAGTAGTTGCCAATAACAGAATTGTAGCTTGGCCATGTGCCAGCTGAAATAGCCTGTATCTCCCCCAAAGTCTCCATTGAAATGTTGTGCATAAGCAGCATCATACTCTCCGCTGAACTTTACTTTTTGCTTCATCATTCACAATGGCAACCTCATTTCAAGGCTTAGAAAGCCTATCAGTCTCAGACAGAATTATCTTTCATCAATTCGGGCGTGGCTCGATTTCTTCAACCCCATTCAAACTCATACACAAAGCTTTCGAATACCTAACCGACCAACAAGCAAATATTGTAGCAGTTGAGCACGAGGGCCGCACTTTGACTTACTCTGAGCTAGAACGTGCAGCAAATGGCCTCGCTAATCGCCTCATATCAATGGGCCTGGAGCCTCGACAAAAAGTTTGTTTAGTTGCCCAAAGATCTTTGCCTATGATTATTGCCATGCTAGCAGTGCTTAAATGCGGATGTCAGTACGTCCCGCTAGACGGACAGGTTATGCCAGAATCTGTCCTTCGTTACATTATGGAAGACACAGCTGCGCCCTTCGTTTTGTGTCTCAATAAGTTTCGCTCAAAAGTCAGCCAGCTTGCGGACCCTGGAGTCCAAGTTGTGGTCTTGGATGCTTCGATGACCGAGCCGGAGTCGCAATACAGGCCAGAAGTGGATGTTGATGAATATGATGGAGCGTATGTTATTTATACTTCAGGTAAGCACCTTAATGTTATATTTGGGACGATCATTAACACGGAGCAGGATCAACAGGAAACCCAAAAGGTGAGATTCCAAACATTTTTGAAGTAAGCTGGGTAGACCTGCTGACTGATTTGACCAGGTGTGGATGTTTCTCATCGCAATGTGACAAATCTACTTTGCAACTCCCCTGGCAATCTGGGAATTCAAAATGGCACAACCGTTGCCCAGCTACTCTCAATATCTTTTGATATGGGTAAGCCATTCCTAATACTGGAGAGAAAATTGAGTCTCTGTGTGATGCTAACCTCGATATCTCAGGTCAATGGGAGATTTTTGGAACACTTATGAACGGTGGAACACTTCTAATCCGGACTAGTGACTGGAGTGATGTTCTACGACGTGTAGGTAATTTCTCATTATGAGACTCGGCGTCAACTGATTGCCATTAGGCGCACACCATCATTTCTACACCATCAATTCTTGGCACGCTTCCAAGAGCAGAGTATCCCAATATCAAAGTAGTTGCCTTAGCAGGAGAGCCTTGCCCTAAATCGTAAGGTTCTATTTCAAAGCTATCAATGCCTTGCTAACCTGGTCTAGACTTGCTGACGAATGGTCGCGACAAGCGAGATTTTACAACTGCTGTGGTCCAACGGAAGTAACCATTGTAAATACAGTTCACTTACACACCTTAGGTGGTGAGCTCTCGATAGGAAACCCTATTCCAAACACTAATGTTTATATTCTAAACGAATACGAGAGCCCGGCTCCAATTGGCCAAACAGGGACAATGTGGGTGGGTGGTGCAGGTGTATCTCGTGGGTATCTTAATTTGCCGGAACTCACTGCTTCGAGATACAAACTCGATAGATTTGCTAGTGATGAGTGAGCACTATAGTATTATATAAAACGCAGTCAGCTGACAAGTGTAGGTCTGTAATGTTCAATACTGGTGACTTGTGTCGCTGGTTGCCAGATGGCAATATTGCCCATGAGGGGAGACTGGATGACCAGGTCAAGATAAAGGTAGGCCTACTTCTGGCGTTCTTAACTAATAAGAGGTTTTTCTGACTCCGAACAGGGCTTCAGAGTGGAGTTGGACAGCGTCTCTGCATCCATAGAAGTAAGTTAAAAGCTGTTTTGTGTGGAACACTACTTACAAATCTCAAGTCAACGCCCGGCGTGAGTAGAGCATGCACAATTCTCAGCGGAAAAGTCCTTTGGGGATTTTATTCGGCCACAGAATTCATTGCTGAGCCTATCGTTCGCTCGGTAGTGGAAAGCCAGCAGCCTTATTATGCGGTCCCCTCAAGATTTGTGTTTCGGAACATACTGCCACTGACGTCCAATGGTAAGATCGATAAGAAGGCACTGATTTCTTCAGTCACTGCCAGGCCAATTTGTGCACCTTTTACAATACCATCTGTGGTTACTAGCAAACCAGATACCCCACCGACTACGCCAGAGGTATCAAGACCTGTTATGGCTGTTGTCCCTTCAGAAAAGGTACAGTCGCAAGTCCTTGTCTCATCCGAAAAGTCCCCCTCAGCATTGGATTACGAAGAGAAGTTTGCGATCCCTCCTAAGAAAGGTCGCCATGGGTTGCGGGCACTTCGACACCGCATATTCTCTCTTTACCGTCGATTGTTCACCGTCGTTTTTGTAGCGAATCTGGCAGCTGTCCTACTAATGATTCAACTCGGCAAAGATGGAAAAGGACTTCAAAACATCTCGACAGCCGTGGCAACCAATCTTGTCCTATCAGTTTTGATGAGGCAGGATATTGTCATCAATGCTCTGTTTAAAATCGCCTGCTCAGTTCCAAATACTGCACCCATGTGGATTAGAAGGAATTGTGCGAAAGTCTACCATATTGGAGGGCTTCACAGCGGGTGCGCTGTTGCTTCGACGATCTGGCTTATTGCTTTTACTTTGGGATCGACAATCCACCTCAAGGACCCCGCGGTGCTGGTAGTCTCGTACCTGATTATTGTTCTCCTGCTTCTTATTATTGGATTTGCACATCCGAAAATGCGATCCAAATACCACAACAAGTATGAATACCCCCAAGTTCATTCTTTCACTTTAGAATGTCTCGCGGGCTCTGGGACCTTGCCATCTTTCGACCTGTGAAAGTGTCAAGAGTTTGGCATATTCTAAGTTTTCGGCTTTCAAATCGTCATAATTTCCGTCACATCAAAATATTCTCCCCAAGCGATGCTGACTCTAAAATTCTCTAGATTCGAACTTATTCACCGCTTCGCAGGCTGGACAGCCCTCGCTCTCTTCTGGGTCCAAACTCTGGTTGTAACCAACGCCCTCCGTGGTCTACAACCCCTCGGTCATGCTCTCATCTCCTCCCCAGGCTTCTGGCTGCTCCTCTTAGCAACCTCGTCCATCATTCTTCCCTGGCTCAATCTCCGGCACGTTGAGGTCAGGCCAGATGTCCTCTCTCAACACGCTGTACGCCTCTACTTTACCTACACAGCCCCCATTGTTGGAACTGCCATCCGGCTCTCAGAGCGGCCATTGATAGAATGGCACGCCTTCGCTACCATCGCCAAGCCCGGCGACAAAGAATTCTCTGTTCTCGTTTCGAACGCCGGCGACTGGACATCCAAGCAAATCCGCACCGCACCCACAAAGCTCTGGGTGCGTGGCATTCCTTCCTGTGGCGTTCTCCGCATTGCTCCTCTCTTCCGCTCCATCGTGCTCGTAGCCACTGGTTCGGGAATTGGGCCCTGTCTTCCAGTCATTTACGCCAAAGCTGTCCCATGCAGGATCTTCTGGTCTACGCCTCACCCCGAGAAGAACTTTGGGGAGGAAATTATCCACGCTATTAGAGATTGCGATGCGGATGCGGTGATTCACAATACCAAAACGATGGGGAGGCCGGATATGGTTGCTATCACGTACCAGCTGTTGAGGGAGAGTGGTGCAGAGGCAGTGTGTATTATTAGCAACCAGAAGTTGACATCGATGGTTGTGTATGCGATGGAGAGTAGGGGAATTCCGGCTTTTGGGGCAATTTTTGACTCGTGAGTCAGGGCTTTGTGGGGCAAGGTAGCTTTTTCCTCTCATTTTTGTTAGGGGTTAGCGTCACGACCCCTCCCAGGACCCAGTGGGTTTCTAAAAGTAGGGCTCCTTTGAACGTGACTAGTCCTAGGAACACGAAGAGAGATTTTTTTTTATATAAGTAGGAGCCGTCGCTTTATTAGATACCTAGTTAATAGTCGTACATCCTATTTCTAAGGTATATATTATATAACTAGGCTTAGTTATACACTAGTTATACTAGACGAGTTTATAGAGTACGTACTCTATTAGCCCGATTAGCAGAGTGAGTGTAATATATAAAGGTTCTATATAATGAATAAATAATATTATTAGTCGAAGAGGTTTATAATTAATTTAAAGTAATAAATTGGGAAATAAATACAATAGATAGATATAAACTGTTAAGGAAAGGGAATTCGCACTTTCAGACTTTTGAAAAGGAATCTATCGCATTTTTGTTCAACAATGATTCGACTAGGAAGCCCGCTACATATTCTATCTAAAGATAACATCTTGTGGTAAATCAACTAAAGGCAGAAGAAGAAGAGGAAGGAGCGGAGACTCATTTGGAGATGGATGGAATCCAAGAGCACGAGGGGGTCATGCCCGTGGAGGCGGGGAATTCCCAGGAAATCCAGCCCAATCATTTTATCGACCACAACAAGGTCCAATTTCTCGCTCTCCAGAATCAACAGCGTGGAAACCACATGCTACTGATTCAAACTTAAATCCTGACAGTGGAACGGTCTTTCGAGATTTGAATGCTGCTCGAGGGCCACAACATCCACTTGAGCCCGTCCTGCGCTCGTCCAAACAATGCGCCCCGACTTCGACCTCGCTTCGGGTGGACATCATTAGTTGCGGGCACACATTGGGATACCTGCTCAAGGCTGCTCGTTCAGAACCGACGCCATTTCGATTTGATTTTGATGTGGTGGATGACGCTGTCTTCTTTGTGAGGAAAGGTAGTTGGCCCATAGAACGATTCATAGATCTGCGTAAATATGGAGTCACATTCCCATTGGTGTACACTACTTGGGACTAATGATGTTCGAGACTATTAGCTACAACTTGGGTGGCTTGCAGACTCTTCTACGTTCAGGCACGGATGGTATCTGCCAGCTCGTAATTCAGCACCCGCATTGGTTCCTGGAGCTAAACTCTCCTCTGGAGGACGCCATCAACACTTTGATTAAAGGTGGGCAGTATTGATCCGCGCGAGAGCCAAGACGAGCTACACGTGGAGAATGCGGGCAGCATGGTACCACAAAGCATGATCTTGACAATGTGATATATTCCTCACCTCCTGGATAGGATTAATTGGTAAGGCGAGCGTGCTAGCGCAGCTCCTGACAGGAATGACATGACTCAATGGACACCTCTAGACAGGAATGACACGCACGACACGACTCAATGGACACCTCCGGACGGGAATGACATGACTCAATGGAAACCTCCACCAAATTGGCGCTGCCGAATTGAGTTGAATCGGATTAACATGAATAGAGCTAGGTAGGTAAGGAAAACGGACAAGCATTTTCTTTTTCGATGCACAAGATACGATGGTCGGTACCTTATACTGTACCGAACGCCAATTACTGGCATAGACAGACACGAGAGGAGGCAACCACGAGGAGAGGCAACCAACCGCTCTTTCTTCGTGGGAGGGAAAGCACCGTCTAATCCCGAGACATAGACACCAAAATATGAACGCGGTCCGAGCAAAGATTACCTAAGTTTACCATAGCCACGGAACGTCGGGACCCCAGCAGGTCTCGCTTCACTCGCCGAAGATAGGACATTGAACACTTGAAGGAATAAACTTCAAGCTCGCCTGCTACTAATCATTCACAAGGTGTCGTTCGAGTAAGACAATTACTGACAGTGGAAAATACTAGAAGCGGTATTCTGTACGGGCTTCAAGGAGAATAAACTTCTTCGTCATCACTTTCTATAGCTTTAATAAAATCAACCATCACTATCAAACCCAAAGAATATAACTGCACACTCTACAACAGAAAGGGGGTCGGGCACGTGACCATGTTTACCATTATGCGCATTGTTTATATGCGACTTCGTAGAGTTTCATAGTAATCGACACATTATCCACACAACTCGACCCTTCTTATTGATCGACGATACCTAACTTTTTACAACTGCCTTGTGGACGTGCCAGTGTTCTAGGCAGTTAGTGAACCCGCACTTACTGACTTCGTCCAACCGCCTTTCAATTGGGCTCTAGGCGAAAGTCGAACTGTGTACGATTCAATCATACCCGAAAAGGGGCTCTCTCTGTTCTGAGACATGAAAAAGCACGCTATTGAGAAGCTAGGCCGTCCTACCGAGCGTTTCTCCGATAGAATTATGTAGACCGTGCGTAGTAGAACAGCAGCCACGGCGGGTACCCGTCCTATCTATATGGGTGGGAACTGTAGGTGGGATTCGGAATTTATGGTTAACGTGGCTTGCCGGATGACAACCGATAATCTTGAAATTCGGGTTCATCACAAACAGTCGGCGTGCTTAGTAAGCGGTTGCAGTCCAGACCACTCACTGCTAGAGTTGCTGATCATGTTCCCCTTTGATCGGATCAGAATCCTCTGTGCAAACTATCAAAGCGTCTGGTGGTAGACATGGACATCCGAGCGTTCTTAGTTCAAGACAACTAGTTTCCTTGAGGTAACAAGTTTTGCTTGGAGTGATTCATCCTCCACTGTCGAGCCTCTCGGAGAAAGGAGTCACTATAAACACAAGTGGGTGAGCTGTCGCTGGTAGTAAAAAATTGAAGGAAAGACATCCTACGTTTGTGTCCGATCTCTTCGAAGCTTCTTTAGAACTTCATTTCTTGTCCTGTTAGCACTGATTCTGTTTGGTCCGTTATTGTTCGGTATTGCTCTTGCTATGTCAAATATAAACCTTACGAGTCTTGTTTTAAGACTTCCAATATGCACCGTAGGTGTCACTGTTCCTATGCTACCGATTAGCTAAAGTTTTAATAGGAGATTTGTGCGTTCTCGATGCTGACAGTGGCTCAATGCTCATTTACCGACATCCCACAATGTCTGTGTCCAAATATGACGCTGCAGAGAGATCTTACATCTTGTGTTACCAGAACTTGCAACCTCACTGAACAGACTGGTGTGTTTCCATTCTCAACTCGCCAGAGACCCTGCTAATCTAGCTTTATAAGTCACATCTACTATATTCCAAGAGGAGTTGTGCGCAGGTGTCGCATACCCGTCTAGGAGCTTGGAGTTAATACACATTGCTACTGCTCTCATAGTTATCAGTTTCCTCGCTATAATTCTCAGGTGCATTTCCAGATATACGGTAGCTCGCAAGTTCTGGTGGGACGATTGGATCATGATACTTGCTGCAGTAAGTTGCCATCAAAGTGTCGCCTAGGATATGGACTAATAGTACGATGCTAGGTTTTCATGGTACCTTTATCAGTCTTCGCTATCTTGTGTATGCTTATCTCAATCTGATACTCTTTAACCAGCTCATAAGACTAACCCTTTCTAGTTCCTCAGTACGGCTTTGGGAGGCACACCTGGAACGTTCCACCAATGCAAATTATCTTCCTCCGTAAGGTACTTGGGAATCATTTTCTTTTAAACTAATTATCACTGACACAATCTAGATTTACTATATTGTCCAGATATTATACGTCATAATACAAGCACTTTCAAAATCCTCCATTCTACTTCTCTATCTACGCATCTTCCTCGACCCTGGTTTCCGCTTGCGGGTGAAGATATGCCTGGTATGGGTAGCAGCTCACTTCCTAGGATTCCTGGTGGCCGTGATATTCCAATGCGTACCCGTCAAGGCATTATGGGAGACTGATATTCGAGGAGTATGTGTAAATTCCCAAGCACTAATATATGCTGGCGCAGCAGCTAGTATCTTGGAAGATCTGGTATTGGTCATTCTTCCTATCTCCGAACTGAAGACCTTGAACACGAATATTCACAAGAAGCTTGCACTAGGTTTTATGTTTGCATTAGGGTCATTGTAGGTCATTCTCCTATCCTTATTGCTTTTGGAGTAAATATTAACCTCATGATTGTTTGTAGTGCATCTGTCGCAAGCATGATACGTCTGAAATACCTAATCAATTTCGGATTTACAGATGATGCCTCATGTTCGTTAGCCTTTTTAATTTTATATCAGCCTCTATGTATCAGACTTGCTAATTTATTTATAGGGGATCAAGTAGATGTGATAATTTGGTCTTATATCGAAGTATATACAGCAATTCTATGCGCATGTCTTATCTGTATACGTCCGCTCCTAATTAGATGGCTCGCCGCATGCTCTACAAGTAGAGGAGTACAAGAGTTACCAGTAAACGAGGTCAAACCACAAAGCCGAAAATTAACCCCCCAACAAATAAGCGAATCAGCATCCACGGTTAGTGGAGTTAAATTCTTGAATGGAGATGAAGGAAAGGATAGAGGGAATAGCTTTAGTATCTGGCAAGGAAGAGGTAGCGGGTTGGATTATATCGAACTTCAAAAGCAGTAGCCAGTGTGTACACGACACGACCGTACAAAGGCGCAGGCGATACGCTAATTGCTGTACTGTATAAACGCCAAGTGGGATTTTTGCAAGGGTGTTTATTGGTGCATTCTGTACAATATTTTGAAAATATAGCGAGTATACGGCCACACGGCCTCAATTTTTGACTCTTGAGTTGGGGTTTTGTGGAGCAAGGTAGATTTTTCATTTTCATTTTGCGTTTGTTTTAGGAAAGTCATTCCTCCTCATGAAGCTTTGGTCGGGCATTATGTTTAAAATAGATGCTGAAATATATTCATGTTTACTTGATTGGATATGGAGTGCTGGCAATGCGTCTTATGAGTCTCATAATGGGATATCCTGAGAAAAGAAGAAGATGGTTTTCTAGTGCTGAGCGGAGTCAACAAGTCCACTTTAACAACAATGAACAGCGACTAGATCACACCACCAATGCCAATAGTGAGGCAAGACAACCACTATTTTTCTTCGCAGTTTCCGTATTCCCGTTGTTCCACTTGATGAGCTTTATTATAAAATCCTACAAATATATAGCAAACTGAGCCGAGCAAGCTTGAGGATATCAACTGGTAATAGAACATCGCACGTGAGAAAGCCCGCTCGAGTTAGCCTGTGATTAGTAAGTCTTAAATATTGATCTACACACCACGACCAGGCTAGCTCTGCCAAGATTTCACTAAAATCGTATCAGTAGATGCCTAGGTAACACCTCATGCATAAGGTAAGGCTGTGTCTTCTAGCCACGCTAAGCCTCCATATACAAATTTGAAACTTGCTAGCCGATATTTAACTTGTCAACCCCCGGAAACGGTGCCAAAAGTGCTAAAAAGAAAACAAAAAACAAAAAAACGCAGTTTTGCTATTGGTTCTGGCTTGGCATTGTCACCTCGCTGGCAAGTTCCAGATTCGCGGATGGAGGCTTAGCGTGGCTAGAGGACACAGCCTTACTGTAGGTGTGGGGGCCATCGGTGGTATAACAGATAACTCTATCTTCTTTTTTGGTTTCTTGATGCTTGGGTTTAGACAAAAACACGTCCAGCAACTTTTCATCAGCAGCATACCTTGTTGACAATGTCAACCAAGGTAAACAAATTTACTAAACAGAGAAGCCAACCGATTAACTAACTCCTTCAAACAGAAAAACTGACCATGTCTGCTGTAAATGACATCACTACGGCATCTGAGTCGCAAAGGACCCCTTCTCTATCTACAAAGGTAATGAATACCAGCCCGACATTTACCATCTTCCGGCGCCTACCACTCGAACTGCAGCTCGCTGTCTGGAAGGAAGCCGCACTCGCTCCGCAAATCATCGAACTTGTCTATCGCAACAACAGCAACAAGGCTTTGAACCACTCAACCCGCGCCCTAATCCTCACCTGTGTCGCCTCAAATGCAGCAGTCCGGAGATACTGCACGGGAGTTCTAATTGGTCTGCTTAGGGATCCCGTCTACATCAACACGGACACTGACGTCGTCGTCGTTCTCGACACCTTAAACACCCTGCACCCATGTGGAATCAGAAGAAGGTCGCTTGGAAATGCTTTCCATGGCATCCAGCGATTCGCCATAGCTGATGATATGAGCCTCAAACGATGGGTGTTACACCTCTCCATTCTAGGAAAAGACCTGCAGACGCTTTTTCTCGTACAGCCTCCGAAAAGGAAGAGTTTGGCATCGAAGCAGGCTGATACACCTCCTCCAGCCGAAATCCCAGCATTGGAAGACATTGACTTGGCTACCTTTGACTTTAATATATTTTTACTTGATAACTCTAACGATCGCTTTGGTTACCCTGACACTACCTTACTTCACGGAATGGGTGATGGAACCACACAGAAGTTTCAGCGAAATGTAACCAGATTTGTCACCAAAATGCTGCCAAAAATGGCAAGCTATGCAGCTTCTATTGTGCAGCAGGGCGATGTTGATTTCTACAATACACTCCAAAATAAAACAGTGCCACGATCCCTGTGGACAAAGTACCCTGTTTTCAAATATTACATTGCTCCTGAGTTTTCTACAATCGAAGAAGCCGATCTGCGAAGTCAATTTTTATGACTTTCATTTGGTTTTCTATTTGGTATGTTGTTTCCAGCTTGTCCGTAACGCATTAAGCTCACTTTTTCTCACTAATTTTTTCTTAGCTTAATGAGTAGTCCCCAAGAAGTCCTTCAGGAGTGATGGAAACCAGCCGACCGAAGGATTTTCATCATATCGGTCTACTTCTAGCTTGGATTATGCACGATTGTTCTAATTTTGTTATACTTAATTGCATGATGATAGTTAGATGATGTGTGTGGTATCTAGGTCAAACTGAACGACGCTGAGATGAAAGAATCCTTTGTCAAAACAACACATTTTTGATATGGTTTTTCATAGAGCTTAGCTACATCAATGTCCAGATACTTTCTCAATCAAGCATCTAGCTAGAGAATATTCTCCTGGAGTATCAAATTGAAGTATATAAGAAATTTTGAACACAGCACCAAAGAAAATCCAAGATCGAAATTTTATTGTCTTCACTGCAGCAGGTGAACAGAATTGGGCATTCAAGTTATATATCATCACTGAAGTTGAGTTTGCTGGAGCTGAATCCTTATACCAAGCAAGTAAGCCATTTGCATTTTCTCCGGTCTAGCATGTAACTTGAGTGACCTCTTCTCATTGTATACCAACAATATACATAACCGCCCAATATTACTACACATCCGTCCTCACCAGTCTTTTTGATACATCAGTCCTTATCAATCCTACAATTGACGTCATTCTGATCCTGTAAAACCCAAATACGCTTAATTAGGATGGTGTAGGTATAGCTCGACTTGGAAAGGTGTTCCATAGAATCGAATGCTCTACCGTCGCCAATTATATCCGACTAAGAATCTGAGTTCCCAGACTTGGCATTGAAGACAAGGACCTAAAGGCAATCATGCCGATCCCTCGTGTTGAAGGCGAAAACACACCAAACCTCACCGCAAGCAGCAACGCAACCACAACTCTGGATGGCATGGCAACCGGTACCCATTAATCATAAAGACGAATGGCTACTCCCTTAATGCGACCAAGCTCAGTTCTCCCAACATTTTTTGGCCGGAGCATCCCGTCTTCTAGTAACCCATCTCTTCGAAGTTCAAGTGGTAGAAGAACTAGAGCTTCGAGCTGAACTGCACGATGTTCGCTTGAGTATACGACAAGTACTACGTTACTTCGCCATTTCGGTATTGAACAGGAATTTTACTGCTTTAGCGCAATTGTTAAGGGCAAAGAAGTGTGCTTGCAGTCTGGTATTAGATTATGAAATGGAAGGAGTCAAATCACTATGTGCTGCTGAGTTAGAGTTTGCTTGTTCTCTTACATTTTGCAGTACTTCGTGATGTTTAATCCATGACTGTCATGATGCAGTGAAATGAATTCTTAAATAGTTCACCTTATCCTGAAATTCGCACTAACAAAAGGAGCTTCGGGTTTCAATCGCCAAGAATAAACTGCCAATTGTCTTGCGTTGCGTACGAAAGCATACCTAGTAGCTGTGAGACTTCCTTGTTGAAACTAAGTATCTACTCATTTCGCTCACCAGATTCGCGAAATTTCTCTTTAGCTACCTCTCCTTCTAGGCACACCAGCGAGATAGCTCTACATTCTTCGCAGAAAATGGGATCTAGAATGCCATCCTCTTTGTATAATTACCATGGTCTTGGAAACTGATGTAGGACGTAATATGCCATGTCGTCCTCAGAGACGACCTTGACATAACGCCACCCGTTTTGGATATTGGGCCGGAAACACGGGGAAGCACGGGCTCCAATGTTTGTGGGGACACCTTGGCGGATCACGGTTCTCGAACAGGCGTAGTGTCTATAAGAAGCCCTGCCATCTGTTCTCATTGGTTGTATCTTTTCCCCATGTATTGGGATCCCACTTTGCGGAACACCCGTGATTGGCAACTGTCACGGACACTTCCCCACATTGGAAAGGACGACAAACGAGCCGAGAGAACTCTTATTCCATTTGCAACAGGATTTCTTGCAGCTGAGAACTTGACATCAACTACGGCTGCCTTCAAAACTAGGTATGGTGATCTTGGTCTCGCGAATTCCTGGAAATCTCGATCCGTACCAAGGACGACACAGGTCATGGTGATGTCCTCTCAGCTGCTCCATCAGTGCTCGAACGATTATCGATGGAGTGCATACGTACGTACGCAACAACCCTTCGGTACCGTTGAGTAGATGCAAGCACGGAGAAAAATAATACAAGAAGGACATCGTCCGCTCATCCTACCCATCAATCATGCAGGAGCCTCTCTGAGACGAGCATGGTAAAGTAGCCGGAGCCTAAATAGCGCAATCGTAAGAAAGTCCTGGAATCTTTTAAAAGGCAGCTAAGAACATTCTCAAAACTATTCTCTCGAAATTAATGATCATGAATATGGCTTCCGTATCTACAAAGTCGATTTTGGAATCCCTTGCTACCGCCGGCAAGGCGTACGAAGATAATGAGGCTGGAGCTCGAGAAGCACTCATCGACCAAAGCCGTGCGCTCATTGCATCCTTGGAAATTCCAAGCGAGTTCATCCAGCGCAGCTTTTGGGCAGAGGTAGGAGGGAGTTCAGGTGATTTGTTCCTACAGTTAGCTGATTTCAATAGCCTGCAATGTCTGCTCAATGCAAGATTGCTGTTGATTTGAACATTTTCCAGTATTTGAAAGAGGCAGGTGAAGCTGGACTGAGTCCTGCTTTATTGGCTGAGAAGACAAGCGCCGACGAGGTTCTTCTTTCTCGGATGATGACCCATCTGGTTGCCATGTTCGTGGTGACGTATTCCAATGGCTCTTTCCATGGAACCACTTTGAGCGATGGACTCGCAGCAGAAAATTATCAACACAGCATATCGTTTTGCTACGATGTAGCTCGCCCATCATTCAATGGCTTTCCATATTACTTCAAGAAGACGGCGTACAAGAATCCAATTCCAGGTGGCATCGATGGACCATTCCAAGATGCGCATAAAGTCGACATCCCCTTCTTCCCATGGCTCGTTGCAACTCCTCCTCATCTTCAACATTTCGATTCTTTCATGTCTGCATATCGAGCTGGCAAGGCCAACTGGTATGATGCTGGTTTCTATCCCGTGGCCGAACGTCTCATCCAAGGCTTTGAGCCTTCAACTGGTGAAGTTCTTCTCGTGGATTTAGGCGGTGGTCGTGGTCATGATATGGTCCAGTTCATTACAGCACATCCATCCCATCCAGGCAATATAATCCTTCAGGACCGTGAGCCTGTCATCGCGACTGCACTGACTGGAGGCTTTGATCCACAAGTCCATGACTTTTTCACACCTCAGGTCGTCAAACACGCTCGCGCGTACTCGTTGCACTCTATCTGTCACGATTGGAACGACGAGGATAGTGTCCGGATCCTAGAGAACTTGAAGCCTGCTCTCAAGCCTGGCTATTCTCGGGTTTTGCTGAATGAGATCGTGGTCTCAGAAGAAAATCCAACGCTAGCTGCAACGTCTATGGATATGATGATGCTGGCTCATTTTGCGGTAAGAGAAAGGACGGAAGCGGATTGGAAGGCGATTCTGGAGAAGGCAGGATTGAAGTTTATGGCTATTTACACATATCCTGGTGTTGCTGAGAGCGTGATAGAGGCAGAATTGGCTGAATAGATTTGTCTTAGTATGTATCATAGATGTGTGCTTGAGACGGCTAGATAATAGGGAGTGTTGTCGCCAAGATATGATTCCGCTATGCTTGTTGAACCAAAAGCGGAAGGATAGCTAGACACTTGCTCGCTTACCCTGGAATTTAGTCGATTGAAAGCCACCTCGGTCAACCTCGAAGATAAAACAACTTTTCAATATTCCTAAATAAAGAACATACGTAGATATAACTTCCAAGATCTTTTCAATTTGTTTTCGTTGAATTCGAGAATCTCGTAATGTTCGAAGCTATTTACTTGCAAGTTTCTACCTGCCATAATTACTGTTTCAGTCACTCTCTGGTGAAAGTCACTAGAAACGACATACTCTCAATTTAGTATGGAGATTTCGGATGTATTTCTTTGTTGCAAATAATGCCCTCTCACAATTCGAGCCGAAGATAAAGAGCGAAGCAGCTCAAGGTGCAAATCGAGGAATGTGCTTTGGCAAACAAAGAAAATCTTTGAGATATGCTCATGTGGCCGAAGCGCGAAAACGAGTATTCTCAGCTCCCAAAAACCTCAGCTCAGCTGCACAGAATTTCAGTGCTGAACTATCAACATGGCAAATCTTCCTTGCGAAGAGCGAGAATGCTCAGCTTTGTTTGCCAGTCAGCCACCAATCTCTGTCTCCCCCTCAGCTTCGAGCTTCACACTCTTCTCCCTCCTCCCCAAAGAGGTTCAACTCAAGATCTGGGCGTTGGTCCCTCTCCTCCCACGCCTCATAACCATCACTGAGTCCACCTTCCAATCTCATCACATCGTTCACCGTCCCCGTGTCCCAGCTGCTGGTCCATACACACTCAAAGCTCACTGTACTATCCCTCCTCTTCTCCACACCTGCTCTAGCTCTCGCTTCGTCGCTCTCAAACAATACACGCCGGCTTTTGACCTCCCCATCGTTGTCAATTTCGAGTGTGATATTTTCTACTTTCCCTCGGCGGGAATGGGTAATCGTCGCTTTCCGATGAGAATCGAGAATCATAGGGATGCCGAGAGAGTGCGAAGGATAGTTGGGTTGGGGAACGAGGAGTGGCCTAGCTTGGAATGGGTTTTGCTGGCGCATAGGGTGTTTAGCGGATTGGAGAGTGTATGCATGGTGAGGCATGAGTTGGGTAAAATGAGGGGAGCAGGTGACAGGGGAAACGTGAGACTGTTGTTGAGGATAAGGGAGACCAGAGGGTTTGAGATGCTAGTCAAGGGTTCTGCGGCCTTGATGCCTAGCATTTCGTTGAGTGGAAGAAGAGTAGGAGACATATCAAAGACGAAGTTTGAGTTTATGTTTGAGGATGATTTTCAGAATTTGCTTGATGGGAAGTGAGGTTGGGGTCTGCGTATGGAAGTGTTAACAGTTCATAAGAGAGAAAGCGAGATTTGGCAAAATCGCTAGGCGTTTCAAGGATCTTATGGACATCTTTATATGACCTGTTGCATTTCGGTAGCTCATCTGCCTCGGATATTATGCATGAATGATCTGATCATGATATTTTCTATCGTGTACCAGCCTGAAGGTGAGAATTTTAGAATACCGCTCCACTCACTGCGAGGTAAGAAATCTTATATAAGTTGATATACTAAAGAATTTTGAATAAATAAAGCGTAAGCTGGACGAGAATTATTCACAGATGACCTCGACCAATTTGTTGATGTTCTCACATGGGTCAATTTGCTTTTAACATTATCTCAAGAGCGTCCCACGAAACGAAATCGAAGTTATTTATTAGAACAGCTATTTTCCCAAGCTAAGAAAACCTTTCTTACACATCCTCCCGTTTTGGAATCATTATTCGTCTATGTGAACTTTTTCAACTCACTAATTCTAAAGAGATCGTATATTTCAAGGCGCTTGAGACACATACCAAGACCTCGCTTAGCTCTTTGGCAAGATTGTTACAACGACATTTCTTCGTCATTCTTGTAAGTAACGGTTGTTGAGATTGAAACTAAGAATATAAAAGGGGGTTTTCTGCTTTAATACATTGACTATCAATCTCAACAACATCGTATAGGGAACAACAAGCTTTTCAATGCAACAGCGTAGGAAATAAAATCCCATCCAATGTCACGACATCACTGATACATCGAAGTTGTATCAATACTAAAGCTCTGTAATTCTTGTCAAGGCTATCGAGATGCGAAGTAAACTACAAGACAATTCCCTGCCACGAACAATCCTATAACCTGCATATATCCCAGCGATCGCTCCAGAAAACCACCTCAGTATCAAAGCGCCTTTGTCCACGAACACCAAGCAATTCAGCGCCAACGTAAAGACCACCCTGCACCATTTTCAACCCTTGATCCACTCTGAAAGAAAGTATCTCCAAAGAGCAGTCTCAAAGCTCTTCCTAGCTTTTGCCATGAAGCCCCTGACACAACCTTTCTTCTCGCGTTCTAGCTCCTTGGCAACCATCACCGAGCCTTTCTTCTCCATGCAAGCGATTTCGTCCATCCATGTGTATTGACTGTCGAAAAAAGCGCGCAGAAGAAAACCCATAACCCTCTCGCTGCTGTTGTATTGAGCTTCAACGGGAATAACGAGGCTGATATGCCACTTCAACATCTCTTCGCGAGTACAGCCGCAAAACTCATCTGCCACTTTCTCCCAATTCTTTGCCCTTTGTGTGTCAACCTTCTTGAATGCCGTCTCCATCTTCAACATGGTGTCGTTAATCAACTCCTTGCAGTCCGGGTTGAGAGGACCTTTACTGAAGAAAGCGGAGCGAAGGACTGGGGGAATCTTCTTCGCAGTGTAAAGATCGTTTTGCCTTGCCTCCTCGGGTGAAACTGGAGCGAGCTGTGTGTGTTGCATGAAATGACCGCCATGCGCTTTGAAGTCAACAGGCAAGCACTGATCTGGGCCTTCCTCGACGATGAATTTGGTAACCTTCATAAGTTGCGGGTCGAGCAGCATAGGATCTACCAATTCGTCGCCATCGTACGGACCCAGATCCTCCGGTGGGTCATATTCTGTGGTGCGCTCTGAAAATCTGACTTGCTTGATCACGATTTCGTTTTGTAGCTTTGTCGGGGTCTTGCGGATGCGATTATGTGCGCTCTTCTTTGGACGAACCGTACGATTTGTCTTGAGCAGTGCTCGACGCGCCGATGCTGCAAAACCTGATCCTGATCTGTGTGCAACCTTTTTGGGAACGAATTTTCTGGGAACTTGACGCCACGAAAGAGACGAGGCTCTTGGGGGCCGTGGGTCTGGAAGCGCTCCAAGATTTGATGTTGGAAATCGAGGGGTTCGTGAAGGCAGAGCTTCGAAAGTTCGTGATTGAGGTCGGGGACTTGGAGGAGTTGGTGGACTTGCGGAAGGGTCCTCCATTATTTGAGACTTTGTTGTGCTTTGAAATTCTGGTGACTGTTCTGTGAAGAGGCGGACAGAGCTTGTCTGCAAAGTCTACAGAATTAGCGAAAGAAAAACCTGCTTGTGGTAAAATATATCGCGTCCATGTAGATCAGGTTTGAAGTTGAACTCTTGGACGTAGCCAAATTTCTTGGTTCAATTGACAAGAAAAATCAACAATATTTGGAGCAAACGTTGACTTGAGGACAAAGGTGAATTTCTGTTCGATGGACACTTCAAGCTGTCTCGCAGTCCTGAGGGTGCACATATTATTTAATAATTCACATGATGACAAATTTCGATCAATTCATTGTGATTGTCTATTTACGAATTTCTTCTTATTTAGTGATTGATACAAATGACCCAGCTGAGTTAAGGCTATACAGGTGGCATCGCACAGTCCTTTCTCCCGGACTTTCATGTGCTGATGCATGTCTTTCTTCAGGAGAAATATTCATGTAAACCACTATAGTCCCAACCTCAAAAAAAATTATCGCTGTTACTGTCAAGGTTCACAGATAGATACCCTCTGGAATCCCTCCATAAAGTGAACGTGAAATCACGTTTCGCCTCCTTAAAGAACAGACCCAAGCTCTCTAGCCTCGCCTTCTCAAAAGCCTGAACTGCACTCAATTGTTATGAGCACGAAATCTGTGGAGCTCCAGTAATCCATGGATTTGCTTATCGAAGAAGGTGCGAAGTAAACATGACCTGAATTTCGAATCATACCGCATGTGTGGCCGCCACTGTTTCCGGTTGATAAGATTCCAGGCGTGTAACTCCTCCAATGTGCCCCCACAAAAGGAGTCTATCGGATTGGGCTCGTCGCATTTCAATGGTTGTTTGATTATTCCGTTAGAAAGAACGTCTACCTTCGGGTCTTGAAGTGGCTGCGTATGTGGAGAATAAATTGAGAGATCGGGGAAGGTTGGTAGAATCGATTGTTGTGAAGATAGGATTGGCATTGCTGTATGTGTATTGTCATCCATGGTGAAGGTAGTGATGTTCGCTGGATCTTGTTGATCATTCGTGATTTTAGGAAGATCCGAGATACAGGTTAGCGCGTGAGGTTGGTAGCGCGACTTTTCTTCGCAGAATTGGTTGGGTAGCTGGAACTGCAGGCAGAAGGGGAGAATACACGTTACCTCGCTTGTGAGGGTGACAATCCTTTGCGGGGAGAAAAAGGAAAGAGGCATAAGGACAGCCGTACTGTCGCATGTTATCAAGAATTACAGTTTTACACAGAGCTGCATCTATCGTATGATGGTAGTTGCATGGATGATCACACTCAACCGGAAGCAAAAGAAAGACCAAAACAATTTACAATGCCACGTAACAATCAAATGTCTTTGGTTTCAGCAGATCTCCCTATCTTCTAGCAGCATGGAATTGATGTTAATAAGTTCAATATTCACTAACATTGTAGTATAGTACTTAACCAGGATATATGGTGTCTCATGCGTTCTTGGGAAACTAGCTGGACTGCATCCTCCTTACCGCTTTTGTTTACTTTGGTACATATGCGAGACGTCAAATCCCTGTCTAAAACCGAAAAACATGCAACCAAAACAGTAACCCTTCCTACCCCTTTTCGTAACCAAGTTAAACTTGAACTTTGTTCATTGTAACTTCACACAGAAACCAATAGACTTTTTGCTCTATTGTTTGTTTATGACTAAAATATGATTTATTCTTACCAGTAGATAAGATAACGCTTGTCCCGAAAAGGTAAAGTATACTGTCTTTTGAGACGAGGATTACGGACGAGCTCAACTCTCCCACATTAAAGATACTGCTATTGAGGAAGTGTTATCGACTAACTTAGGTTTTCAGTAGATCTTAGTCACATTTTCTCAATAGCAGATGAATTTATAGCTTCTTTATCTGTGCTTAGCTCCAAGGAGAGAAGTGGTGCAAGAAAATGTTTGCTTTCACCATTGCACCGGCTTCACTGTCCATGTATATTCTTCAAATTCCAAAGTCCTCCCCCGGTGAGTTTCAGGGTCGACATATATCTGCATATTCATACTTTCTCTTCCAAGATTAAAAACTCTGAAAATGACATAGATCTTCTCAGAAACCTGCCCTTCTACCAGTGTCCAGCTTTGCATCTTTGTGAGTTACCAATGATCCGTAAGTGCAATCAATGGAAGCGTTAACTTACCAAACGGAAATGATTCCTACTGATGTAAAAACGATCATCGAAGTTGCCGCAGGTTGTCTTGACCTCGATCAGGTAATCTGGAGCGGCTCCAGCCCAGACATTCTCATCCAAATAGCCTGCATTGATAAGGTGTCTGGTGAACATGCTATGAGTATCCCCATATAGAAGGTCAGATTCCTCGTAACGGCCCGGCCATGCTCCCATAGCTCTATATTCGGGATGGACCTGGACTTTACTCCGGATCGTGCTTGTCCAGTTATGCGGACCAAACGATGAGAGCCCCAAACTTTTGAGTCATTCATATACCTGTGATACAGCACTGTAAGATTCTTGTGCAAATTTTTGGATTCAGGCTGCTTTCGAAGAGTTCCCCTGCCGCTCCAACCTTGAATTCATGATTCATTTGTCCCTGTGATCGGATGCCGAACGCGGCATTATGATCAAAGTCTGGAAAAAATTCGCCGTCAATTGGACCTACTAGAGCATTCCGCTGTGGTATAGTGGCCCGGCGAGCGATGCGTATCACATTGTCTAGAAGCGCTAACCACGCATTAGGAGTAAGAACCTCATTCTCTTCGGGATGCGCTCGACTAGGGCTTCTTGGGCAACTACTTGATGATGCAATGTTCGCACATCGTCTTCTCCCAAAATGCCTGAAGATGCAGTAGCTGGGTTCTGAAGTAGCCTTGGCCCTCCTTGAGAAGGACTCACCCCTTCCCCGATATCAACTTCTTGTTCAATAATAACTTCAAGCCTTCGTGAGGGAGGCTCAATACCTAGCACCATCCCAATTCCTCCCTGCTCTAAGAGTTCATTTATAACTACGATGCTGGAATTGAGGACGTGGCTAATACTCTCCCCAGCCAACTCTGTGATTTTGAACAATTTTGTCAAAGCGTGTGGGAGTTCCCTCATATAGCAGACTTCCCTGAGGTCTTTGTTCCGGGGAACGAATATCTGCCAGCTGCCTTCTTGTTCTTGGATATGCACGTGCCCAGTATTTTGACTTATTGGCCCTATGACATCCCCGTCTTCGTATTGAATTTGGTACTTTGTTGATATCTCGTCAGTTTTCAGGACTGTGGTCGCTAAAAGCCGGTTGTAGAGTAGTTGAGGGCTTCCATGAACAAGTGAACTTCGATTGGAAACGGCACAGCTGCAGTCTTTTGTTAGTATTCTGACCCTGTTATAATTTTCCAACTTACCGGAGGAGATAGTAAGCCCTGTCGTTAAGCTCCTGTGTCAATTCCACATTCAAGATCCCGTCGTCGCTACTGGCAGTTTCTTCTGTACAAGCACACGGCAAAAACTTTTTGGTTAAGTCTAGAGCCTGCAAAAAGGGATCTAACTGCCTCACTTCTTCCAGAGAGAAGTCCAAGAACCCAACATGGTCTCTAAAGATATCTGCCAGCGTCGTTCGATCAACCACGTTGAAATCACTCCCACAGTTTTGAAGTGACAGCTCAACCGATCCATGTCTTACTTTTCTCACAGGAAGTATTCTGAAAGGCAACAGAGGGATTAGGTCACGTTTTTCCGGGTTCATTGCGCTTATTGCCCATATAATCTCCTTGACAGCGGTTATTGAGGGCTGTCCCAGCACTAGAGAGCAGAGTCCTTGCACCAGCGTCTCCAAGACAGCCGGAGATATTCGCAAACCATCTCGGAAGAAGTCTCTTAAGTCAACTGGATACAAAGGACCCAGGATGGTCTTGCCTGTAATTGACACAGGACTGGTCCAAAGACACTGAGAAGGTGGGAACCACGCAGGCCCAGACGGATCATAAATCAAACTCTCATTCTCGAAGGTATTTCTGAAATTTGTAGATTAGAATTTGCTTAGGAACTTGATATGGACAGACTTACAGAAGGATGCCCCAATCTTGATCGTTTATCCTGCTCTTGCTTTCCCAGATCAGCGTATATAACCGTTTGATTTTTTCATATATGTCAGGCGGCGCCGTCTGGCTTCTCCTGAATTTCAAGAGCATATCTCGGTAATCACACCATTTCGCATTTTTAATGCCTAGAATGACCTGGAAAAGGCGCTTCACTTTGCGGTTACTTTGATATGAAGGGACCACAGCCAATGGTGTCTTGTCTAGGATATTTTCAGGGCCTCTCCATATAGAACTTTGGGTATCAAGCCAACTAGCTACTGTGGATTCTGATTGAAGTGCCTGTGGATGTAGTATTAGGCTGTCTCGGTCGAACATTTTCCTGGGATTGGCATATTAGATGTCAATTTCTTTTGGCAAACGGAAATCACTTACACTATAAAGGCCCTGTTTATCTCGCTATAGTGGTCTGCAATCAATTCGTATGTTTTGAGGATGCCATTTCTAGTGTTGCGGTTCCAAGGCTGATTCATTTGGGTTTGTGTTGTTGTAAAACTCTTATGTAAAATCCAACATCGGCTTCAAATTTGTCACCAAATCCTGCAAGGAACCTCCAACTTTCGAATAGTCTATCATCTTCAGAAAGACCAGGAACGGCAAGGAACGGAAAACTTGGAGAGATTCCGAGTTCCTCAGCTTCTTGAGTCAAGCTCTGCAAGGGAAAGTAAGTATTCGAGAGTACTACAAGCGAGCCATCCTGGCAGGTGACTTCTGCTTCGGATATCTCCTCCTCTATACGATCGCTAATCTCTCTCCTGTAATTTACCCAATGTATCTCCAAGAGCTTGACAATATTTGCGGGCCGATATTGAAGGATATGCCGAAACTCAGGAGATAATGATTCCGTATCATGCTTTAGCCGGGGTATGCGACGTAGTCAGGCATTTTCGAGCCAAGTCAACCACGGTAAGTCGTGTCTTCGAACAGATTGAGGGAACAGATCCATGTATTCGCGATGAATATATGTCGCTGGGCATTCAGGCTCAAGTCGTCCGGGATTTCTGAGGTCCGGCGCTGCTTTTAAGAGCCCCTGTGGACTATATTCATCGTTGGAAGGCATATACATAAGACTATGCTGACATATGACCTTTTCTAATCGAGTATCGAAGAGCCAGAGCCATTCGAATTTGCCAGCCTCGATATTCGGAGAATGCCAATAAAGGTACTTGAATTGTGCTTTCGACGCATCCAAATCGGGTTCTCCATCGAGTTGCATATAGAAATCCCATATTCGATCAACATCTCTCGCGGGGGAAAGGTTAGTCACCCCGAGGCGTCTAAACAAATCTTTCCGTGGGGTGGTCCTGGCCGCTTCGCGATGAATTGTCGTCACCAAGTCTGCAGGCATGGGAGGTCCACCCAGAGAGGGGAAATATATATCTTCGGTTGATGCTCTCACCCAGCGTCCATCGCTAAGTGGGATGAGAGCTAACTGGTCTTTTATCGTTCTTCCGACTGCCGGGGATTGTTCCAAAATGGATATGATGAGATCAGCTACAATAATATGCCAGGCGCTATCGGTTGCAGCATCCCTCATTATTGAGCTAGGGCTATACAAATCTTGTTTTATTCTGTGGAACATATGGATGTCTTCAATCTCTGGTATCAGGAAAGCCCGTTTGAGTACATCGAGATCATTTTTCTGATATTGAAGGGAGATGTATTTCCTGTTTTTTCCAGGTCGGTCTGGAAATAATGGCTCCCCGCTTAGGTCTAGGAAAATGGGGGGAAGTGTTCGCAAGTCTGCTGGCTTGCTGAGTCGTCCGTCTGGGTAGCGGCGACTAGGATCATGAGAATAAAGAACAGGTTGCTGTTTCAGCAGGTCGATTATCTTAGATGTGAGATTCTTCCACAATGTATTCATGTCAAACGCTCAGCGTCAGCATAGAGATCTGCAATCCACCACCCTATCATTCTTATCAAATCTGCCAGCTGCCTCTAGGCGCTGTGTTCTATGCAAGTAGGTGAGGGAATGTTCGGGATTTGAGAGTTTACAAGTTGTCAGCGGCTCTCTGTTGGTGTTTGGTGTCCCTGTAGAACCAAGGGGGATATCAAAACCGGTACATAATTGTCGGGTCCTAAAGCTTACAGTTAGGGATGTCAGAATAATTAAATTGGTGTTATTAAAATAATAATTATCAAGATTTACCCCCAAAAATCGTAATAATTGATAGCAATTACAATAGCCAATAGGAAGCCTTGGTTTGTAATTATTATGGGGTTAAGAGTACCGAGCCTACACTACACGACAGAAAAAAAGGGGCACCCAACCTTTGGCTTTGCACACGCGATAATTTTCAAACAATGATAACGAAGACCAAGCAAACCGCTGAAAAATAAAGATATTTACAACAGCTATACTTTTAATCGTCACAATCTTTTCAAGTTTCCTGGTTATTGCCTAGCTCTGTCAGTTGGCTGAATTGCCCCTCTGTCAAGATTGGCCTGTTTTTTACAATGAAAGCGAATCTGAAGAAATGTCATCTGAGACTTCCGAGAAAGCTAATAATAATTTTCGCTTGCTGCAAATACCTAGCCGAGCAACCCGCGCAAAGAAATGACGTTGCCCGTGAGAAGTGTCTCGCCGCAATAAAATGCTCAGCGGCATTTCTTCCAGCTCCAAAATCAAAATCAAGTCCCTTGAACCTCTGCCTTGGACCCTGTTAGCCAGTCACCATTCTACCATGCGAGCAAGTTGGCGCAATCATGGTCATCAGTCCACTTTCCATCCTCTGACCGTTCCTTGAATCGAGCTGCTCCCCAACCTTTGATTCCCTCCTTCATCCAGGAGAACAGACCCTCCTTGTTGGACGGATGTTTGTTCCAGATAAATTGAATGAAAAGGCCAGCGATATCGACCCAGAGTCTGTCTGAGAATAGATTGAAGTATTTCTTGACATCTTCCGGTGCTCCTCTGTTTGGCTGCAAGACAACAATCTTCTCAAAGCATTGCAAACCCTTTATCTGGATTCGAGAATCAAGTTCGGTGTTTGCCAAACTTCTAAGGGCCTTCTTTCCAAAGAGTTCTGGATCCTTTGAGATGGTATCAGACTCGGTGCTGAGAGTTGGGTCTAGGATCAGGAGTGGCAGCTTTTGTTGAAATATCAACTCATTTCCAGTAGCAGGGAACCAGAAGTCGTAGTTACAGCACAGTGCCTTGACCTCCAAGCCTCCTCGCATCAAAATTGCATCGATATTAAGATTGATGTAGAACGCATCCTCGCAGTAGCCCTCGGGAATAAGCTCGTAAGCCCTCAAGCCAACTTCTCTAGCCTCTCGGCAAACATGCAACATAGCTGGTACCGGGTCCTTGACAACGAGGTTCTTGCTGGGATCAAATCTGCCAACGCCATAGATAGTTGTAACTTTCAGGTGCTGGATACGAATGACACGAGCGACTTTTGAGGCTTCCTTCCAGATCATGGTTTTGATTTCGAGTGGGAGCTTCGGGAAGACCGTAAAGATTCTTTCTCCGTGTTCAACGATCTCATAGAAGTATGCAGTAGCTGGACGAAGGCCAGACTTGGCTCCGGGCTTGTATTGAGGTCGAGCATTTCGTTGTGTTCGAGCAATGGACATGGGTCTGAGAGTAGTGGTTGGCTGAGTTGTAGAAGCTTCTTGAGAGATGGAAAGATCTTGCAGTGCGAGATCGGTTGGAGGAGCTAGAGCTACCGAGTCGTCGTGAGCTTGAGATCGAAGGGTAAGCTTAAGCTTAATCTTTGAAATAGCCATGATGGAGTCGATCTGTAGCAATCTAGTTGGAAGCTCAACGGTCAAACACCTTCAACTAATCAGTACTGCAATGAATCAAATTGAGACCTGGATAAAGAGAGAGCTTACCTTCCGAGAGAGGTTCTGAGTTAGATCCTTGATCTCTGATTTGAAGTGTGACGTTGATTGATACAGTGGCTCAGTTGAGAGCGACTGTAACAGCTATGTGATGTGCCTAGATGATGTGACTGCGCTGATATAGCTGTAGCAGGACTTCGAGATCGAGTTCCTCGATGTTGTTTGCGTTCCGAGGCTTTCTTGAAAGAAGTTTGAAGGTGAAGGTGCAAGCTGAAGTTGTTAGCTGAATGGAGATGAGTATCGTGCGACTTCTTGAGACTCTCGTAAGTATGATGCGGTTTCATTCCACAATTCGATGATGATTATTAACTCTGAACATATTTAAAGTATTTGGGGACGGGCAGGAGTAAAATAAGCGAGATTTCTATGTCAATAAACTACTCCACGACTCAGCGACTCGAAGCAATGACGTATGGTGTACATATGTACAAAATGTATTGCAAAGGATTGATCCCTAGAATTTTTCGTGCCTTAACCATGTGAATTATTTGCACTTGCTTTTGAAGGCTCGCTAATGCAATATATCATATCTTGCTTTGAAAACGACCCCTGGATTCTTCACACGAATACTACAAATAGGTTCTATATTACTAATTTTATATGGCCTGCACAACATCAGGTATTGAACAGAATGGTGCCTCAAATGGCTGGACGATTTGATATTACATCGAAGAAGCTCAAAATGCGTTGTTGTATGTTTTTCTGTTCTAAGGAGCTACTAGGGAACCGTCTTCGCTTACACGCTCGCTTAATTTTGAATAGCTCCATCTGCTAGGAACTCCTTGGTCTATTGTGATCCACGCTTCTCATCTCAAGGCTACCTTCTTCATCCAGCTTGTTAACTCCCAATTCCTCTCTGTCAACGTTCCTCGTTACGCTCCTTGCGGAACAACACCGCACCATCCCAAAGCAGCATATTGACAAGTGCCACCACACGGTAGCTCGCATCCTGCTTAGATTCGTTGTAGTGGTCCAGTAATCAGGCCTTACCACTCCTTCCTTGATGAATATCTTACCAAACACGCCTGTTTGTGCAGCCCATAGTATTACTAACACCCAACCCCAAAGATAACACAGAACTCTCTTAACAGTGACAAAGCAATGCAGTATGCATGTTATAAGCGAAAGAGCTGCAGCGGCTTCTCCAAAAATCTAAGCGCTTTGTGCCTCTGTGGTTATGGATGAGGCGAATTCCATAGAGAATGGCGAAGATGAGAGAAAATAGGGCCTGGAGGGCTCCTAGAGTGATGCGAACGTGCACAATAGGAAATTTCAGACGCTTCCCAGTACTGGTTTTTCATTGCCCTTCGTGATTCTGTTGAAATTCTTCTGGTTACGAAGCACCAAGAAGTGTTAGCGGACATATCGAGCTTATGGGCAGAAACGGACGTAACGAAACCTAACTGCTTTCAATCGGGATTCCTTAAAGAGTGGTGAGTTTCTGAAATATTGTTAGCATTTGGGGGAAATTTTTCGAGAGGAAAAGGATATGCATGGCTCATAAGGAAATGTCACATAGTCTTTTCGCAAATCTTAGCCACGTCTAGCACTATCCCGCCTCCACAAATTCCGGACCCATAAAATCTGACAATGTATATCATCGCATCTCGTAGAAGAATTCCTCATTTGGCTTTAGGTCCTCTAGCCAAGTTCAGCCAAGAATAATCGACACGATGCTGACAAGGACTTCTCGGCTATCAAATACCAGTTTCGGGATTAGGGCATTGGTTTGGAGGCTTCGATTAAACACAAGTAACCAAGTTAGGTGCAAAATTCTGTACTTTCAGAGAATTTTCGGGCTTTGGCGAACTACGTACAGGCTGTTAATTTGATAAGTTTCGTTTAACACTTCAAGAGATTGCCTTAAGCTTATATATTTTGGACCTAGAATTTTGCAGACATCGACTCAAATGTTTGAACAATACTCTCATTATAGCCAAGCTCCTAAAATTCGATTTTACAGTAAACATAGCCTGAGTGCACAAACCTTTGCGCCTAGTTTCGTTAGGTAGCTCATTTATTTTGGTTTTGGAACTATATTCAACAGCTACTGGCGGTAGATTATTCCTTGTCGTCTAGAATCGTATGTTTGATATATCGTGTATCAAGTTTGAGTTAGCTTATCTAATACAAAGAGAAGTTGCAACACCTATTCCACTATGAATCAAGTCTCACTAGCTGAACAGATTGACTGATGTGAAGGCAATAATCCTGAAAGGTTGGAGTGAGCTCGGTACAGGCCAACCCCTAAATCGTAATATTCTGTACCGCCTACATGACCCCCCACTTGAATAGCCTTTTCAACAAGTGTCTGCTGTCATACAACATGGTGGTGCTTGAACAACGGCATGTGGTTTGTTGAGTGGTAAGTCTTCTAAGATCGTGCCATTCTTTGGAAAGTGGTTTGTAATGTTCATACCTGGGGTTGAGGTGTACACATAAGCTTACACTGCGAAGTCAACAATTTTGGAATGACATGATAGCAGCAGCGAATGCTGGGCCAAGTCCAATTCCATGCAAGAGTCATAATGCTCGGAAATTAGCAGATGCAATGAGCTTTTGTCTTGCCCCAGAAACCACTACGGCAACACAGTATATTTCACGGCGCATGAGAAAGAAATTGGAGTGGAAGCAGCTGTGCGGTCATTTCACAGGCCTTTGCCAGTGAAGGACATGCAAAGTGATCAAATTTCCAATCAGCCTGCATCATGAAGCTACAGAACATATGGGAAGAACATGAACTTGCCAACATTAGCAGCTACAACCTCGGCTAAAGCTGGACTCATCGATCGTAAAGAACTGCAGCTGTGCGTAAATATCTCTTTGGTTCGGATGCATACAAATCCAACATTGCCAGAAGACATGAGACTAAGCTAGTTTTTATTGGGGTTCGACCATGGGATTCTGTCAGCGCAGTAGCCTCTGCCTTACTTATGACAGTAACAAAGCACACGTGGGGACTGATATTGCTAGCGCAAACATAGAGTAGGCGAAGTGGTTGATTGAGAATGGCAGCTGAAAGAAATATGATATAGAACTTATCCTCGTTAGCTTTTTAGCATTGTGAACTTGAAAACTTAGCATAAAGTTCTAGTGATCTTGTTCCAAGCGGTGAAAATTTTGTACCCTTGTTGGCTGTTAAGTATCGTCTCATCATGAATTGACTTATTCACAATCACAAGTGGTATTCATTCAGGTTTTTTCTTGTGAATCAGAAGACACGTAATACTCTCTATTCAACTTGAATTCATTGAAGTTGTAAATCATTTTTAATTCTCCTGTTACTTACAATTGCCAACATCGCTATTATAAATAAAGCCACAAATTTAACAAGCTTTTTTCCTACTCTCCATCAACGTCGTCAATCAAATAAACAACGAGCTCCGATATTCCAACCCTTCTTAAGGTCGACCATTATCCCCACATCAACAAACATTCCCCCAAACAGGAAACAATGACTAGCACTACCTCATCTTCTAATCCTCAACCTGTATCAGTCGCCGCATTGACTGAATTCAAGTTCTTTCCCAATTTGCCTGTCGACCTACGATCAAAGATCTGGAAGATTGCTCTCCTCTAACTAAGATTTCTCAGTCTTGGAATTCAAGGCCCTAAAGAGGATTGGCAAAGTAGAGAGCTCGAGAAGACGTCGTTGGATTCTGCTCTCATGAATGTCTATTTCGAATCCAGGGATATTGCACTTAAAGACTGTTCTTTGAAATATGTTCATTTTTTGCGCAGCTACACAAACTAGAGAGGACCAATACCAAGACAGTACTATGGTAGCCCCCCAAGCACAGTTAGCCGTCTCCTTTGATCATGCTCGGGACTACCGATAGTTTGCAGACGCTCCAGATTTCTTGAGCTTTATGGACCAATATAGTCTTCCCGCTGAAGAAGTACCAGTATCACTTCAGTACGAATTCTGTTTCGAGGACATTGAATACTTGGCAATTTGGGGCCTCTTATATGTGAAAAATTACAGCGACTATACTTCTGAGCCGATATTCATCTTTGACGAAGACACTGAACGGTTGCAGGGCTATCTGCTACATACGCTGTGTTTGTTCACGAGTCTAAAGCAGCTGATATTTGTAAATCCGAGCATCGAAGATCTATCAAGAACATACCGTTATCGCATGAGTTAGGGTTATCAGATTGAGCTCGTGAATGATAGCATTCACCAACCTCGGCCTGAAAGCTCCCGAATCGTTAATGGAGATGAGGTTCAAACACGTCTCTAAGTGGCTAAATTGCAGAGTCGCTTCGATAGTTGCCTGCTGGACGCGATGACACGCGCACGTCAATACAGACCAGCTAGTATCGATAAGCTATCGGTGTTCGAATATGTTTCTTCGTGGTAGGAGAATCCACAAGTGACATGGCTCACAGAGGATCAATTCTGAGAGAGGTTTCTTGAGACAAAGTGAGTATTTTTACAGTAGAACTACAACAGTTTGATAATAAAAACTATTATAGATTCATGAAGGATCCATTCAGGTCTTGCTTAAGAGGTGTGTGAGACGCTCAATGGGGATGGTACACTGGTTACAGCACGCAACTGGTTTGGTCAAGATGTACATAAAACAATATCAATGCGAGATTCTACATTAAACTTTTGTGCCAGGATTGGTGCATTCATTTTCGTTCAATTCTGAAGTCAAATGTCAATTAGTTCTCTGTGAAGGTTTGGAAATTCGGTTAAAATTTATTATTAACTGGGAAGCCAACTAGAGCTCAACCGCCATACATATCAAAAAGGAAGGCAGAGAGAAAAAAAAACCCCCTCGACTGTTGGTGAAGTACACTAGGTCTCGCCCCTTAATTATCATACATACATCAGGTTCATATTCCGTATACTAAAAGCTACTCAAGGAACATCTAACCCTCTCCTCCAATCATGGGTCGGCCTCATTCTCATGTCAGCTACTAGCACCATACCACAACTAGAGCATTGGTACATGAATCAGAGATCAAAGAAGCCTGACTCGGCTGCGAGTATCAAATTTATTTCATCAGAACTCGGGTCAGCACCGTACTCACACGCATACGTAGAAGATATGGATGAATATGAATATGGCGATTCTCCACCAGTGCCGTCTCAAGCACACTTTCGTTTTCCGTGACTGCGAATCCTAGCATAAATGCAACACAGGAGCGGCATGGATGCGCCTGCCTCTCAACTCAAAGCTATGCTCTCATGGAGGCCGACTTCGAAGGCTCAATTTCCACAGTGACCAGTAATGGCGTTACTAACAGCCATATAGTACTGATGAAATTACAGCTTGCACATTGGGAAGTTGTGCAGAACGGGTTGAAGAGGAGATGAGATTAGATAGAAAACAGGTAAAGGTGCTACCTCTAGGTTAAGAGGAAGACTGGAGCATTTTGTTGGAAAAATTGAGTTCGTGAAGTTTCAAGACATTGTACAGAAGAATGGGACTTCTCAACTCGCTGAATAGAAGAGGAAATGAGAATAGAAGAGGAAATGAGAATAGAGGAGATCTGCAAAGGTACTTACTAACTTTGAGCTGAAAAAAAAAAATCGAAATCATTCTCGAAGAATTGAAAATTATGCTCGAAAGATCAAAAATTCCAAGCTGGTGGACATTTTAAAAGTAATTAAGATTTTTCATGCAAACAAATACATGCCTTTGTGGCTTTTGATGAACTATTATTACAGACTTTTAACCATTACCCATTATAATCCTGATCAATTACTCTCCTTCTTCGCCTGATCCGCTAACTTCTCGAGCTCCTTCGTCCGCTTCTCCAGTACCTGCTGGACATCCTTATATGCCTCCTTGAGGATCTTCTCCGCATCACCACTCTTGGTCTTCGCAACCTCTTGCAGCTTCATCAGCTTCGGCAGGATCTCGCCACCACCTGGGATCATCTTGGCGTATGACTCGAGGCTCTTGCCAACACCACTGCTCTTCGCCTTCTCAGCGGCCTTGTTTGCGTACTCATTGAGATCGTCCATGTTTCCCGAGGACACCGCAGACTTGACTTTCTCGAATAGCTCGGCAACATTGCCTTGCTTGAGTGCGTCTGCGTTCTCCTCAACGAGCTTCTTGACTTCCGGGCTCTTCTCTAGTAATGGCTTTGCTTGCTCAAGGCCCTTCTTCCAAGCTTGATCACCTAACGCCTTGACCTTCTCGGTCTTCTCCTCAATGACCTTCTTGATCTTGTTGATAGTCTCGAATGAGACACCACCTTTCACGACATCCTTAATCTGTTTGTACGTCTCCTCCAGCTCCTTCTTGGCCTCAGGGCCATACGAATCCGCCATACCCTTGAGCTGGTCCAGACTGCCACCAACCTTCTCCTTCAATTGAGGATGGTTGTCCACAATATCACCAATAGAGTCACTCGCCAGCTCAGCGAGTTTACCCATAGCGGTCTCGAGGATCTCCCACGACTTAGCTGCCGTCTCCATGCTCATGCCAGATTTGCTAGCCTCTTGTAGCTGCTTATATGTGGTATTGACAATCTCATCCATCTCCTTTCCATGGTTCGCCTGAACCTTCTCTAAATCCTTGAACGCAGTATCGACATATGACTTCCCTCCTGGAATGAAGGCGGCGTACGAAGTAGCTGTGGACTTGAGCCATTTCAGTGCCTCATTTGGTTCGGGGGCTTTGTTGGCTAGGGAGTCTGTGAAGGATTTGAATTCGTTCTTCGCGGAGGAGGCGGCGTTGACGATGGATTTCGCCCCCGAGAAGTGGTAGTATGAGTATCCGCCCTGTGGATGTCAGCTTGCTGCGCGTTGATGCCAATTGAGGGGCAAACATACCAGGAAAACGAGTGCACCACCTGCAATGCCTCCTACTAGACCTGATGAGCCTCCTGCTGCAACTGCTTGCTGGTTTGTGGAGGCAAATCGGGCATTGAATCGTTTGGGAGCTCGTGCTGATCGCACTGCAGCTCTGGTTGCTACTCTTGAGGAAATCATGTCTGTGATAGGGGCAATTGATGGGATTGTAGAGAGCAGAAGAGAGAGAGAAAGAGGAAAAGTTGTTGATGAAGAGGAAGAGGAGAAATCGAAGCTGAGAGTTTACCTTTAAATCACTAATTGCTAGTGTATTGTTGGTGGGCAAACAATGGAACTTGAGCTTGAATGTGCAAGTTTTGCTTGCATGTGTCATGGAACGTCAAGTGTCGTCATAGGCTTTTTGTCCCTGGCATAAGGTTGAGTCTAGTCTGGATTGCTACTAGCGTAATGTGGGGTCGCTTAATCAGGGGCATTTCGGAAGCAAGCGACAATGACACGTGATGCCGTCGAAAACCTCGTTGTAGTGCCTTACTATGCTTATAAGTTACCATTCCCTCCGACTGAAGAAAAACCCATACTATTTTGGCTCTATTCATGCGTGGCTATATTAAATAAGGATACTAAAATTCTATCTCCACAATCCCACCCACAGTGGTTCAGCTGAACGGGAAGTTCTTGCAAAATGGAACTGCTATCAACAACAAACTATATACTTCAACAAAACTTCTTCACATTTCTCTTTCGCGATCTTACCACAATCTCTACATAAGCCCTTCTCTACTTTGCCAAAGCTCTATAAGACTTCCTTACAATATGTCTGAACTAGACAGCACCTCATTATGGGAGACCCATGTTCTTCGCACCAAAACGAGGCAACGGTCCCATCCAATGCCACTGCCGCAAGTAATTGGGACTATGTTTTATCAGATGCTTTGAAGTCGAATACCATCGAGGCACTGTAAGTTTCCAATCCGAACTGCCACATCTCACCACTCAAGAAACTAACGAAATATGACAGTTACGAGACGAGATAGTTGAGAACTCCATTGTGTTATGTCATTAAAATCACCACTCCCTGCTATTGAAGAAACATCCATATCATTTTAACTTTTTCTGTGAATGGCTATATTAGCTGAAAAGAATACTGAGAATCTATCTCCACAATCACCAACACTGGTTCAGTCCAGCGTACCAGAACTCAGAGGTCAGATTTTCAAGATCGCAACACACCTCCCACGCGTCGTAGAGGTCAAGCTCATGCCGGTATGCGAAATCGGCGAAGATAATATTCCCTTCCAATACCAGGACTACGTACACATCTCAGACTTTCCTGCTATTCCCCGTACCAACGTCCTCGCTCGCGAATATGCGACCGTTGCCTTTCTCAAGAGATAACCCTCCCGTGTCCGCGGACAGCAGATGGATCCAGCTGTAGATCCCTACCGAATCCACTTCCTTCCAGGCGTCGACTGTCTTATGATGAGAAGCGAGGATATGATGAACAGCTACAATAGCCAGTTTCGGAAGCTCGATTTCGGCGCCATCGAATATCTAGCTATCAAGAACTACGACTTGATCAAGACGGATGACTGGTGGTTCCACCAAGAAGCCCGATCCTTTGCCAGCCGCGTCACCAATTTCCGCAATCTGAAGGCACTCTTTTTCGTTGATCCCATTGCGAAGTGGTTTGTCACGGCTGTCGACAGTTTTACTGCACCTGGTTATCAGGCCGGCGACTGGATCCCCATTAGTGGCGAGTGGGGTGATTTTTTGAGGATGAGGAAATTGGGTGTCATTCGGGCTGAGTTGCGACGCGCCAGTGACCGTAAATTCGGTGAGAGGGGAGGTGCAAACGAGCAGCCACGGAGCGAGTGGTGGGATCGGGCCAAAATCACATGCTTGAGCGAAGCTGCGTTAAAGGCGAAGTTTGGGAACTGACTCCACGGAGAAGAGCAATATTGGTGATAGATTTGAATTCTTGGCTTTGCAGTAGCTCTTTGGGAATCTTTCTGGGGTGGTCGTTGCCGGATGGGCGCTGCATTACATTTTTGAGATGACCTGCGAGCTTTTGGGCTAAACAGGGCTTTGAAATGGTCATTGCATTTTTGACATGACTGGTAGTCATTTGGTCGGGAGTAACCCTAGAACAATAGCATGATCCTACGATACTTTGAATCCATTTTGGAGTAAGGTTTCTCGGAAGAGGACAAGTGCGTTAGTCAGCCGATGGGTAGCGTTTGTTTTGGCGCGAAAATGTCCTTCCAGCGTCGACCTAAAATTGGAGTTATGCGTTCCTTTTTTAGCAGGTGCGTTGGTTTTAGCTATGGTAGTAATAGAATCAAACACAAATATTCTTCTTGGACAGTTTAACCATCCATCTGAGTGAAACAAATGGGCTTCATTTTTCCTATTTGAAGTAAACTCTAAAGGGCTAAAAGATCCGGATTCTAGAGCCATCTAGTGTTTGTGTGCACCTGCTTTTCAAGTTGTCAAATAATTCAGTCTAGTAGATTAGATAAAGTCAAACCCAAACTCACGCTTTGTGTAGATGAATCACTCTCATATCACGCCCTGAGTACAGACGATACGTGTGGCATTTTTAATCGATTTTGGCTATGTGAGACTTAGGCAGCATCCAGTCAAATGCGGAACCCCACTACTAACAAAGATGCATGACGTATCCTATCAGGGCCATACTAGTGCAATACCATCCACACCACGCAATTATTCCCTAAATCTACCACTCCCCAGCATCCTCGCCCCAGAACTAAGATCAAGCACCTAAAAGCGATCAAAAAACACCTCCTCAGTCACAAAAGCAACGTTCGGCGCCTTCCACTCTCGCCTTCTCGCTAACCACTCCGCCTGCCCCTCCGGCGTGTCCTCATAGAGATCTCGCACAAGATACCAGTAACTCAAGAAGTAGCTCTGGCGATCACCAGCACAGTGCGACTTATGTTCCTTCGATATCTGCTCCAACTTGAACGGATTCTCGCGAGCAAGAGCCGCGTGTGCTGCTTCTGGACCGATGCGGGATCCTCGCGGCTGTTGTAGACCAAGGTGACTTCGGCGAGAGTGCCCAAGAAGAGCAGTTGGATGAGCCATTGGGATTCGCTCTCTTGCCGGCATTGGAGGCTGATGAACTCATCGAAACTAACGCCGATGGCGATGGTGGAGATCTCGGTGTTTTGAAGGAATACCGTGTGCTTGGGTCTGAGAAACATAGTGTAGAAACTGGAGCTTTCCATAACAGTTGGATCCTTCCCGACGTACAATGTGGTCTTCTCGGAAATAAACATAAATTCCCTCGATGGCTCATTGGGACCGTCAATATCTCTATCATTGAACTGATTCATATTAAACTGCTTCATCTGAGCATGTCTAAGCAAGACTCCCCGAGCTTGGCGGCAGGCATAATACATCGCTGGGTGCGAAGCCGTGCGGATGAGGCTTTTGTGTTCCTTGACTTGGGGGCGCTCTGAGCCCTGGGAGGAAAGTGATAAGGCAAGGTTGGATGGCTGCGAATTCCCACTAGATTTTGAAGTCAGCGGGTGTTAAATTAGTAGGCTGCGTGATTACATACGATCAAGAGCTGGAGTTCTGTGGCGAGGTGCGGAAAGCAGTGGATTTTGTTGCGGTGGTAACTTTGGCGTTGAGAGCCATAGCTGCGTTCTTATTGATGGTTTCTGGAGAGGGATTGCCGCGTCCCGGAACCATGATGATGGTTTTGTGGGTGAATTGCGGAGTGAAATCAACCATGTGGGTGATCCGCGCGGTGTCTTTGCTCTCGAGACGCCTTTGTAGAGCTCTTGTTGATGGCCTTTAGAGAAAGGTTGACTGTGTAGATGGTGCGCGCGATTGCTACACTCTTAAGAAAAAGTCATGATGAAAATAAAGAACTCTTATCGAAAGATTAGAAATGAGTTGATCTTCCAGATCGCTGCGAAATTCAATTTCCGCGCACCATCATCACTAAACCCCGATGTTCATTGAATCATAACGAGAATATTCATTGTCAGTCAGTTTATATACCCTACAGTCGGTTATTCAGGCCAACCAGCGGCTCGGGAGTCTAAGCGAATCCGGGTATCACATTCATTCCAGCCGTACCACACACCACCACATCTGCGCAAGTTGACATTAGAAAATCGGTATGTACGTGTATGAGAATTTTGTGGTTGGTTGGGTGGAGGGGCGTTTCGATCCACGGCTGGTGTTGCGGCTGCTATGCAGGTTAGAGTACGTACTCGGCATTCTGTGCTAAGTTTCTTTCGCGAGTTTCTTCGGTAGTTGAATACAACTTTTCTTCTTTTTATCCCAAGGTCGCTTAGTAGGCTCGCCGCTTCCACTCAGGCGCTAATCACTCTCCGCTCACCCTCTCCTCACCCAGCTCATCTGAGCAGCCTGAGCAACCTGAGTAGTCCCTGAACAGGCCTTGAGCAGTACCCACTACTCCAAGCAGACTAGATATAGACTGGGGCCATTTTATCTCATTTTTATCAACTTTTGGCGATGATTCCTAGGGAGCCTGAACAGGCTCCCAAGGATCCTGAACTAGCCCCTTGTAAAAATAGATTTACGTAGTAAATTTGTCTATAGACATTTACTTTCTTTAGATTGTTCTGTTTATATCGTGATCAAAGAATACCAGACCTCGAAAAGAGTCGTCCAATCACTCCCGTATTCTCTCCCCTCTTCTTTCTTTTCTTTTCCCCTTTCACTTTCACACGAAGTGAAACCCGCGCGGCTTCTTCGAAAACCTCATCAACACCTTCATTAGTCAGGGCAGAGCATTCTAAATACTTGTACGCTTCTATTTTTTTTCGAACTTCTTCGCCCTGTCCAACAGTTATTAGAGCTCTCAACGGCACGGTTTAAGACGCAAACCTGGTCACAAGTCACCAGTTTTTCACCAGTTATCCTGAGATCTTCAATAGTTTTGGGGTTGTTACGAAGATCTTTCCTCAACCCGACAAGAATGATTGGCATGCCCGGACAGAAATGTTTCACCTCGTGGATCCACTGCGACGAGTCAGTTAATATTGAATATTACATAATAATTGAAGATACCTTTTCTTGAGCATTGTAAAGAGAATCGGGGGAGTCTATGGCAAAACATATCAAAATGACATGTGTATCTGGATACGCGAAAGGTCGTAGTCTGTCGAAACCTTCCAGCCCACAAGTATCCCACAACCCAAGCTCGACACGCTCTCCATCTACTGTAACATCTGTGACGTAGGTGTCATAATACACTGTTACTATTTGATGCTTACTAAGTCAGTGAGGAGGACAATAGAATGGGCTAAAGGTGCTTTTTAACTACCGGTGGGAAAATTCCTCTCGCAAAGACACTATTCAACTCAGTTTAGAATAAACCAGCTTTACTTATTCGAAGCCACTCACTTTATTAGAGATGTTTTTCCCTGACAATCACCTACTATTACAACCTTTCTGCGGATTTCGGCGCCACCTGATGTGGAAGTCAACGGATGAGGTGATGAAACCGTCACTAAGTCTCTGCCATCGCGGTCGCCAGCCTCCTCTATAACTTGTCCCTTTTTGACAATAGCCGTAACTTCGTGGTGAGAAAATGAAGAAGGGTCAAATTCTAACTGATCCTCCGTGGGTTCAATATGGTTATCTATACTCGATAGGTCGACTTCTAGTATAGCAGCCTCGATTGGTTGTACAGGAACGTTCACTCTTATTGGAATTTCGAGTGAATCCGGAATTGGCTGAACACTTTTTATCGATAAAGCAGCCTCGGACAATAATAAAATGGTTGAATGAGTAGCTTTTGTCGATGTCGAACTGACAAAGTTGCGAAAAGGGTCGTATTCTTCGCTTTCCTTCCTACTTGCTACTAAGCCAACACTTTCTGACCTGGAATGGCCAAGGGATATGGCCGGAGAATCTGATGGCACAGTCGAAGACGTTGGCTGATTGGACGACAAATCTAAAGCCGACGTTGATGATGAAAAAGCTAAGTCTAATGAGGGAGAAATGTTAGCACGGGAAAATTCCATGAATACTGAAATATACCTGACATCAGACCCATTGAGGGCGGTTCATTAATAAACTTTCTATGAAGTTTCGGCACTATTGAATTTTCAGTAACGGATGCTGAGGTTGTTTCTGAGGTAATTTCTTTAGTGGAAGTGAGTTGAAGAGGGGACAAGTCAGCCAAGGGATCAGATACATGCTCAGAAGGCAGATATGTGCTATCATCATCGAGCAACTGGATTACGCCCTCCAGAATGCCAAACTTTTGAGCTGCTGTTATATCTTCCTGGATAGCTTTATTTAGAGGCTGTTCTACATCAGAGATATTCGTTTGTCGCTTCTTTGGGTCATGATTTATTTGTTGCGGACCAACTGGTGAGTTCAGTGCTTGAGTGGAAGAACTCAGGCGCTGTGCATTTGATTGGGTAGCATCCGGCGAGTTCAGCTCTGACGTATTCTGCAACAAAAACTCGGAGAGAATCGCTGCGTAGGCCTCTTCCTCGTCGTAGTCGCCGCCCATGTGGCAGACACGTGTCAGAGCCTTTAAAGAGCTCTCCACCCCTGACGCCCCGTTCAAACCCATCTTCCTATAGCCCTTGAGAGCTCGTCTCCCGTAAAGGAGTGCCTCGGCATAGGACTTCTTATAGATAAGAACATCAACCAAGGTAAGCAAGTCCATGAGAACTCCGCCACTATCGCGAGAATTTTCTCGCAATTCGACAGAAATTTTCTCTAGTAGCAAAGACTGTGCTTCGTCCCACTTTTCCTGAGCCAAATAGACACTCAGAAGCAATGTCATGATTTCATCCTCGGATATTGGAATTTGGTGTAGAGGTGTTGTTGACACATTTGACGAGATTCTGGCGAGACAGTTGTGGAAAAGGCGTTCTGCAGACCCAAAATCTTTTTCTCGAAATTTCTTTTTGCCTTGTTTCATCAGGGCTTGAAATTTTTCCATTTCCAAATCACTGTCAGAGTCAGATTGTTCATATCCTACTCTCTCTTCAACTGATTGAAGGCGAGCCGACACAAGGTTTCGCCGCTTGGACGAAGAACCTGCTACGTTTTCCTCTTCGAATTTATAGACGGTGTTTGATGATATCCACCTAAGCATTGTTTCTCCTGGCTCGGATGGAAAACAGTCGCCGAATTCAGACCCAAAGGTAACTGAGATGCCTTCCGCATGTTCCACTCCTAGGGTGGTCGATGCCGAAGAAACAATACTAGCGGCGGATTGAACACAATTCCTTAAATTATTTAATGCAAAGAGCGGGGTGCCACTCGCGTTTGATTCGACGACCTTTTGCAAGCTGCTCATGCGGTTATTGATATCCAAAGCTATACGCCGGATGGCCTGATTCAGTTCCTCTAGATTAGGCAGGATCTTATCAGTTGACTCTTGAAAAGTAACCTGGTTCCAGCTGGTTACGTTAAAGTCTTATTTCGAGGAGTGGATACTGAAACGACTCACAGTATCACTGTTTGCAAAGAGAGTTGCAAGGTGTCTCGATACGATCGAACCTGTAGCTGGAAGATTCCAATCTCCTCCGATGCTCCCTTGAGTCTAAGATGCTTTCGCGTCCCATCAATTACACTGACGCTCTTATTTACTTTCTCGAGAGTTTCCTGCAGTCGGAGGAGCGTATTCTGGCCATCATTGATTGATATTGAGAGGTTGTTCCAGTGATTACCAATATGGCCTGTAGCTTGGAAAGAGGCTTGAATCCGTTCTTGTCCGAAAGTATCTTTCATTAGGCGCAAGACTTGCGTAAAGCTCTCAACATCAGTGAGTAATCCCTTGACCTTGGCGTCCGCAATATTAGCGCCATCGTAGAAGTCCTTAAGAGCCGAGCCGACTTTGACGCATGTACTTAACAATCCTAGAACACCAGCCGTTATAGACAAAGGATCAGCCATTCCGTTTGCCACCACCAACTGGACGTTCAAATGGCGCTCCTAATCTCTCACTACCGATGAGGCTGGTCCTCGGCAACAAAGCGTTATACTCGCACGGGGCTGAATTGACCGGTATTAGGGTGTTCTAAAGTACCAATTCCTAAAGAGCGATCATATGAGTCAATGCATCTGTAAGTAGCATCAAAATAATGATTGCAATTATCGAATACGTTGAAGTCTCAAACTTGCTATTTCAGTGACGTTCAATTATTCAGCCTCACAGGGCTTACCCGGCGGATATTTCTCCGACGGTAGCAAGCCAGAACACCCGTATTTTAGCCGGATATAAATAGACTGCAATTTCAGCTCTTAGTGATAAACAACCTACTATTATATATCTTCTAAAATATATTACTACCTTAAACTCGAGCTTATTATTACCGTAAAACTACTCCTCAATCAACTTAAAGGAGGGAATTCGAGACTCCTAAAAAAGGTTCTCTCTATTAGGAGCTAAAATGGCCTCTCGGTGTATGTTCAGGTTGACTTTACCGTATACTTAGGTTAAAGCGGTAGTAGCTCACCTCTAAACACTCAAGCCGAACCAGCGGGGAAAACAGTTGAGTCTGCCTTATGTGGTGGTTATCCTTGTTTCTTCACTGGCTTGGATTGGCTGGTTCGATAAGAATGGCCAAACAATTTAAGCTAAGGTCGTTTGGGTGATGTCGATTTAGATTTAGATTTAGATTTAGATTAAATCATTGAGCTAATTGTTCAGTTTCTTAGTTGCGGAAACCAAAAAAAAAGAATAAAAAAACAATACTAACTCTTTCCCTCCCTCCCCTCAACACAGGAACCCATTCCAAAGCAAGGCCTTACCAGAGTAAGTAACTAACTAGACATAAGAAACCACCGCCTTACCTGATTTAAATAGCGACATGATGGTCGCGATTACGAAGTTAAAGAGTCGGTGCTGAGAGGTTGATGGATGGTGTGTACTTCACTTCACCTTACTTAATCTTACTTCACTTTACTTTACTTAATCTTACATTACTTCACCTTACTTCACTTCATCTTACCTTCCCTTACCTTACCTTACCTTAGGTATCTCCTTAGGTTTCGCCTAAGCTTAAGGTAGGTACCTACGATACAGTGCGACAAGCTAAAATAAAGGGGCTACGCTTCGCTACGCGAAACGAGACGATATGAGACAAGGTAGCTCGAGTCCCAGGTGCGTGTGCCTTGTTTTTGTTTTAGTTGATTGCGGGTATGGTACGTAGGTAGATTTGAACACACACCTATATATATCTATATATCTCTATATATCTATATATGTCTGTGTATGTGTGTGTGTGTGTGTGTGTCTATTTGTACACGCAAGCTTAACCTACCACCCTTTAATGATCAATCATCACCCTTTAATCATTAACCACTAATCACTAACCACTAACCACTAATCAAATAGCTCTAGTAATATTAGTCAAACTCAAACTCAAACTCAGCAGAATAAATCCTAGTATCACGCACCCACTCCCACCCATACACATACGCTACCTTACCACCTTACCACCTTCCTACCTTACCACCTTCCTACCTTACCACCTTACCACCTTATCACATTACTACATCGAACTCAAAATCAATACAATACGATACAATACAATACCATATTAATTTAGTATAGCATATCGAGATTAGAATATCTGAGTTGGTAGGCACCGGCGCGGCAATCTTTCGTTAGGTGGTGTATACATACATATCGATGAAAAGGTAGAGTATGTTGGTGTTTGTATATTCTTACATTGTATTACAGTGCTGCAATGTCTAATGCGCACTAAAAAACCACCAATCTACCCCCAAATCTACTTATCTAAATCTCTACACCACGGTCTCCCTCTCCCCACATTCGCATCACACAACCTCCCCTCAATCACCATGCCTATCAAACTAGCCACGCAAATCCCCGCACTATCACTCACACTGGTCGCGCCCAAACTAAACTCCCTCTCATGCACAGGGACATTCTCCATGATTTCCGCAAACGTATTGACATACACGGCTCCACCTAGCAAACCCTCCCAGAACACGACTGCAAACACAATCCACACGGATGGGATGAAGAAGTAGACTGAGTGTGCGGAAAGGAGGAGTAGATTGAGGCATTGGAGGAGGGAAGGGAGGTAGAGGTTGTGTAGCCGTATGAAGGGTGATGAGGAGCGTGAGATGAACACGCCGAGTTGGTAGAGGAAGGCGTAGAGGGGGTAGAAGGAGCGGTAGTGTGAGAATGGTGTGCTGGGGAGGGGAAAAAGCAATGTGGGTGAGACGCCTTGGTTGATGGTGTATTCGGCAATGTAGACAAGGAGGAGGGGTGCCATGTAGGGGATGAAGAGGGCTTGGGTGCGGCGGAGATGGGAGGCGAGAGAGTTGTGGGATTCTTTTGTGGAAGATGTGGGGGAGGCGGGCCGGGAGTGTGAAGCATAGGCTTCGGATGCAATTCCGGGACCGGGTGCGAGGAGAGCATCGGCTGCGGTGTCGACGGGGAGGGATTGGATGTCAGCATCGTCGATGGAGATGCGGGGGATGGAGGCGTAGTTTTGTGCTCGGCGGAGAGGAGCTTGTGGTAGGATGAGGAAGAATGCGATGGGCATGATGAAAGGTAGGAATGCACATGTCAAGAGACTGTTCTTGACTGTCATCCCAATAGTGTTGGTGAGGAGGACATAAAGTCCTGCTCCCACAAGACCTGCTCCTCCTGTTCCACTTCCCCATGCTGCAAGGGAGAATGGCCCGTAGTAATGTGTCAATCCTAGGAGACTCAATTCTCCGCCACCTGAGCTCAAACTAGCCATGGCTACTCCCACCAACTTTATCGAGATTGACCCTCCGTCCTCCAGCACTGATGGTGTCAAGGCGATCAGGAACATGCCAGCTGCAGAGAGACCGCACATGATGTTGATTCGGACGGAGTATGGAACTCGATGGATGAAGTATGGTGCGATCAATTTGGTTAAGAAGGAAGGGAGGACATCTGCCAGCAGCACGACTCCCTTTGGCACCGATGGCCCGACGAGATCCAAAGCCGCAGAGAGGATGATCACATAGGAGACATTGTTGATCAGTCCTAGGTGTGTTAGCAATGTCCAGTCCAGTCAGAGAGTAGGCTAGGGACTCACCAAACAGCCAAAATGCCACCAGAACCGACGTATCAGCACCTTGAAAGATAGCCTTGAATCTCGCTTTATACACTGCCCATGATGATCCAGGACTCCCAGGCATAGGCAGTAGTCCCGAGGAAGATGGCGAGCGATTCATGGTGGTGCCGTACATTATTTGGTGATGTTCGGGGGGGAAGACGTTCGTAGGTTCCAAAGCGGCGCGGTGTCACGCGAACATGCCGATCGCAAGGAAGTTTAATGTTTTTGATTGGAAATAATAAGATGGCAGATATGATGATCCGCCCTCGTGGGACCAGGTTCAAGATTGGAGAGTTTGGCCGTGGTTGATGGGTTATGACCTCGTCGTCGCTACCTCGCTGTCGCTGTCGCTATCGTTATCGATGGAGCTTCGTAATTGTGCCGAGATCTGCGAGTCGAGTCGAGTCGGAGTCGGAGTCGAGTGTGGAATTCTCGGCTCGGCATAACCAAAGGGTCAGCAGCAGCAGTAGCAGCAGGAGCAGCACTGACTGGGTTGGGGGTTGGGTGGGTTGTGCATTGGTGACGTTTCCTCCCTACCGTGCGTGCCTTCCTTCCTTACCCCGGATTGTTTTGTTTCCCATTCTTTCTTTCGAGGGTTTCTCCTGTGCGGTGGGTTTCTCCTGTGTGTGATCTGTAGTAGTGGTGGTGGTGGTGGTCTAGTCCCGATTAGTCCCATGGCTTGACCGCTGTTTTTAAATGGGACCAGGGGGAATGGAAGGACTATACATGTACATGTACATGATCGAGTGCCGCTTGAAGGATCAGAGACACTTGAGGCTTGAAGCTTGAAGCTTGAATTTGTTCACACTGTATATTTTGGACCGTATCGATATCTGATATTGGAGAATTGTCCCATTTAGGATATTCAAGTATATATATATATATATATATATACATACATTTCAGATTTTCCAATTCTTTTCGTAAGCATCTGGATATTATTCTTTCCTTATTTCTCATTCTCTTCCTCTTCCATCCTTCTCTTCTCCTCGTATCTTACCTTCACCTACGGACCTTCATCTCTCTCTCTCTCTCTCTCTCTCTCTCTCTCTCTCTCTGTTCTTGATAGCTAAGGTCGCTAGGGAGTACCTATGGTCGTATGCAGAATCTGTACCTCGGTACCTCTGTACACCTCTGTACCTCTGCCACGATAAATGGAAAATGCTGTGTGACACCGTATGATGATGCTGATGCAACGCAGTGGATGCATAAGGTATGATGCATATGCAGAGGCGGTTCCTTTCCTTTTCTTTCCTTTCCTTTCCTTTCCTTCCTTCAACTGACTTCTGGCCAACAAGACCAAGATCAAGACCAATAGCAAGAGTAGGGAGTAACAGCTGGCCAGACACGAAGCAGCGCGACCAAGTACACCAGACACATGCTACACCAGATGACACCAGAGTACAACCGACCACATCATCAGTTCACATGAGTTCACACAGCAGACAAGCGAAAAAGTTTGAAAAATCATATGAACAGGGATATGAATGACCAGGATGAGACACCGATCCAGATACGACAGGGGATAGCACAAGGATAATACAGGGATAATACAGGGATAGAGAGAGTCGGGCGTTGAGAGATGGCGGTCTGGGTGCAGGGAATCCCAGGAAATGCAGGGATACCTTGAAGAGTACTGTACAACCTTCCTCTACCTTACCCTACCCTATGATGGTTTCCTTCTTTTCTCCCTTTGTCCCCCATTCTTTTTGGTCTTTTTGATGAAAGTTTAGCTGCCTCCTGCCCTACCTTACCTTATCCTGGTCAACACCTTTTCCCCATCCATCCTCCCTCCCCCAATCCCTCCCTCTCTCCCTCTCACGCTTCCCTTCGCTTTCGTAGGTTCCCACTCCAAATGGGGGGGATCCAAATGGGATCCCAATGCACACGATCCTTACCAGTCAGTACCTTATCCTCACTTTCCATCCTTCCTTTACCCGCACTTTTGCCACTTTTGCCACTTTTTGTTCCTTCCCTTCTCCAATCTCACCCTCGGGCCTTGCATAGCCTTGCGTAGGTCGGTAGCCTTGCATATGCTAAAACTGGCTGGGGGATCCCTTGGTCTCGCTTTACGTAGTGTAAAGTGCCACTCACTCACTGCAAGCAAGTGCAATTCTTCCCTCTCCATCCCTGAAAATCCCTGAGAAACCCTGCAGCAGTGATTGATGATGAATGTGAATGATTGACTCTTGATGCCCTTTCCGTCCGTGAGGGGCGTGCAATCCCGGTATATCCCAGCCCAGCCCAGCAGCCCCCCAGCCCAAACCCCAAAAGCCAAACCAAAAAAAAAAGCCCAAAAAGCCCAGCACAGAAGAAGTTTGTGAGGAACGGGAAACGGGGAACTAGTAACTCACCAACTAACTCTCCAAGGGCCAAGCCAAGAGCCAAGACCCAAGACCCAAGGGCAGCAAGCCAGCCCAAGCCCAGCCAGTCTCCAGTCTCAACTGACAGCTTAGCATGATCACGATTTTGATTTCGAACCCTTTGCAACATCAAACATCAACATCAACATCAACACCCATCACGACCCGATACACTCCAAAGAATCATCATATTCAGCTCGCAGATCCAAATCATCTCCATCTTCATGGGTCCCATCGATTAAGATCAACCATGTTTCGATAGCTCCCCGTCAGTCAAACCAGACAGCGGATTGTTTGCTGATTCCGGTCATCTTTCCAAGCTCCATAGTTAGTTCGTTCGTTCGTTCGTGGCTTGCCCTGAGCTGAGCCCTGACTGCGCGTGAGAGAAACACTCCTCCGTCATCGACCATCGCACTTCGACGTGCACCGCGACGACGAACCACCACAACCACAACCACCACCACCCCATCTCGAGATATTCTAGAGCGACGCGACAATACTCAGTCTCCAAACAGAGGGTGTTGCATATCCATCACCCGACCCCGACCCCGAACATTTCGCGGACTCTCCAACCACAAGAGCTCCCTCTCCTCCACATTACACCGCTGAACCTGGGAATCAAAGACATTGGAATCTCACCTCCCCCATTCATCACGCATGCACCATGGATCCAAGACAACCGCCGCAGCATCCTTTCTCGCGGAATACCGCTTCACCATACGGGAGAACCCCTTTCCCACCCACCGCAAATCCAGGTCCAGGTGCATTTCCATCGTCGTCGCATCCTCAACAAGCTGCACCCGTCTACGCGGAGCATCAACGACGACCTTCCGATCCGCCATATTTTACCCAGCAGCGAAGTTATGCACCAGAAGGGCCACCGATGTCGGGAGGTCATGCGAGACATCAGAGTGCATCATCAATAGGGACATCAGGAAACCGAAATATGCCGCCGCCATCGTCACCGCAACAGCAGGCGCCGCCTCCTCAGCAGTATGGCGGCCATGGACCCAGAGCTCCACCCGTGTCAGTGGGACCGCCCAACGCGTTTCCCTCCGATCGAAGTTTACCAGGCCTCACAACTCTTGGTCGACCTGCTAATAGTCAAAGTATGTCAATATCGGCACTACTAGGTGCATCCGCTCGAGAAGCTCCCGTGTCGCATTATTCTCCTGCAGTCACCAGTGCTCCACCCTCCTCACTCTTTGGACCAGCACACGCATCACCACGAATCAACCCAACCGCCCCAGAATACCAGACCTATCGCAGACCACAAACCCCGGAACACCCACGATACGAGCCAAGAGATCATCGAGCAAATTCGGCTGGGTCGCCACAGGGGATGGGACAATATGCCACGCCGGAAGGCCGAAGATATGGGACACCGCAACAAGGATATGGACCACGTGGTCCCGCGGTGGAGGAACGACGCGAGCCGATGCGTGTCCCCAATCCGAATGCCATGCCACCACGACCCAACAGTCAGCCAGCGTTCAATCCTCCGCAACCACGCGTCGCGGAGAATCCGCGACCCATACATAATGAGCCGTTACCGTTTGGCAGGAGAGATGGCGCGTCAAGAGCACCGGAGCCGATGGGACGACCGGAGCCGAACTATGGTCGACCGCCATTCGAGGAGAGGCATGATTATGCGTACGCAGAGAGGGAACGAATGGAAAGAGAGGCCGCGCAGAGGGAGGCAGAAGCCCAGACAGCAATTCGGTTGCAGAGAGAACGAGAAATGAGAGAACAGAGGGAACAAAGAGAGCAGAGAGAGCGACAGAGTCTGCGAGACCAAGAGATGTATGCTCAACAGCAAGCGCATAAGTTTGCCCAAAATGCATACAACCGAGCCCCTGAACCTCGCGAGCAGACCACGGCATGGGCGCGACCAGGGTACGAACCAGAGAGACGATACGAACCGACACCAAGCGAGAGACCTTCACAACCCCCAGTGACTGCTGGGTATGAGTATCCAGCAGCCACGACGGCAGGACATTTCAATAGACTCAACGCGTACCATCCTCCACCAGGCGAGCATCGCTATGGGCAACCACCGCAAGCTCAAGCTCCGCCCCAACCACCAGTGCCTCCCCAGCAACAGAGCGTGCAACAATATGAGCGAGAAGCACTTGAGCGACAGAGAGCTCACGAAGAGCAGCAGCGATTACGGCAACAACAGCAGCAACAGCAACAACAACAGCAGCAGCAGCATGCTTTAGATCAACAACGACACCAACAAGCCTACCAAAACCAACAGTATCAACCGCATGAATCTCCACAGCGAAGAACAACGATGGAAGAATCTCAGCCCATGCAACCTTCGCGAAGTTTTCTCGGTATACAAGAACTCAACCGCAAAGGACGCAATTCACCCCTACCACAGGCTGTTCAGGGTGCTCAAGGCCAATTGAACGGACCAGGCGGAGAACCTGGCATCAAGAATGAATTTGGAAGGATGTTTTCAGGAATTGGAATGGGGGTTGCAGGTCTGGGTGTGCCGAGCCCGGTGACTGCCAATGCGCCAGGCATGCCATTTTCGAATTCGAATCAGACCCGAAGGGACGACATGGACCACCTCCAGGATTCGCCTGTGGAAAGCCGAGCACCCCAATCGGCCCCTCGTGCGAGTGGAGGCAGGAGACGCAAAGTGAAAGAGGAGGATAATCGAGACGATGAAAGTAGTACTGGACGACGGACACCAAGTGGACGTGGTGGAGCAAAGCGTGCCAAGACCAGCCATCATCATGGACCTCACCAGTAAGTCAGCTCCTCAAGATTCACGTTGCCATGCTAACTTCATATTGATTGAGCCACCATCACCATCGCAACGATGCTACTGAAACGTCATCCCCTTCTCAATCGAATTTAACACCGTTCAAAAGTGCCAAGGGCGCTATCATTCCATCACCACCCAATGCCGAATCGAAAAGCACCCCGAGTCTGCATCATCATCACGTTCCGCGACATCACCCTCACCATCATCATCACCACCATGTCACTGCATCAAAGCCAGCTCCTGTCAATGTGATCATTCCACTCGTGAAGCCAGTCATACGTAACCAAGAAGTGCTCGACGAAGTCAAGGATCTTCCTCGGTTAAATCTTGGCAGCACTTACTACAAATCGGATCTGAGACCGGGTGGAAAGGCATCTCACTCCAAACTTTCGAAAAAGAACAAGCAAGTAGATGGGTTCGCCAGCACGCCACGACCATTGCCTCGGTTTGTGGGCAAGGAGAACTCCCTCTTTACCATCAAGATACCACAAGTGTATCTAGGACATGTGAGTCGACGAGAGATTACAACTCGTTGTGCAGTGTGGGGCACAGATATATACACGGATGATTCGGATGTGATTGCAGCATGTATTCACTCTGGGTGGTTCCGTGGAGCATGGAACGACAGTGTTGATGTTGATTTGCTTGACTTGGACATTGACGTTGGATCGGGAGAAGTTCAACAACCTTTCAACGTTAAGGATGTGATGACATGTCCACCTCCAACCGGACCCATCGAGGTTCCGGAGAACCATGAGTGCCATGTGACCGTTCTCATCTTACCACTGTTACAGAATTACAGCAGTTTGATCAGATTTGGACTCAAAAGCAGGGAATGGGGTTTCAAGCGTAATGGCTACGCCAGTGTCCACGATGGACTTAGTTTTATGATTCATAGCATCAAGTGGGTTCCTGGTGTTGATGAGCAGGAAGGGAGGAACCGATCGTCGAGGACATCCATCTTCCAGCAGCAGCTTAATAATCGTGAGCTAGAAGAAGATGGTGCATGGGAGGAAATGCTGATGAATGGCAATGGATCCCATTCCAGGAACGGATACGTAAGAGAGAGCTTTGAGCGCGGTGCACCTTGGGTAGGTGATATTAAAGACACGAAGACATGGCTCACAGGCGTGAATAAATCGATGCCAAAAACAACAACAACAACAACAACAACAACAACAAAACAAGAGGTCATTGCAACGCCAACACCGACACCAACTCCTCCTCCCCCTCCACCTAGGATCATGGCACCTCTCCCTCCACCGATCCCCTCACCACTCTCTTCGCCCATCATGGCGCCTGAGCCTATGGATGAGGAAGAAGTCACGCCTAACATGGCCGCATTGCTCGCGTCGTCCTTGGAAGCAGTGCGAGCTCCTGAGCAGCTTGGACGTTTGTCGTCGATCCAGGAAAGCCAGATTGAGAGGATCACCGATAGGATGATTGAGAATGCCAATTCGATAACTCGACCGGCTGTGCATTCTCCTTCTCCTCAATTACCCGTATTGGTGCCGTTTGATCCTATTGCTGCGTTGGCTGATATTGCGGTCGCGTCAGGGCCAGCACCTGTATCTGTGGTGGGCGTACAAAATGAGATTAGTGAGCAGAGTAGAGCAGGTAGTGGTGGCGGTGCGGTTGGAGGGATACCTTCTATATTTGGTTGAGTTGAGTCGTGAAAGTTGAAAGTTGGAAGTTGGAAGCTGGGTGTATATACAACCCAATACTTTACCTACTAGAATACAAGCTTATAAATATTATACCTTTTCGTGGTAAATTTTCCAGCTATCTAAGGTACCTATCGTTTTTTACCCTTGAGCTGGAGTAAATAATAAAAAATGTTGGAATTAATAGATGTTTTATAGTTGAGAAGTATTACACCAGTATGTAGTGTATCCAATTCATCTAATCAAACTTGCATCATATTTAGTCTTGGTCTTGGTATTGTAAGCGATTATACACTCAGGTAGTTTTTGGTACGGGGGCTATGAAGGTTTAATTAACCATAAAGAGCTACATGACAGCGATCATTCGGATTCATGCGCTTCCTCCATAGCGCCGGCATCTAAACCGCGTCTAGCACAGGACACGACAAGACAAGACAAGACAAGACAAGACAATCCCTATGAGGTCCGACGTCACTTCATAAGATACCTCATGCCCCTCACTCACTCAATCGGTCCAAGGGGGTGGGGGCAAACAAGAGAAATAGACTATAGTTAGGTGTCTCTCCCGGTCTCGGCGCCCATCGCATCGCATCGCATCGACACCCCGTAACAACCTGGGTAGCCTTTAATATCAACGACACCTCCTCCCCCCCTCCCCCGCCTCCGACGATTCTTCGTGCGTGCGACCCCCTTCGACTTCGACTTCGGAGTGGAGTTAGTTCGGGCTGTTATCCATGCTTCCCTCCCTAAGAATCTGTGCATTAGGTAAAGTCCGGACTGGGCGGGACGGGACGTTGCAACAGCCTGTCGGAGCGGAAGTAGAAGCAGAAGCAGAAGCAGAAGTAGCTACGATGAAATTCATTCATTGCCACGCACGCACAAGTCGATTCCGATTCCGGTTCCGAAAGTACCTATACTGCTGCGCCGTTGAGCGGAAGGAAAGGGAGGGCGACAAGTACATACTCATGGAGCGGGTGGGTGCAAGGACGTATCTTGAGGCATGACTTGACTGGTTGGGGCGAAGTCCGGAGTCTAAGCAAGGGAAGATCCTGGCTCAGCTTAAGGACATGGTGGTGGCCCGAGTATTGGGAGTATACGAGTGCGTGGCATGCCAATCCATACAATGAATTTTGGCGCGAGGAGGTCGATTAGTTTCTGGAACCGAGGAGGGAGGAGTTGGAGATGGAGAGCTTGAGGAGGTGCGTGTTTGGGGAGTTTTGAACGGTCCTGGGAGGATTCTTGCGACGAGGTCGGGATGTGATGTGATTCGCTTGACCTCTGAGTCTGGATACCAGCACCGAGATTGAAAGTCATAGGGTTGCGTGAGCTTGATGGCACGAGTGGGAACTATGGAGCGAAGTGGAGTGCACTAGAAAACTGCTCAGGTAACTCTTTCAGGTGAGCGTTCATATACAAACCTATAGGCCTATCCGCTTACCTCCTGCCGCTTCAAGGAGAAGAACAACAGGTGGCCAAAAAAGGTTAGGTTTCCTACCTCCTCCAAGGGTATCATTCACGTCATTCAGGAACTGAGTCATCCTCATCCTCATCCTCATCCTCATCCTCATCCTCATCCTCATCCTCACATAAGGTAGAGATCAATAACATAAACTCGATTATCATCCTGTCTCTACCGCCCCGATCCCGTGCGCACCAGCTCAATTTCAACTTCCAACGCACTGGTGATTATCAAAAATATCCAACTCCCGCCTTACTTCACGTGAATCACGAGGTTCGATCAGAGCGCATCAATGAGCACCCAAGTGAAAATATTGCCTATACGGAGTCCTACATAAAGCATCCCACGGAAGCGCAACTAGACTCTACGGCCGCTCGTGGCGTTGTCACATGCATAGAAGCCATGGAAATGCTCGCCAAAGACCGGGAACAAGGAGCCAAGGTGTCAATTAGAGGAAACGTGCTTTTATGCATGATATTCGGTTATTCTGATCTCTTCTTAATCTTACTGCATTCCTTATGATATAAGATCATTCCTCAGAAAGCGCTGATTTATATGTATATATAGGGCTCTCTACTGCTTGGATGCTCTTCAGACTCTTTAATCCTATCTATTTCACCTACTGCTTCCTTACGTGATTCACCCCCCATCATCCCTCACAAGGTCATAATGCACAAATTAAACGCACATGCGCGATAGACCATATGTGGACTTGTTGGTCGACCTAATTTTTACGGTCAAACAACAAAGAATCCCCTCATCTATTTCTCGGCCGATAACAACTCTCTCTGGGTCCCGCGATTCCCCAACCATGGCAGAAAAGCTTTTAGGTGGCGCGATTGTCTATCAGAATACATATGTAAAAAATTTGAAGCATCTCATTGCGTACGACGGGATGCGTAATTTCGATGAGGCTTTGTTTGCAAAAAAGGAGTTCCCAAGATTGAGAGAGATCTTGGTTTTGCTGGATGATTACCAAGTGCATCACGATTCCATGTCGGGTGCCAAGTTGAGGGAGTATTATTCGATTGGATGCGAAATTATGAATATTCCAGGGGTTGCAGGGGCTCAAGCTCTGATCTGAGAGGAGAAAGAATTATCTGGTTTGAGATCAATTCGATCTTTCAAGTTCCCAAGTCTTGATTGCATGCTTCCATTTACGCAAAGAGGATACAAAGCAGAGTGAGATACTACTGGGGGCATTTTGATCACAATGATAATCTTGATTGAAAAGCGGCAGTTAAGCTGCAGTTTTTGTACAAGCCATATAGACTCTTTTACCACATTCAACTCGTATCTAGAGATTTCACAAGTTAGTTTCTACTAGCATTCAATGCGGGTAGTCAGATACTACAGTGTACAAAGGGACCGCGTGAGGTCTGCAGTTTGATGTTTGCTGCTTATTATCTTCAGCCAGATTATCTTTGTGTCTTTTTTTTTCTAAAACGATAATATTTGAAGAAAGTTCTTGCGAAGATATAATAATAAGTGCCAGCTTCAAAGATGATTGCATACATGCACAGAAAAAGAGCAAGTCTCACTGCGATGGCAGATATTATGTCTTTCTATTTTAATGGTGTTGAATCGTTGATCTGTCTCTTTTCTTGTTTTTATTAACGGCTTTAATTCCTTCTTTCCATTGCCATTCGAGTGTCACATTCTTCCAAAATATGCGTTTTACATCTTGTACATTTTTTTCGGTACAAGAGGTATAGAAGGACAGCCTACGTGAAGATTGCCCTAGCTTTACAAAGAAGCGTTTCCAAGAACTTCAATCTAAAGAGAAAAGAAGTTGGGTACTAAAGTTTTAAGGAAATACATTAGTAGAATTTAGCCTGGAGAAAACATTCAGTTTATCCTTTATTAATGTTACTTGCGTTCTGTTTTATGGAACTTGATAAAGATCCACAATGTAGCAGTCTGCATGTATCCTTGTGCCTAATACTGTGCGCCTTTGCCTTCCGACCATGTCATAAGCAACTCCTACATGCTCCTCAGCAAACTCCGGCAACGCTAGCAACAATTGAGAATCTTCCAAGATCTGCCCAAATGCGCGCCTTTATCTCCTCGAGAATATGCAGCACGCCTATAGGTGAAATTTTCGTTTAGAGCTAGAACATTGCTCTGATGAATTGCACTTCGAAGCGAAACTTGATTGTGACGTCGTTGATCAGCTCTCGTTCCTCGTCTGTCACAGCAAGCTGATTTGATGGATGATAGGGGGTGAATCACGTGAGGAAGCAGTAGGTGAAATAGATAGGATTGAAGAGTCTGAAGAGCATCTACCGCAGTAGAGAGCTCTATATATACAGATAGATCAGCACTTCATAAGGAATGCTCTCATACCATAAGGAATGCAGTGAGATTAAGAAGAGAATCAAAATAACCGAATATCATGCATAAAAGCACGTGACCTCTAACTGACATGATTCGTATCTGAGGCACGAACAACCTTCGGCTTGCTTACTCTCTGCATCTTTACTTCAACTGCAAGCCTTTCGGCATCATCCAGACCCTCTGTCGTGAGCTGACCATTGACTTCCGGTTGCAAAATGTACCTACGCATATAATCGACTGGAAAACTTGGAGCATCCCGAAGTACATAATCATTTATAAGACATGTGATGCTATTCAATGCGGGAAATGCTTTCTTGACTCGAACAACGTCGTTCAAGCAAGTGAGGTCTGCGTATAGAACAGAAATGTGTTTGATGGCAATTCGGGTGAACTCAGAAAGGCTGTCAAACGAGATATGCCCCAGATCCCAGCGCTGGAATCTGACTCCATGCAATATGTCGTTGGGAAAGATGTAAATCTTGCGAGTAAGGTCAAGATTGCGTTGGTTGAATTTGAGGACGTTTTGAAAATCTTGGAGCCACCATCGGACGCGATTGACCTTTGTCGGCTGATTTCCCTTTGAAGCCTCAGCGTTGGCTACAACTGCAGAACCAGAGCCGGTCATTGTCAAAGCTCTCAAGTGGAGTTCTGGATTGCCCTGACTAGCAATTTTAACGAGCTCTTGAGATGGTATTGCAAGTCTGTTTTGGTTCTTTGTGGACTCAAGTGGGTCATCGATGATACAAAAACGACGTGACTCGCGGCAGGTGTGCAAGATAATAGGAACATTTGATCCACTCCTGACAATGGAATAACCAAATTTGTGACGCACGGCTGGCTCTGAGCTCACCAGTGCAATCACAGCCAAATCTGCATTCGCTGCTTTGCCCCATATTTCCTGCCGAAGCTCCAAAGGAAGTTGGGTGAAGTGTGTGAAGGTTGAGAACAACTCGTGGAACTCGTTGGGTATGGGCAAGCGAGCCGTAGGTGGCGAGATCTTCATGAATTCTAGAGGAGCTGCATCAATGTATTGTTGACTGGTTTCTTGCTTCTCTGAGTCGCTGGTAGGTACTTGTGGGCTTGGCTGAGAAGAAGAGGGTGAGGGCTGATCGATATTCCCTACGGAAGCAGGTTTGTCATATATTATAACCCAAATCACTATAAGTAATAGCGATCTCGCTATAAAATATAGTAACTCGGTTTCGAGTATAACGGAGGTTTATAAGTGGATTTTTACTTCGTTATAATTAATAGTAAGAATTACTATACTATTAGTCTTATAATATATCTTACTATACTTTATAAGGGCCTCGTTATCTAGATCTATATATATAGATATATATATAGATATATCGTATCCGGATCCTTTAGATAATATAAAATAGACTATACCCGGATATTTTACCACCGTAAATACCTTATTCCTCTTATTCCCCTTATTCCTCTTCTTTATTCTCCTTCGAATTCGTTCTCTTATAGACTCTTATAGACAGTAGATCCAAAGGTAGGTAGTAGATCCAAAGGTAGGTAGTAGATCCAGTAGATCCAAAGGTAGGTCAGTAGCAGATCCAAAGGTAGGTTAGTAGCAGATCTAAAGGTAGGGAGTAGATCTAGTAGATCCAAGGGCAGTATATAGATTCGTAGATAGATTTGTAGATTCCTAGGGTTCTAAACTTATAGTAAAAGTCGTTATTTTTAATAGCGATACCGTTATAAAATATAACTAAGGGTTATAACGAAGTCTAAAAAATAGCTATAAAAAAAGTTGAATTTCGTTATAACTAATAGTAAGCGCCGTTATAAATCGTTAAAATTCCCGTTGTTTTTTATAACAATTATAATAGTAATATTTCTATATATTATAACGAACCTACTTCCGTAGGGATTGTTCTCTAGGCTCGTGAACGTCTCGTTCGCAATTCTTGCTGATGGTGGTGGTCCTGACATGTTGCTATCTAGGGTACATAAATCAGTAAGCTACAGAGATGGAGTTGAAACAGCATGAAGGAGTTCATTAGAAACCTACCAGTTGCTGCTCCGTCTACAAGATTCAGTCGGTCGATCGGGAGGAGCAAGGGGGTTTTTCGTTGAAACCGAAAGCCTGGGATTCAGCTGCAGAAATTTTAGCTAATTGTTCATTTAACGCGACACAGTATAAAGCATACACTGCTGACAAGCAGAGTAAAAATTGAGACGCGATAAGTCAAGAATATGTACGCGTGATGCCAGAATTTTCTTTGCAGATCGAAAGATAACAGAGAGTAAAGTACAAATGCTAAGAAGCAATTGACAGTAGGCAAGAACGAAATCATCTTCCATGCCCTTTCTTTAAACAGTCTATACCCCTTCGGGCATGGCGCCTTTTCTTCTCTTTACGAAGGAAGTCTTAGCGAGGTGGAGGGAAATTGCAATCTTTTGCTAATTTTCAGGTTCAGTTCAGTGGGATATATTGACTTGTATAGCACATATCAGTATTTAATCTATCTTTTTAACTTAAATGAAGGCTGAACTTGAAGCCTAAAACGACTCGATTGTGTTGGTACTTGTGGTGTTGAAGCCTTGAAGAATCTTTCATGTAATATATATTGAAAATTTCTGTAGTTTGTCAAATCAAAGAGCTATGAATTCACTGACTTCAGCATAATAATTCAATCGAGTGTTTAAGTCAAGCCTGTCATATTAACTGAGGTCACTCAGATAAAACTATAGATTTATTTCAGAACCGCCAAACAATATCTCCTGGCTGTATTGGCAAACTTCTTTTTCTCTATCTCAGTGACACTGCTTTTTCAACTTCAAGGTAACCGTCTATGGTGAGCATCCTCAATTAAAAATAAATTGAAATAAGATCTGGGGGCCGAAAAAAGATTATAATAGTTCCAAGACTGTCAAGGAAGTGGATGAAGGGTAAAAGAGTGATGTTTGTTGGAGGAAATTTCAAGTTGAAAATGTGCTTGCCAAGCTACTTTCACAGCCTAGTCTTAACATCGATCAAAACTCAAATACTGAGAAACCCGAGATTAGTAAGCAGTCTTGATAACAGCTAGCACGTTCACTTCAAATGATGCAAGTTGTAAGAGGATTTGATTTGGAAGATAAATACAACTGAAACTTAGGCAAAGATGCGTTCTCAATCACAAATGGAAACGTGTTTTATACCAATTACTGTGGGTCTCAAAGCACGCCAATCTTTGATATTGTACTCTGCTTAGCTCAACTAAGAATAAACCTTGAACATTCTCGGCAGCGCAGAAATTTATCGGCAATGATCGACACCACAGATATTGGCATCAGCTTTATCAGCACTGCTGACATACCTGATAGTTTACAAGTGCTATAATCCTTGTTTATTTCCAGGTGCAACCAAGAACAATGAATATGGAATGTTTCATGTGAACCGTGATTTCAACATAATTTTACTGAAGTTTTCTTTGGCATATAAGACAAAAGATTTGCGTTCTTTAGAGGCCCAAGGATAAGATATTTATAGAACGCTGCTTTTCAATTTTGTCTTGGTTCTACACAGACTGATCCGTCTAGGAAATGTCCGAGGGAACATAATTATGATCGCTGAATCCAAAAGAGTAAGTCATGAGTGACAATTGCTACAGTGTGTTGATGCATTTCTGGGCTGAGAAGCTATTGATTAGAAAAATAGCATTCTAGCACGAGCCTCAAGTTGAATTTCCTTGGATGTACAGTCACGTTATCACAATGGAGTGTGATGATCTAATCTGCAGGTTCGGGCATAATTTTGAAAGTCTCGCTTAGCTGCCCAGGATTCAACAGCGAACAAACTTCAATCGGTGACTCTTAAACTGGATTTGAATGCCCTGGTAGCGAAAGAATAGCCTTCTTAACTCGGAATTTAATTTCTCCGTGATATCAAATTCTTCCTCGAGTCGATCATGACCCTTCAGCGCATGCCAGGGCGGGCTGTGCCTGGATTAGTCAACGGGGATGATTCAGCTGGATCTCCATAGTAAAAGTCTGAATCAAGGTTTTACCTCAGACAGACGATGAGCTCGAAGAAGCGAGTACGAGCCTCATTTTCTATTTGATGGCCATGTTTTATTGAATTGAAAGGCTATAAAGTCGATCTTCGCCCTCCCACAGTCTTTCTCTCCTCACCAGCCTCAATCTTTACTTGCAAAGACAACAAATCATATCAATCAGCACTCATCATCATGAAGTCTCTCTTCGCTACGATCTCTTCCATTGTTCTCCTTGCTGTGCTTGCAGCACCAGCCCAGAGTTCGCCAACTCCTCTCAACCCGCCCAAGAAGCGCGACTGGAGCAAATTCACCAAGGCTTCATTCCCACCCAACAACCTTGATCACACCGTTGACCATGCCCTTGATGCTTACAATTTCTACGGCAACCAATCTTGGGCTTTGACACAGCGCCCCTGGCTCTCTGAGGTTGTGTGGGTCCATGAGTCCCGTTGGTACACCACCAAGAATAATCAAACCACCATCTCAGAGAGCGACGAAGCTGCCTCGCTTGAAGCTCGTGGCACCACAGATGGTATCACCTGGGACGCCAATGCTGACAGTAACGACGGATGTCCCACACCAACACATTTCCAGCGTGGGTTCACGTGCACGCCAACATGGACCTGGAAACAATCATCCGGGCGGCTTCATTTACTTCGCGGCTGTGCCACGTATCACGGCGTCAAGCACAAAATATGTCGCAAAAGTGAACGCCTACTCAGATGATTGGTGTGATGAGTATTTGTACTCTGTAGTTGGGGATTATGGCTTTTGTCTGTCATCGTGGGATTTCTTGTCATTTCTGAGCTTCAGTCAGTCGGTGTGAGAGAGTGATGGTCTGGGATTTTGGCATGGCAGGAGTCGACTCTGAGATGGAAAGAAGATAAGAAGGAGTCTGGAAGTTTGAAGCCAAATGTTCGTCATGGCGATTTACGGAGGTGCTTGCGAAATAAATACGTATTCCAAAGGCATGCTCTTCTTGTCCTTTGGACTGAGATGATATACATAAGTGTGGTGATGAGAGGAACAGTAAATAAAGCATGCGCATTAAGAGAAGATCCCACATCTTTGCGACAGCTAAGTGACGTTAGCAAACCCTCCTGAGGAAGGACTACATGAAGATGCAAGTAAATACACGAAGATTTATAGTAACGCACAAGCAAGAACTCAAGAAGGAATAAAAATCTTCTTCTCCTTAACCACAATTTCGCAATCTGTGACTTCTCCTTGCCTGTAGACTAAACTCAAAGTATGGTGCCGCTGATCGTACTCTACGCCAGCAGAGCGTACTCTCGCCCAAGTAGGGACCATTCCTATTGCATCTCTGTGTAAATCTTCTATTTGCTGTATGCAAGTGGCGACTGCAGCAGCCGTTTTGCTTCTCATCATCGCAGCTTGGTGTTGCATTGTATGTAGCAGATTGATTGCGCGCTTACGAATCGAGCTGTCTCGGCAGTTCAGCGCTATGAAGTAGATTGAAGTGAAGGGACCAAAATCCAGTGAGACTCTAACAGTTTTCACTCTGAGTCCTCTTTGTAACTTGTCGACGAAGTCCTCGGCTAGACTGACGATATCGTTCATATCTTTTCGAAAGGTATCAAAAATCACTGAAATATAATGTCAGCAAAGTTATGAGAGAAAGCAGACGCTAACGCACTTAGATCAGTACATAACGAAGTCCTCAGCATGAGCATGATAGCTTCCGAGTCAATCTTCAATATAGCGCATCCGGTGGTCTCTGCCAAATGACGATTGCGATAAAGTAAAGCTTCGAAGGCTTTTATCCACAATCTGCAGTGATGTAGGTGCCTTTCCTGCTTTCTTTGAAGCTGATCGAAGTTTGAGACGTCTACCAGTCCGTCGCGGACACCGAGCTTGGAAGTAGGAATGACGAACCATTCCAGCAGTATTGGCGAATTAACAGCTTTAGAATCCTCGGTGAGCTCGCCGAATGTCACAGCGATGGTCCGCACCCAACGCTTCACTCTTCTGAATATCAAATCGAGATGCAATCGAGCATCGTGGACAGTTCGAAACTCGTTCGGTATTTTATCGAGTATATCTTCATCACTATTGTGGGGCAGTAAATCATCCTCCAGGCATTTCGATTCATTGAATCGAAGCCTCTGGACATCAAGCCTACCATATATCTGTTCCAAAATGTCGTCAACGTGGCTGGGTTCAGGAGAAGAAAAGCCGAATGGATGATGCTTTGAGTTGCTGTGGCCAATATGCCAAGTTCGAAGTAGCTCGATGCCATTTTTGATTTGACTATCTGCGAGAGTAGAGTTTCCCTGAGATGTTTCGAAGATGCTGATCAGAAGGCAGGTGAGAAGCGTCGTCCTCAAGTCCTGTCGTCCTCCTGCAATATCTCTGTTCATAATAGTCACTGCTCTTGAATACTGTTGTACAGCTGATTTGTGATGCTCATTTGTGGTAGTGACATTCGAATCAAGAGGGAAACTTTGATAGCCATCCATGAACTGATCAAGTGCTGCCAAAGCAATGACTCCATGTCTGATCGAGTCCTTGTTGCATGACTTTAACAAAACTGATCGCAAGGCATCATTTTCGAAGAACAGGTCAAGTTTGAGTGACGTCGAGTCTCGGAACCGTTTAAAATATTGCTCTTCCTTCTCCGAGTTGTGTAATAACATCGATGGCAAGATATGGAATGGGGAAGGGACAACTGGGCGGACCTCGATTGGAATTGGTAAAGTTGGCTGGGTTGCTGGTGGTGGTGCTTGACGCTGATATCCATCGCAAGTAATTCCAAACTTCTGACATCTTATGCATATAGGCTTTCTTGTCGATATTAGTGTGAGAATTGAAAAGCTAATTGAACATCGCCCGGCTCAGATGAGCCGACTTCTTTGGATTGAACCTCTCAATTGACTAGTATCCCAAAAGAAACTTGCTTACGTCTCATCACATTTTACCCTCCTTATCCTTCACTGTATGTTAGAAAGCATTCAATTTAGAGTTTGAACTCAAGACACGGAGCGTTCAGGTTGGAGACCTACTTGCAAGTCCCACAACCACCTCTAGAGTGTTTCCCAGAGACCCGAACCTTTCGAGCAGACCCTGCTTTGGACTTTGACATGCTGTCTGAGTCAACTTCACTATCCCTTGGTATTCCTGAGGAAGGGCCAGCTGCCTCAGCATTCATGGCGGATCTTTGAACTATGTTTGTTGGAGTTCGATATTGTTGAGTTTTAAGTTTGTTGGATGAAAGACGGGAGGCCCGGTATCAAAGGCGGAGAAAACTTGATACCCTAAAAACGCTGTACCGTGGACTGAAGTCCACAGCGGACCAATCAGAGGCAAACTTATTCAGGTTTTCTAAATTGCGTGCAAAGTGACAAGAAGTATTCCGATTGATTATAGTGTTTTTGGTCTTGAATAGTTGATCGTGTAGCGAGTAGCGGGAGAATCATCATGTAAGACCACAACTCTTGGAATAAGCAACATTTAGCAAGCTCATGAGGTAGATTTTGAGAGTAGGATTAGGCTTCGTAAAATGTTGCGCCAGTGTAATGTTCCCATCCGAAAGTTGGGCTGTACATATCCCTGTAGAAATAAGAATCTGACATCGGCCTAGAGCGCACCACAACGACTTCAGCCCTAAATTGTTTCGAATCATCTTTGACCAATAATATTATTCCATCCCTGCCCCCAAACAAGTTACGACAGGAATTAAAAGGGCGTATAAGTGGCAGTAACCAGTCGGATGCCAAGAATCAAGAATACGAAAGCAGCCGCCTCGACTTTGACGTCAAAACATGACAACAGATTATGCAGGAGAGAGAAAGTCACCTAGCGGGTGGGAAAAGACTATGAAACCCCGTAGCTTTGAGTAGCCAGTCAGCTGAGCCAGCTCATGCCCATTTTCGAGAGGTTATAAAATTCCCTGTTGAGCTGAAGATGGAGCGCTTATGAGGGTATATGTCCGGAGAGTCCATTCGCATAGGCAAGGGTGAGCCTGCAAACAAAAAGATGCTTCGATACGTCAAAAACTGACCTCTCCAATAAGGAATTGGCTTTCTCGGGTGATATGATGTTTGCGGTCTACTTGTCCACATCTCTACACCACACAAGAAATTTGCTCTGAACGACATTCACAAGGGTGTTTCCTCGCGGCACTCCTTTCATCGATTGTAGATAACCCAACCCATTGGTGGAGGATACATTGGCAGATGGTGCCCTTTTAACCACCAAAATCATCATTGGGGGCGAGAAAATAGCAGCTCCGGAGATATGAGGAAAATGTCTCGGACATAACCATGGGAGCGAACCTCACCAGCAGAGACTCCTCGGCTGTGAATAAAGAACAGTAACACTTAGTCTAGGTCATACTATATGCCATAGAATACGAAGTTGCAAGACATGTTGGAGAGCAACAGGGAGGAACCTATGACGTTCTGCACGCCATTCGACTTGACATACTGCGGATAATACTTCAATTGGAGTTTCTTAAGATATAAAAAGACGTCTAAATTGATGGGTTAAGATGCTTGGTCCTCAAGTCAACGAATTGAGTGTTCCCAGTGTGACTTGCGACATGATGCGAGTACAGCAAGAGGGTCTCGGCAAATAAATTCCCCGAGTCCGAAGTCCAAAACTGATCGAAGGTAATTTCAACCTCACTCTTCGGAATATACGAAGATTAACACCACGATCAAGGGCGTACCGTCCGGTTATCATAATTTCAAAATGCAAGAGCAGAAGAGTCTATCATGCTGTGAAATTGAAATAGTTTATCCTCTGATCAGCTCGAAAATCCCTCGACTCCCTCACTACTAGTTACTTGCAAAAGAGTCAACGTAGACATCCACAATCCACCAGTCTTGCCAGCAGTGCACCGCGGGGTGTTGAGATACACAAGGAGACATACTAGATCTGCGGGCAGGAATAGACAAGCTCAAGGAGTCTAAGACAGCAGTGTCATGAGCTCTGTTAATATGCCAAGCACAAGCCGTTACTTAGCTACATGAACATATGTGCCAAGAAAGATCCTAAAGACATTTTTATGGCTAGACTCATCAATACTCTTCGAGTTTTCAATTGAAACCACATCAAACTGCCGTTCTTGCTAAAATATCAGTCATAACTAAACTCAAAGTTCACTACTAAATATGAAGCGGGGTCGGTGAAGTGGCCGGCAAGCGGTCATTCTCCGCTCTCTTCGTTTTCGTCACACCAGCTAGTTATCCTTAAAGTATCGGCATACTCCATGAGTACAAGGCAGTTATCGATTCCACACATTCAAGCCACCAGAAATAACAGTCAATATGGACGAGTCTTCAGGAGAGTCCAAATACATCAATATAAGTGCTGCAGCAGCTCGTTCGTGTGTTGAAGGAATACTGATAGGGAATGGAGTTTCCTCGGACAATGCAGCAATCATTGCAAAATGTCTTGTGCAAGCAGATCTTCGTGGTGTAGATACTCATGGGATGAATCGTATTCCATCCTATATGGCACGTGTGAGGCAGGGCGTGCTGGATCCCAAAGCAACACCAACACTTACGAAGGTTACTCCAGTCGTCGGACAGGTAGGGATGGTGTCAAGCATATGATCAAAGCTGATGTGTCATCCAGGTTGATGGCAACAATGGCTTTGGATTCTTAGCAGGACATCAAGGCATGTCATGTGCAATCGAGATGGCAAAAGAATTTGGTATTGGAATGGTTTCTATCAAGCGCTCCAATCACTTTGGGATGTCCGCTTGGCTTGTACAGCAAGCTCTGGATGCAGGCATGATGAGCCTTGTTTTCACAAATTCATCACCAGCACTTCCAGTCTGGGGAGGTAAATCGAAGCTCATGGGTGTCTCGCCGATTGCTTGCGGTGCTCCTGGTGGAAAAGAACCTCCCTTCATTCTAGACATGGCACCATCAATTGCAGCGCGAGGAAAGATCTACAAGGCAAAACGACGAGGAGAGAAGATTCCCATGGACTGGGCTTTAGACGGTGAGGGTAAACCAACAGATGACCCCTCAAAAGCTCTAGAAGGGGTCATGCTTCCTATGGGAGGACCAAAAGGATCAGCTCTGTCAGTGATGATGGATGTATTTTCAGGTGTTCTCTCTGGATCTGCCTTCGCAGGACACGTGACCAATCCTTACGACCCTTCTAAGCCAGCAGATGTTGGGCATTTTCTCATTGCAATCAAACCTGACTTGTTTATGAGTTTAGAAGACTTCAAGGAGCGCATGGACTACCTTTACCAGAGGGTGGTCACTTCGGATAAGATGCATGGTGTTGATCGGATCTACTTTCCAGGAGAAATCGAGCAATTAAAGGAGAAGGAGAGAATACGTGATGGCATTCCTCTTGTAGATGCTGAGATCGAAGCTCTGAATGCCGAAGCGGCATTGGTTGGCGCAGCCCAGCTATCATGAATATCTCGGTATAATTAGTATTAAGATTTACTCTTTTTCCAGTAGCTTCACACTGGCAATAATGCCATGAACTTCACTTTCCTAAGGGTTATCTGCGGTTATACATTCCTAATGTTAGACCTTTTCTACGCGGTCGTTGCTATCCCATTGTCTGCCATTATTCTTTGGGCTAAGATTCAAATGATTAGCAACCACAACACTCCTTGAATCTGCTAATTAGCGAGAATGTTGACTAGGCCACTACCACTAATTGGCGTCTGCAACATGCATGTTACTTCCTAGCTTTAATAATGAAATCCTCAACTCAAGACCGGATGAAAAGCAATACCTCGTCTCAATCCAACGCCTCTCACTCGGCTCCTCCTTTCCCCCATTTCAGCTTACTGCCAATTACCACGTCTCATCCGCTATCATCGTTGAATCAGTTTCGAGGTGCAAGCATCTTTACGAAATCCCGGTCAATTCGATATTGCGAAATAATACGAGGTCGCATATGGCAAGCTATCCTGGCTCGCGTCCAAAACTGGCCAAACATACATTGGGGGCTAAATCCAACTACACACCAACATCCATCCACACACATTACGACGCTTGTTCCGAAAACCCATCTTGATTCCCGGACTCTCCGTTCTCCATGTCGCACTCGCTTCCATTGTTCAACGCCAATGGCTATCGTTCCGTCGTATTTTAGCCAATGACGGACGGAGATTGGCGCTTCAAGACTCGCACACCCTGCCTGCTTTGAGGCTGAGGGTGTGTTCAAGACTGCAGAATTGCTCGGTTTATACCCCTTAGACAAAATGGATGTCTTTCTTTTGACGTCAAGACGTGCGTAGTCGATATTTGAAGAAGTGCCAGCGCACAGTTTGACGTCAAATGTTGAGTTACATGACAGCTGGGGAGCTGACTCAAACTCTTGTAAATTATGAAGGGAGTTTACATCGCTTATTTCCAAAGCTGAAGCTGGGGGCTACTACCCTGTTGTTTTCCTTACTTGAGAGACCGAAGAAAGGATATCTGGCACCTCCCTAGCAATTCACTCTGAAAGTCTTATGATTTTGCCTTCCCTTTCATTCCTCTTTGCTCGCTAGTACTAAGATGATGAGAGCTTTGCATCGTAAGCATCCAAACGGTCTTGCATGTTCTCATTGTTGGAAACTGCCCAGCGAAATTTTCTAGAGAGGCAGAATTTCTACATTTTGCTGATAACCAAGATCGCCGTACTGGCCGAGTATTTTCTGTAATTGTAAGTGTGCATCATGAATTGGATTTATATCGTGAAAGCGATAGGAGATGGTTCATATTGTCAGCTTCTGAAGGGCTGGAACGCATACCAGGTAGTGACTGGGGTACATTCACGTGATGCCTAAGACAACTCGTGACATCCAATATTTCAATCTTCCTATATCTCTTTAAAATCCCGAGACTCATGAAAGCTTAATATATGAGCCTCATGGTGCGTTTTTCAGTTGGCAATCATTTCTAGACTCTAATTTTGTCGTTCCGACGAACAGTGAGCCTCATTCTAAATGCATCTGGTTCCTGGAACTCGGCTTCGTCATCCGAGCCGAGCCGAGCCTATTCCCGAACATCACCTGTCATATGACGATTGAACAGGTCATGTCGAAACTCACTTGCACCAATGCACAGCATTTCGAGTCGATCTTACCTAATTGTCGATGAATTCTCCCGTCTGTCTGGTTCGGATAGATTCCGAAGAGAATTATTTCTGGATCTATGGCTTATGGTGCAATTATCACGATTTCGATGAGACAGCTGTTGCGCAGGTGAGGATGATATACTCCCTTCGAACCCCAGCACCTATTGAATTCAAGAACAACGCTCAAAATTCGAAGCAGAAGAAAATTACTATTGCAATCAAATCAAGCAGGAAAATCAAATACAAGCAGATACACGCCGAAGAAGTGAAGCATATTCCATCAAGCATCAGACATATCTGAACACACTGGAGACAAACAGCACAGTCTGAAAGAAGTTATATAAAAGCAAACCCACCACCAAAGGATCTTCTCCATGACAAACGCACGACACAAATCCGAACGGCGAATCGTCACCTTACAAATTCTACTGGCAGTTGGGATCAGCGCCGTTATTGCTGGCATTGTGGGAGGCGTCACGGGGAGTGTTGGGAGTTGGGCGAATAAGAATGCGGGTACTACCTATGCGGAAGTTAATGGGACGGCGAATGGGACGACGGTGAGGAGGTGGAATGACGAGACGAGGTGGAATGGAGGCGCGGGCCATCGGAGGGAGGGGGAGATCGTGAGGTTGTGGAGGTGAGAGAAAGGAAGAGGGAAAGGAAAAGTAAGCCAGTAGAATACGGTTCTTGAGATGGCTCTCTCAAGAAGAGATATGTCAGAAACAGGCAAAACAGCGAGTAGGCAGTATTCAGGACAGATCTGTTGTGTGCCAACGATTCTGAAGTTATCCTCCTAGATTGGCTGATCTGATAGATGGTGAAAACCTCGATGAGGAGAAAGATAAACTGGAGTAGAAACAAGATATATTGCGAGACACACGGTCTTGCGAGCTTTTGCGTTCGAATCATAGAGCATAATGCTTCTCTGTTGAAAATAACTATTCTTTTGATTGTGATGTATTTATGCATGCTGATCATTAGAGGTTGATCAACTTACCTCCGTAGTCCTTTTGTTCCAAACCTATAGAGAAAGAGGAGTGAAAAGAAGGAAAGATACCATGTCAATAATCTTTCGGCTGGTTAAGTGCTATGATCAACACTCGCTTCGGCAGTGATGTCTCACCAGATTCCCCTTGCCCTATACGAAGGAAGCGGAACAGCCACTATTTACGCGATCTCGAATTCATGGCCATGGTTTCAGTCCACTGCATGTAAAGACAAGCCAAAACTTTGCTTTCTCAAGCAGTGGCTGTCCTGGACCTCGTTTCCCGTGATTTAAGTCGCCAATTGAGGCGGTTGACAATGTTATAATTGGATCGGCCGTACATGTTGTTGTCACTGCAGGAGAAGTACTCTCCCAGCTGACCGACTACATATCTCTACTCTATATGTTAGCAGATATAATTCAACAAGCGATAGTGGGCGAACGTAGTTAATGGAGATCCAGAGAGGTGGGTTGTGTATAAAAGTGAGGATCTCTTCTTGTCTTTTGTCTTTCCTTCATCCTATTCCACCTCATCATTCTCACTTCCTTTGCAATACAACTTTTCAATTCACATCACCTTCTAAGCTTCTAAACCATCCAACTTCACCCAATACTCCAACATGAAGCTCTCCTTCGTCCCACTTACCATTCTCTCCCTCTCCCTCTCCATATGCGGTACCACCATGGCTGCACCAGCCGCCGTCCCAGTGTCAAAGCCAAGGACCGAGAAAACCCTCAATGTCATAATTGCCATTGATGCCGCGGTCTGCTCTCCACCAGGTCGTACGTCTCTCCCTCTTTTGAGCTTTCCACTTTTTATTTCTCTCTCGCTCTGTCGGTATATCGAGTGTGGAACACTGCTAACGCAAATTCTCGGTTCAGACTTTTGCATGAGCCATGAGAGATGCTGCTCGGGAAATTGTAGCTACTCAACCGAAATGTGTTACTAGGCGGTGGCACAAAGTGAGTGAGGGTATGCTTGCTCTGGCGGAGGTGGAAATAGAAGTAGTGCTGTGATGTCTACTTTGGTTTTGTTCGTCGAACTCGAGACTTAGATGTAGTGAGCTGTGAGGGAACAAATTGCGATTGACTTTGGTACACTTGCGCCTTTTTAGCTGCATTCCGCACGCAAGTTGGAAATATTGGTTGGAGATGGGAAAGTAAACTCATCACAGTGACGACTGTACTTAGTCAAACCGCAAGCCACCTCACAGAAACTACGCAATGTGAATCTCAGCTTCTCCTCCCACATCATCAGAACCTCCTTCAAGCTCCTTCCAATCAATCTCCATAGCCCTGAGAACCTGATCTACAAACGCGCAATCGACTGGAGGCCTCTTCCAGCGCTCCAAGACCTCCATTCCATCCACCCATGTATTTCTGTACCACCTGCTCACATTTTGAAGCTTCATGAAATGCCGCGACAAGATCGCTGCCGATATCGCCATTGTGAAAGCGCTCACTGTTGGCGGCGGGAGTGGGTCTCCATTCTCGGTTTTGGGTATTCGGATGCCCGCTTGGATATCGTGCTGAGTTTGGTCTTGGCTCCGTCTTACCCTCTGCTCGAATACTGGAGTATCGCTTGAACTGAATGGTATGGGCAAGAGAGGAGCGCGACGATCGCTTATGAGTAATTTTATATTGGCCAGCTTGCCGTATCTGGGAGCGAGCATTGTGACTGACACCAAGGCTTCTGCGCCTGGGAAGTGCCTCGGGTCCAATGGCCGTGTGATGAAGTTTGAAGGATCAAGAACGACGTATGGGAGATTTGAGACTTCATTGAGAGTGAGCCTCTCCAGGAAATACCGCAGTGCCCACGTGCCAGCTAGGAGGATCCGGTCCCTTCGGTCATCAAAATAGATTGGCAGGTGTAGCGCGGTGCTGAATTTTAGACTATAGAATTTCGAGGCCAGAGAACGAGTATAAGAGCATACATGCAAAAGTGGAGGAACTTTACTGCTCGCTACACATAGAGTGTATTTCTCAGTTGTGCTAGGTTGAAGAGAATAATACAATGGTCGCTGTTCGTGGTCCTCTGCTTCGAGAATGTGGTTGACGAATACACGAGGACGGAACTCTATGAGTCGAGGTCCTGGAAGTGATAATAACCATATTTTGTCCTGGAGCTCCTGGGGGAGAAGAGAGAAGGATTGGAACGAGTTTGAGATTGTAGAAGATCTTGAGATTGAGCCCTCTGATGGGGACATCTTACGCTGTGGGATAATGCAGTCTTGCAAAGGGGAATCGGTAGATACAGGTCTGTCAACTATATTCTACAGACATGCCAGTTGTATATTAAAAAGGTTGAAGAGAAGATGTTCCCGCTGACGAGACACGAGGTTTCAATTTGAGACATTGCCTGTCTGACGCACAGATCACATGACTTACAGGTTGCATCTCTCTCGCTTGGTCGAGGGTAACAGAACATGCAGCTTGGCAGGGGCAACTTTCTGCCAATTTCGCACACGCCATGTATTAGTATCTACTTTGACACACTACCTACTCAGTTCGTGGTCGAGGGTACAATGTTCCAATGTTTTCCAATGTTTATTCTCAAGATATGTTGTTCTCTGGTGAGCCCACGGGTCAATTAATGGTGAGCTTTAACTGGTTGAAGCAGACGAGATACCTTGTAGCCAAGGATTATTCTCAGCCTAATTGCTGACTGCCAACATTGCACGAAAACACTTGTTGTTGTGATGTTGTCTTTCCTTTAGAAGATTTCATGTTGACTTTCGTATCCTCTCGGCTGTCCCAACCAAGTTCCACTCAAGCACCTTGCCCAGATTGCAAACATAGCAATTCGTAAAATTGAGGAAGTGTGCATCTGAGAAAGAGGTAGTGGAACAAGTAAATTATATCCTCAATAATTCCCCTAATTACTCAGCCATTCACTAACTCGTTTCCAAGCGCCCATTGTAGGAATCTCAGTTTATCCAAGCTTGTTGTCTTTAGAAATTACAACATTAGTGTTCATTGAAAGCCACAAGCTCGTCACTATGTCGGACCCCTCAAAATGGACACACCCCATGGTGCCTAAACGACAACATGGTCCTCCCTCTGTAATCCACGCAGGACTCAGTATGTATCAATTCACCGGGCTTCCTCCCTCACTTTTACCCCACTACTCCCCACACCACCCACGCTAACCCTCCTGCAGTGCGAACCGGAACCCTCTCAATGGCCCGTGCCTACGACATCCTCGACCTCCGCTCCCACCACGGACTGGACATGCTCATGGGCCCCTCTCCCACCCTCGGCGCAGAGCAATGGTCGCTCCTCGAGCTCGCCGCCGAAGGAACTTGGCCTTCTGTCCCGGGTGCGCGCCTCCCCGCTCACCGCTTCACGCGCGACGATTGGGACGAACTCTACGGTGACTACGACGTTGCGACAGACGTAGCATCTTATTTCGTGGACCAGCTGATTGAATGCTACCCCGACGCTAAGGTGGTGATCGTCGAGCGTGACTTCGAAAAGTGGTGGGCGAGCTTCGAGACGCAGGTTATGGATGGTTTGTTTAATCCGTTCTTAGGGCCGTTGATGGGGTTCTTGGCGCGGATGACAGGCTTGAGGGCTGGATTGGCAATGCAGAAGATGTTGTTGGGGTTTTTTGGGGCGAAGGATGCGAAGGGTATAAAAATGAATGCGAGAGCGGTGCATAAGGCGTATTATAAGAAGATTAGGGAGTTGGTGCCGAAGGAGAGAAGGCTTGAGTATAAGCTTGGTGATGGATGGGAGCCGCTGTGTAAGTTTTTGGGGAAGGATGTTCCGATCGGTATGGAGTTTCCGAATATTAATGATAAGGTCGAGCATCGGGCAAGGCAGATGCAGGAGGGAAAATTGGTTATGGGAATGTTGTGGGATAGCATACGGTTGTGGGTTTTGGCCTTGGTGAGCATTCTGGTCACTGTGATTGCAATTTGGATCGTCAAGACGTGAATTGTGCAAAAGATTTAGAATGAATGAATGAATGAATGATACCTGGAATGTGGTGCATTTGGAAGGGGTTAAGTTCACGATTGAATCAAGACACGCTCAAGGACACGTTTATTTTTGGGCATTGCAAAAGCATGCAAGCGTCTCTTGATATTTTCTCGCACTATATATCTTGTTTTGTTGGAGCCAAAGACTAGGCATTGTGATGCGTCTAGAAGCATTTTAGATTTAGGATCTAGAATCTAAGATCCCATCCAATCTTGGGTCCCAGCTTGGGCAATTCCTCAGCCACACTCTGCACATCTTTGTCACCTCTGCCACTGAGACAGATGACAATATCTTGGTCCTTATCCATGGTCTTGGCGAGCTCCATGGCACCGTAGACAGCATGTGCAGTTTCCAAAGCTGGAATGATACCTTCTAGCTGGGAAATCAAACGGAACCCAATGAAGGCCTCGGCATCATTGCAAGCAATGAACTTAGCTCTTTCACTATCTTTCCAGGAAGCAAGTTCGGGACCAACACCAGGATAATCAAGACCAGCAGAGACGGAATGGGTATCGCTGATCTGACCATGCTTATCTTGAAGGACATAGGTACGCACTCCGTGGAGAACTCCCTTGGTACCGCCAGTCAAAGTGGCACTGTGACGACTTGTCTCAATACCGTCACCTCCAGCTTCTACGCCAAGCAACTTAACCGTTGGGTCCTTGGAGAATGGGTAGAACATGCCGACGGCGTTCGAGCCGCCACCAACACAGGCAACAACAGCGTCTGGAAGTTTCCCTCTCTTTTCAAGCATCTGAGCACGAGTCTCATTACCGATGACTGATTGGAAAGTTCTAACGATGGTTGGGAAAGGGTGAGGACCAATAGCCGAGCCAATGATATAGTGAGTAGTGTCAAGTCTGACCACCCAGGCACGCATCGCTTCGTTTACAGCATCACGAAGAGTCTGAGTCCCAGCCTCAACGGCAATGACTTGAGCACCAAGGAGCTTGATTCGGAATACGTTCAAAGCTTGACGTCTGACATCCTCAGCTCCCATGAAGATGGTACATTTCATGCCAAACTTCGCGCAACATGTAGCAGTCGCAACACCATGCTGACCAGCTCCAGTCTCAGCGATGATCTCGGTCTTCCCCAATCTTCTTGCGAGCAGAATCTGACCAAGAGCATTGTTAATCTTGTGACTTCCAGTGTGGTTCAGATCCTCTCTTTTCAACCAGATGTTTGCTCCACCAGCATGCTCAGTCAAACGCTCAGCCAAATGCATTTGGCCAGGACGTCCCATCCAAGGGTAGTAAGAACGATACTCTTCCCAGAACGAAGGATCGTCTTTGATTTTATCGAAACCAGCCTCAAGCTCGCGAAGGCAGTCCATCAAAGATTCAGGGACGTATTGGCCACCAAATTCTCCAAATCGTTGTGGCATAGTATCAGGGTCCATTGGTTCATCGGTATTCAACGCTTCAAGTTGATCAGCAAGACCTGCTCCGTCGCCGTTCTCACGAATGACACCATCGACTGTGGCCTTCCCAATTGGCTCGGCTGCTGCAGCCAAAGTTTCGATAATTCCGACTTCTCTAGTAAGCCCTTCATTTGGCGCATTTCGACGACCACAAACTTCAGCGCAGTATTCCTCTACATTCTTGGCCCCCTCGCCAGGTGTTGATTGTGCAAGGGTAGTGATGATCTGACTCCCAATGACCACACCATCGGCAATTGAAGCAACACTCAAGAAGTGGTCTCTGGTGCTCACACCAAACCCAACGGCAACGGCTTTGTCTCCAGATTCCTCCTTGACGCGCTTGAGAAGAGCTGGTAGGTCGGCGTTCAGGGTTCCAGTCGCACCAGTAACACCCATGCGGGACACCACATAGATGAAGGAATCGGCAAGCTTGCAAAGAAGCTTCATTCGTTTTTCGGAAGTAGCGGGGGCAATAAGAGGAACGTATGAGAGTCTGCGAAGGTGTTAGTATGTGAGCTCCACAATCCAGTTTTGATAACATGCCCTCCTTTGGTGCAAAAGTTTCGGAAGGAGATGGCCTCCTCCGGTGGCAAATCAACAATAATAAAGCCGTTGACACCGGCCTCCCTGCAGTCCTTCAAAAGTCTCTCCTCTCCGTAGCTCAGCATGGGATTGTAATAACCCATGAACAAGATTGGGGCTCGAAGTCCTCTCTTTCGGGCATCTCGAACCATGTCGAGCACGGAAGTGACAGTGACTCCATTCTTCAAGGCTTGCTAGAATTCTATGAGTAATGTGTCCGATTCTGATACCCAAGATGTGTACAAACAGTATTTGCTTTTTGAATTGTAGGTCCATCTGCAATGGGATCGGTGAAAGGAAGGCCAAGTTCAATAACATCTTGAAAATTATGAGCAAAACTTCGTAGTGAACCAATTGATTGGATTTCTCACCAGCTCCACCAGCTTCCATTCCAAGCATGATATCCGCTGTCTCTGTTGGAGTAGGGAATCCAGCAGTGACATAAGTCACCAACGCTGCCTTTCAACAAAAAGTCAGTAAAGTGGCGGTGTCTGTAAAACGCAATAGCATGGTAGACGTACTCTTCCCTCCTTCTTGCATTGAGCAAAAGTCTGCTTGAGGTATTCCATGATTGCGGTGGGAAAATGTGTAAAGTTGATACCAATTGGAAGGGAAAAGAGCAGGAAATGGCCTTGATATAGCAAATTCTGACCTGCTTGGTGAGTCAACAGATGGAACACATTCACTTTACTTTATCCTGCCCCTCGATCCAATTCGGACACCGCCCACATCAAAAGTGGCAGAATATTATGTAATGCAAGACTGTTGACTTTCAAGACCCACTTCAACTTGCTACCGTCTTTCACACCACATTATCTCATATCCTTTCAATGCCACTTCTCAATTCGATCCTCAATAATCAAGGAATAATACACAAGATACCAACACCATGTCTCGACTACTCGCACGCAAAAACTTTTTGCCATCCCGACGATACTTCTCCCAAACTACGCTTCGGCCAGCATTCGCGACTGGCCCAGCACCACCGCGTTTGCCTCCGAAAGAACAGGAAGAATTTGAAAGACTCCAAAAAGCCTCAACAGGAGCGTTCAGCACACCAAAGCCATCAGTCGTCACCAATCCAACAGCAGAAGCAGAAGTAGCACCAGCTCCGCGAGCACGACCGCAAATCAACCAGTCTCCAGCATCGAAGGTGGAGGACATTGAGATTGCCGCAGTCAACGCTAGGGTAGCAGCGACAGGGAAGGGAGAAGAGTTGCACCCTGACATCAGAAGAGGAGCCAAGCCAGAATTTGAAGGAGATGTAAATCCCAAGACAGGAGAGGTTGGAGGCCCAAAGAACGAGCCTTTGAGATGGGGAAGCACTGGAGAAAGGGGTGACTGGAGCTACAATGGAAGAGTGACGGATTTTTAAGAGGAGGAAAGACAATTTCTAAGAGGAGATTGCGGCTTTGTGTTAGAAGTGGTCTCTCAGACGCACATCCCACCCGAACCTGTTTGCTAGCAACAACAAGTGACCCCAAATGGTCTATCCACAGCTTGTTTATTTGTTTTGCTTTTGTTGTTTGGTTATTTTCCCTATTGCTAACTTGATGTTGATTTTGTTTGATGCAGAAAGAAATGTGTAAAGGATCTTTGCCAGACGAAAAGCCTAGTGGCAATCGGATTGTACGAAGTATGGGCTTTGTTGCGATTTTGTTTGATGTCTCAGAACCTATTTCGATTTCCGGATGTTGGAAGTGCTATAAGTTGAGCCCTTCCCCTCTGCTCAAAATCTGTGAACAACTTGTTCTGTCGATACACTTACCCTACCACGCTTCGACGGTAATACTATGTTGTCTCCAAAATACTTCGCCTCATTGAGTATCTCCACTAGCTCTAAAGAATTGCAGAATCAGCTATGGGCCGCTGGAGAAAAGCCAATTGTGATAGGTATTTACGGAGTCTCAGGTTGTGGTAAGACTCATCTCATGAAGGGTCTGAAATTTGATCTGGGAGAAATCTATTATTCATTTTACGATGATTCTGAAGCAATTGACAAGGTTGTCAAGGGTGGAATCAATGCATACAAGAAGCTGGACGATAACAGCAAAACCCTCAGAAGAATGGAGGCTATTGTTGCCATCCGGAACGAATGTTCTAACACCGGTCGCATTGGGGTTTTTGCTGGGCATTATATGTTCTGGGATGAAAGTGAAGCCACAGGACGTTTGGTGTGGACCAATGAGGATAAACGCACTTACACACATATTATTTATCTTCAAGTCTCTCCAAACATGATTTTATCACAACGTCAAGTTGATCTCAATAAAGGAAATCGAACACGACCACAGGAAACTTCAGACCACGTCAAAAAGTTGCAGCATGCTGAAATTGATGCACTGCGCTCCACTTGCATGAATAACGATATTCTGTTCACCGTCATCAACAGTCCATCACAATCCGCCTTTCTCCCCAAGAGTTTGGAACTTCTTGACGACTTTCGACGCCATAGCTCTAAAATCAATGAGATTCGAGCTCGTAACAGACTAGACCATATCATTTCTTCAGAACCTCCACCAGAGAAGTTCATCGTTCTGGATGGTGACAAAACATTGACTGCACAGGACACTGGACCAATGTTCTTCCACAAGTCACCCAAATCATTAAACTTTTCGAATCCATTGAAGACGGTTTTTGGTAGTCCGATGAAATACTCGTATCAAGCATTTCGTCAGGCCATGCTTCTTCATCATGAATTGGCTGGAGAAGTGTTATTTGAGGAGATTTGCACCAAAGTGGCAGCCGAGGTGATAGTGCGCCCAGAATTCGTTCGCCTTCTCGAAGCAGCCAGTATTCAAAAGCATACAAAAGCATATCTGTGTAATTGTCATCACCTGTGGACTGCGAAGAGTTTGGGAGCTTGTTATTGGGATGGTAGCGAAGAAAGGGAGCTTTGTCAACAAAGTCCATGTCATCGGTGGTGGGCTTCTCTCAAACGGTTTCGTCGTGGCCCCTTCGGTGAAGGGCAATTTGGTCAAGCACATGCGAACCAAATTTGGGGCTCCTGTTTGGGCATTTGGAGATAGTGTCCTGGATTTGGAAATGATGAAAGAGGCCTCCCACGCTATCGTTGTTGTTGGTGACGAGAAAACTAGGAGCAAGATCATGGAGGCGGCTCTGCACACAGCTTTGGAGAAAGGATTAGTGGCTCGACAGGTCCTGCTACCCAGCACCGTCTCACCGCGACTGAACACCAACATTCTCCCGATCTTTCGACTTGACGACCCTCAATTTGTCAGCGAGCTATTCGCCCGCAGCGATCAAGTCGAAGTCGGAGACCAAGTCAATGTGACGCATCAAATCAAAGTCACCGTGGCGAAGATGCATGTTGCAAAACTCCTCCAGACACCAATGCGCGATGCTGCCTATTCTGGATCTCTTCTTCGAGAAGCGCATCGAAGAGTAGGCTGGTATCTTGCTACTGAGTTTCTCTCAACTATCATTGGAACAGAACAATATCCCATTGTGAACGTGCAACATGTGAATGGCACAGCAGATGGCTATCGCTTCAAAGAAGAAAATAGCATCACTGTCGTTGCTCTCATGCGTGGAGGTGAACCCATGGCTTTTGGTGTCAGCGATGCAATGCCACTCGCTATGTTCGTACATGCTCACCACCCCCATGATCTCAAGCCCGCGCATCTCGAAGGCCAACATACTGTCATCCTTGTTGACTCGGTTATCAATAGTGGTACAACAATCATTGAGTTTCACAAGCGTGTACGGAGTTTAGAACCTGGAATCCGCGTCCTTGTAATTTGTGGAGTTATGCAGAACCAATCGTCACAAGCTCTTCGGGTTGGAATTGGTGCTGACAAATCCCTCGAAGTGGTTGCATTGCGTATGTCGGATAATAAGTTCACTGGTTGGGGGACCACAGATACAGGGAATCGGTTGTACAACACGACGCATATTCCTTAATTTTGTCTTCAATCCAGGGTGATTTCGTCTCAGTGAGGAGTTCAGCACAGCTCCCGGGATCTGGAGATCTTAAATGTGATGGAATTTTCATACATGTTCCCCAGATCTGAATCAATCGTGCATAATATGACAGGCATTCGAACCCTCTTTGCTAGTTCGGAAAGAATGTGCGTCAGCATCACATATTTTTCATCTTTTGGCTATGATTGAAGTTCAGCTCTTGTTTCCTGGCGTTCGTTACAGTCTTCCCTCATTTTGCAAGAGCGGAAACACCCGCTGCATGTCTTACATTGATCGGGAGACTCGGCTGGTCCCGTGGGTTCGATCTCAGCTGCAAGTCAAGAACTTGTATTACCTCACCGTCGCTTTTCTTTGAGCATCTTTTATACTGCTGAATGAGGTTGATGTGGTGGTGGAGGTGGACACGTGAAGCCACCTCACATTGGGTTTCTTTGTTTACACTCCTAAGTGCAGAAACTTGGTACCAATCGAATTATATGTTACTCGCCTTTTCCAAAACCCTGCAAGCTGCCGGTCTCTTTAGCACAGGCATGTAGCCAATTGAAAACCTCAATCGATGTTAGAGAAGCCCTGGTAGGTTGAAGATAACCGAAAACGCGAGTGCATAGCGCCATAGCAATAGCAACGACAGAGGCATGATACAGAGTCTCCTTTCATTTTCAATTTTCTTTTCTTCACAACATAAGAACTATAAACATCTCATTAACCCCACTACTTTTTGAATTTCATTCCTCCAACACTATAAGTCACCAACACTCTGAATCACTCATAGTCTAAACTCCTTTACACATCTCACTATCTTCCCAGACAATATGAAGCTCTCCATCCTCTCCATTGCCACCCTCTCGCTCTTCAGCACTGTGCTTGCCCTGCCTGCTGCTCTTTCCAGCCCTAAGCAGCAGAGCCCCAACCACGAGAACCCACTCAAGGTCCTCATCAGCATTGATAACCAAGCGTGTCGGCCATCCGACTGTCTGTCTATCTTCCTTTACCTTCCTCAAACCACTTTCCACATAAGTTCTGAAAATGGACCGTATTTGAGTGCCTTTACTGACACCAATATTGTTTGTAGATTACTGCTACGAGCATTACCAATGTTGTTCTAGTTTTTGCATAATCCAGTACGATGCATGCAAGTAAGCTCTGTCGAGCTGTGTTACCAATGCGTTGAAATGGGTCCTGGCTAGGGTTGTGGGTGGCAAATAAGCTGAGTGGTGGTGTTGACCTTTTGCTGTTGGGGTATATGGATCAGGAAGCGCTAGCTGAAAGACGGATATGAAGAAGGATCTGTACGTGTTTTTCTTCTCTGCGGCCTCTACGTCATTGCCGTTGTGGGAAAACAACAAGAAACAAGTTTTGGAGCTCCTAAGCAACGATAACGAATGCAAAGTGGCTCTTGTGGACTTTGACATGGGCAAGAAGCCGTCCACGCTCAAGGTGGTAGCTCCTTGCATCCAACTTCGTCGCTCAGGCAAAGTCATTCTTGCCGATGTCATTGCGGATGCCTTGGAGCTCTCCGGCAAATGCCTGATTCGATGTAGCGCAGATTCATCTGGCCCATTACCCTTAGTCAATCCTGTTCCCCTGGAGAAACACAGACCTGTTCTAATCGCTTATCCCAATGCTGGTTGTCCAGTGACAGAGCCAATTTGGCTATGTTCTAAATGTAAAGAGCAGGTCACATTTGGCTTCAAGGTGGATAAGAAAAAAGACGACAAGACACCAGACACACATGAGGATAATTTGTCTGCAACTGTGGTGCTTACGACTTGGGGCTCGCTGAGTTCAAGTGCAAGAACAAAGCTTACCATATCGGCTACGTGAAGCACCCAGGCGGCAGAAGCACATTCTGCGAACTCCTTTTGACGATGAAACCGTTTGAACAGTACAATATTCTTCTCTTGGGCGAAACGGGCTGCGGCAAGTCAACATTTATCAATGCTATGGTCAACTACTTGTTGTATGACCACCTTCAAGATGCTATCGATGCTGAGAGTTTGACATTTGCAGTGCCGGGCTACTTTCAGTTTCAGGATCCCAATATCGCAGGTCGAACGGTTGATGTTTCTTTTGGTGAAGAAAATGCCACAGAGGAATTATCCAAGACAGGGCAGTCCGCCACCCAGTCAACCGTGTCATACGTTATCAATGTGAATGGAAGGCTTATTCGCTTGGTGGATACCCCTGGCTTGGGCGATACTCGAGGGATAGACCAAGGCTATAAAAATGTAGCCGACATCATGAAAAAGCTTGAGTCGGTTGACAATCTGAGCGCCATCATGTTCCTCGTGAAAAACAACTCAGGACGGCTTACGCCCAGCTTTGACTTTGTTTTGTCAGAGCTGATGAATCATCTACACAAAGACACCGCCAAGAATATTATATATGGCCTCACGTACGGGGCTGCATTTCATTTCACAATTGGGGAGGCTAAGGTACCACTAGAGAATTTGCTGAGTGACAGGAAGCTGCCTGTTCAAAAATTAGTCTCTGACCAAAATGCATTTGTCTTTGACGCAGAGGGTTTCCGTTTCGTAGCTGCATTGCAGCAGGCGCAGAAGGAGATGCCGAGCAAGGAGTCCGTTAGCACAGGCTGGGACAAGTCGGCAGAGCAATTTCGACTGATGATAAATTTGGTTATGGGAATCAAAGTCCACGACGTCCAGCATACACTGAGTTTGGAACGCAACCGAAGGTTGGTCGCGGGCATGTCGCAGAATATGGTTAATCTGACGAGAGCCATCAACAAAACACGCCTGGATATCACTGAACGACTTGCCGTGATGAAAGATCTGAAGACAAAAGACGATCTGGCCATGGCCGACCTAACTCACACGAAGACCTCTTTAGTGCAAAAGAAACTCTCGTATCCATGTACCGTTTGTTGTGGTCCTGGATGCAGTAGGGACGAAATAGATCCGTCAACCGGCATGTCCAGCTTGGTTTGTGAAGTCATGCCATGATAACTGTGAGATAACGACCCCCGAGGCGAAATATGGTATCCCTGAGCTTGGAGGGTGTCAGTGCTTTGCGGCAGCTGGCGCCGAATGCAATGTGTGCCATCATCCATTCAACTCACATTGTCACATTGCATACATACAAGAGTTTGTGACTGAGACAACCAACCAAAAGGTGGCGAGCGAGGCCAAAGACTTTCGAACACAGGAAGAAAAAGCCGAGCAGTTCATTGCAGATCAAGGTCGCTTACTCGCACAATTGGACATGGAAGAACCCAAAATCAAGGCTGCTCTGGCACGCTTCAGTATCTGCCTCGCCGCTAATTCAATGACGGCTTATAATGATGGCGTGATTCAGTACTTGGAAATTCTTATTGCAAGCGCCAAGACCAAAAACCAGCACCCACGATATGAAGATTATTTCCAGCAGAAAGAGAGACACGAGTTCATGATTAAGGAGATGACTGCGGCCATCAAGGCAAACAAAGATCAGGCGCCGGATGAGAAAGAGGTTGCGAAAATCTTCAGTGAGCTACAGAGTTTGAAAGAGTATGGGAGTTCTTTCAGCGGACTGTTGATTTCCGAGGATGCAAGCGTGCCCACCGCAAAGGCTAAGCCGTTCAACGTTGCTAAGACTGGGAGCTGGAATAAGTTGGGAAAGTGGATGCCAAGCTGGGGCGGAAAGTGATAGGACGTGATTCAGATCTTACAGGTTGCAGGTAGTGTGTGTTCACCCAAGCTCGAGGAGGAACTTGCCGTGCCATACCAGTCTTATATTAGTGAAGCTTTTGAGTTTCTATTGGAGTACTCACCCAATGACGAGAACCGTTGTCTTGATGCCTTTAATCTCTCAGCAATTAAAAATGAGATTTCTTAGTCACAATCTCCTCCAGCTCTATCTTTTGGTATCACCTTGAAGCTCTCGTAAGACTATTCACAGAGAAGAAGAAAACTCTACGCCCGTATCGACTAATTTTATCTCTTTCATAATCTGCTCTTGATCTAAGTTTCTCATGCTCTTATCGAAAATACAAGTGAGCATTTGGTCCATGTCGTTAAACTTGTTAATATAATATACAGGTATTGTATTATAAGCCAATGTCTAGAAGACTTGTTCCTTCTTTTCTAAAAATCGAGTCTGAAAAGTCAAGTCCTAATACGCTGGAAGTCCGCGAGCCATAGAAATTGAAGACTTATGAGTGTTCATGGCTGAGGTTCAATTCACTTCATGTGACAAGACTCCGGGCAGTTATGGTCCAATGTATGAGTAGCCATCGGCATTTCAATTATCAGACACGGAATATTAATTATATTGCGGGAAATTTGCTGCATGCTCGTAATTATCTTGTGATTGGGTTTCTCGCGGGTTGTAGTGCGTACTTAACATAACACAGCTGTATGTATGCTGTATATCACTCAACTCAACTCGCAGCTACTCAAGTTCGACAACGGTCAACCATTATTTTTGCATGACATCTACCACGCAGCTCTCAAGACGATGCGGACTTTTTCCATTTTCCAGCGACGTGATATACTCGAGGCGAAGACTCAAAAGCCGTATTGAAACAGTTCAAAAGACTCAATATTCTGGTGTTTGATTGGCTCTTTTTGGCTTTGTCACTACACTTTGAGACCAAATTCGCGATGTGGTGAGGCAAGTCTCGGACGATTGGTCTACGAGAGTAGGGAAAGTGAGATTTGGCGTCATTTCTGGGTCAATGTCTCTCACTCCTGCATGTTGGCACATGTTCAGCTTTTGTTTGTGCCATACAGAATGTGCATGTCTTGAAGAATCGCCAATTGGCGCAAGAAAATACAAATCAATTGCAAGACCAAGAGCAAGTGATGTCTAAAGTGGAGATTGCTGCTCTGCTTTCAGTAATCAGTATGTCACGAGGCCATGTGAGACTTGCAGAACAGATATTCCGAGATATTTAAAGCATGCGAGAGCGCTCCCTATTTACAGGTCCCCCATCCTGATTCTCTCCAATTCATTGCCTTCTACTTCTATAATCAATTCCGGAATTTAGTCCAATCCATCAACCTATCGTTAGATATGAAGCTCTCCATCGTTTCTATTTCTCTGTCAGCTCTTTGCCTTTTGGGTCCAGCCCTGGCAGTCCGATCTTCCAATGCCTCCCCAGCTGTACCTGTAGCTCGCAGTGGCGCCCAATCTAGCAAGAGGACTTTTAGAGTCGCGGTGACCATCAAGGCTGATGGTGATGATGATTGTCTCCCATTGTTTGGTATGTTCTATGGCTGATCTATTGTGGAGTTCTTCACTAGCAGCGAATTTAAAGGTTGCGTTGAGCAAAATATGGAAAACCTCACTAACATATACGGTTGCCTGTAGAAACTTGCGATGTGGACGCTGAATGCTGCTCTGAGTTCTGCTTTGATCAAACCTGCTTGCCTGCAGACTATGCCGAGCTGCGCAAGACAGTCAAGGCCTAAATTCCGCCTATTTGCTCGAGTAAGTAAATTTGATCTCATTTCTTAGGTCTTGTGTTTTGGCTGTAGTGAATGCCGTGATTTTTGGTCATTTGGTTTTGAAGTTTATCGAAGATATGCCTAACTTTTCTCATAGATATACCATAAGATTTGTCACGTGTGATGGCAGTCCAAGAGTAATCCTTGAAAGGAATGACCCTGAGCCTAGCTGGGTTTAGAGATTGGACGAGTTTGGCTAGCCGTAGTTTTCTAAAGATATCTAAAAAAAAAAAAAAAAAAAAGTAATTGGGTCATCTTTGAACCCTTCCACAACAGACTGATAAAGGAGTAATGCATTTTATGCTCTCATTGTGTGTTCCAACATAGCGAATATAGTCGCAGTTTCGTTTTGAAGTGGTCAACCCAAAATTGTGATTTTTTTTCCGCGCAATATTGACTGCTACTACAGGTAGCTTCAGCGCTGTAGGCACTGATCTAGGTGTTTATATAGAGCTCTCTACTGCTGTAGAAGCTCTTCAGACTTTTTAATTATATCTGTTTCACCTAATACTGTGCCACGCGATTCAATCCCGTTTCATTCCTCACCATGACTTAGTATGAATAAGTTCATTTGGGAAAGGTGAGTTGTACCGGTCCGCCATGATAGCTTATCAAAATCCGAGCATTCGGCACAAAAGCTACTGACTCATGGACACGTTAGCTGAGAAGTAATTGAAGAGTTAGGCTACTACAATCTTACATCAGACAAATATTGTTTTATCATGCCACGCCTACCTCCAAGCAATGTCCAGCAAGAGTGCCCAAGATAGGGCAAGGAGATTGGTTTTGAGAGTAATGACGGGGATATACAAGACATTATGGCCGTTGTTGTTGCCGCCGAGGCAGACATACTTAGACTGTGGATAGGATGCAGTCAGGGTGGCATGAATCTCAGATCCAACCAAGCTTAAAAGGATACGGAGCATAAGTTTCTGGGGGATATATGTCAACCCTGTGGGACAGCACGGCCTTCTTCACAGCTGATACCGATGTAAATGGTTCGACCTTGCCTTGTGCCCGTGCACGCGCCAATCGTTCTTCTCCATAATCCTGCGCTTCTTTCTCCCACTTCATAAACGGATGGTCTGCTTCCCTCAATATATGAGGTCCTGCCATAGCGGATTCCGGAAATGCGGCTTCTTCACGTAATAGAAGGTTAGCCACAAAATGGACGCCAACTTGCAAAGGGATTCGAATAACATCGATGGTTCCCATGTCCTCACTTCTTGCGATAGGCAAGGCTTTATCCTTCAGAGACTCGAAGCTAATAGGTGCGCTAAGTCGATTTTCGTGACCCGTTCGGACCAATATGATGCTCTAGTTCTAGGCAACGTCATCGTAGTGACGGAAGCCGTCTGCGTACTTCTCAGCGGTCACGGACTTGTACTCGTCAAACACTACTATAAGTGCTTCGCAAATCGAATGTAGTTTGAAGTACCTTGGGTCCGGCCAAGGCTTGCAAAATTTGATAAGGGCATTAGCTCTGTTGTTTTCTTCCACCGTCTTGCGAACCTGGGCGCAAATGTGCTCGTGCACTCGTAGTATTCCTGGGACTGTCTTTGCATATTCTTCCTTAACGCTTACAGGAACAGCAAAGAATTCATCAAGTTGTATTTGTGGTGCCCTGCCCAGACCATCGGTCCAAGTATTCCAGATACCACCTAGGATCACCAGCCCATTACCACCAACCATGTTGGTTGCTGACTGGGTCCAGTATAATACTGTGGCTTTATTGTAGAACAGATATTCCTTCCATGTATCGATGTACGGTATTCTGTGGCTTCGTTTTTGGGGATGCTTGATGCTATCGAGCTCAAGCATTTTATGATAGGGGTGAAACGGATTGGGAGGTGACCAGATGTGCTCGAGCTCAAGTCGATATTCGTCATTTTCGGTTATGAACCAGTCTCGTCTGAGGTCCTCCCTCAATTCTGCGACGACTTCTGGTGAGAGGAGTGGTGATACGTCCATACTCGACTCGTAAATCGTCTGCCCAATCTTGATATTCTTCTGGTCTTGATGTTTAGGAATATTTTCTATAGCCTTGTTTCAGCCTTTGAATCGTGAAGCTCGATTCCTAGACTGAGCGCCGAGGCTCCACAACGGCTCGAGGGCCTACTATCCCACTCAAAAGTAATGCGCGTTCTTGATTGCAATTTGTCGCAGGTATACATAAAATTTGACCAGCCTTGGGCTAGAAAGTGTGATGGATGAAGGATGTAGAATTTCCTGTGCCAAAGTCGTGTCAAAAAAATTATGGTTGCGTGTAGTCTGTAGCACAAGAAGCAGGTAACCAATGCAACATGAAGGGTAGTGACGATGACTGTGATTGGGATCTGGACTAGCCGGAAAAGCTGTTTTCCCGCAAAACCACGTGACCATGTCCCAAAATGGATGACTCCATGCTACTTACCTTATAGATTTCTTCAAATTACCTTTATGCAGACGGCTGATTACAACCAGGTAGTATAAATTTGGCAAGTTCATCAACGCGACAGATAATGTTGCGAACATTCAACAAAGGTACCACAAGGCATCCCGCTATCGCCACCGAGGGGTGAACAGCAACACCAGATCAGGAAGAATTTAACTTTAATTTGGTAGCAAAAATCAATCAAATATCCAAGCATCGATAGATCGATAAAACAAACATAGATTTTGAGCAACTTCCCATCTATCTACGCATCCAGCTCGCCAATGACGAACCTTAAGATCTTCAGTAAGAACTTCCCCGTATTCGTAGCCACTCAAGTTCCACAACGGTCAACCACCCTCTTCGTATAAGTTCTACCATGGAGGTCTCACACCTTCCACTCGCTGTTACTCGCCTGTCTCTCCTTAGAACGGAACTTGTTTCACCTGCTGGCTCCTCCTTCAATGACACCGATTTCCCTCTCAAGTCATCAAAAACAACATTAAATCTTTTGCGAGAGTATTGGTAGTTTGACAGAAAAAGCCTTTTCAAAGACCTTCATAACCTCGATAAATTGACCGCAAGTTGAAGCAGGCAAATGGAATACACAAGCTTTCAACATTCGTATTGTTTTTTAACGATGCGCTTTTGGTTCAGCTTTCGTCTGTAACAGCCATGTTTCACTGAACGCCAGGACAATTGGTCATTAAGCGAACAGGCCAAGCCTCCTCTCGCTAAATTGTTCATAGATATGGTCGTAGTTTCAGTCCACTGCATACTAATCAGCCATCAGCTTTTGAAGTTCCTTTTCTACTGGTGAAAATGACCAACATTCGCGATCTGCGAAGTCAAGGACCAATTGATTAATTGGCTAACGACGCCTTCACTTCACTTGAGCTCAGCAAGAATTGGGCCCATTGGCGACTTCTACGAAGCAACAGCATTAACAAGTCCTCTTATAGAATATGATGCTGGCTGCTGGTGTTGAGATAAAGAGCTCTCCACAATCGCATTGGCTGGGATCAACGACAGAGCGCTGCGAGTCGGCGGCAGCACCCTAGCGGTGAGTGATATGTGGATGTTGTCAGCTGTCATCCAGATGTCCGTGGACAAAAGATAACTGATAAAAGAGGGACGAGCTCGTAAGAAATAGTAACATGATGGGTAGATTTGTGTACAAATACAGTCGATGTCCCCAGGTATCCCTCAACTCCCCCCAACATCATCACACTTTCAATCAGGAAACTCTTCACAAAAGCTATCCTGTATCGCACCATCCATCTTCCATCTTACTTAGCTTCATATACATCAAACTCCATCCATATCTCAGACCAACATCAACCATGAAGTCTTCATTGCTCTCATACACCATTCTCTCACTGGCTATTTTCAGTGCCAGCCTTGCTGCCCCTGCTGCTCTTCCTGTACCTACAGAGAACGGAGAGAGCCCACTCAAGGTCACAATTACCATTGGCACGGAAGCCTGCCGTCCATATTCCTGTACGTCTGTTGCAATCTGCTTCTCCAATTTGGGTTTTAATAAAATATATACGCTTGTAAAAAAAAAAATATGATTGACTCTTCAATCTGCTAACTTTTCTGTCCTCCTTCTAGCATTTTGCTTTTGGGCCTCTGATTGTTGCTCGGGCTGGTGTGAACCCGAAACGAGTTTATGCGCTTAAATCACTGTAGTTGTTCATTGGCACTAGAGAGACAGGACTAGCTAGAACTGAAAAATTGATTGAGATGCCAGAATATGGCAATTAGCTATCTGGTTGTGCTTCTTAATGATTATATTGCCGTCAGTGGGTTTTACATGGCTCGATGTTATTTGCCGTCTTAGAAGCCACAAAACTTGAACATACCGTTGTTAGGCCATATGAGTGTTTAAATATGTAGTGAAACCCCTTAATCTATCTCAAGAAGAACAAATTGGCATATTTATATCTTTTTATTTGTCATTAACCATTATGTTCGCCTTCGGAAGCATTTCAGAATACTGATGCATGTGCATATTGATCTCCAATTTGAAATGGTTCGTATTATTCTTAATTCAAAATACATCTTCGGTTGTTTGTCGAAGGAGACGAGCGAAACGGCATACCTTACTAACCATGACTAGATAAAAAGATATGGCTCGTAGTTTTATGTATATTCTGTTTATGAAAGTACACTGGTCTCCGGTGTGTTCTTACTTTAATTTCAACAGGAGTAAATTGACAATCAATTAAGTGACGAAATATTTATAGTTGCAGCTTTTCATATATCCAAATAATTATATATTTATATCTGTATCTAGACTAAACAAAGATATAAGCTTAATCTCCCCTCTCCACCTTAAAGTTGTCGCTTCTGCTAGAAGATATCCAACCAAGCATTTGCTTGAGGCGCCCACTCGTTGTTGATACCATAATTCATATTTAAGCTTTGTCCGCTTGACACGAAGGTGGTACTTAAGTCTCCCCAGTTCCAGTCAGTTTCAAGTGAAGAGCTATATTCCGTTCTCAAATTCTCTCGTAAAGGTTAAGATTGTTGTATTCTTCAGCTCGAAAATCGTACTTATCCGGCTCGCAAGCCCAGACTGACATGCAATTGTTCTGATTTGAAGGAGCGCCAGGTAGCCAGATCTTGATAAAGATATCTGCCCAAGACACAGCATCTTGCTTCGTAAATCCAAGTAATCCTCGAGTCTCGTGTCGTGTGAGACACGAGGCAATATCGCTGGTGTTGACGCCCTTTCGAGATCCAGAGAGTCGATAGACACGTAGTTGGAGTACAGCTTATATCTTGTAGACGTTTTCAAGAAAATCAAAGTTATGATGGAGATTGATGAACCCAGTCGAGTCAGTAGACCATACAGCACGGTCGACAGTGACGAAGGCTGGAAAAGGTGAGCTGGTCCAGACGCGTGTGTTTTGTACTACGGCCACGAGATCCTTCGTGAGATTTCTGACTTTGAGCGGTATGCTTAGCAGTGTCGGAAATTTTGAGACATGTGTGTCGTTTAGAATGCTACCAAAATTCATGTCGGTGACATAAGAGTGAGGGGTAGATATAGGAGGCACAGCCACTGAGAATTTACCATATATGGCAAATGTCTTTCCATCCTGATGGACGAAGATAAGTGACACGCACGGATTGTCTCCCTTTGTCTCTACCTCTGGTATGACCTTGATTGATACGGCCCTAGACAAGGTGTTAGCCCCTTTAACCAACTCTACAGTGACAGCGGTCACAGCGGTCTAGCTACACCTCTTAGCGCAACTCACTTGTCCAAAAGTAGTCCCCTCTCTTTGTCATCCACAGATGCTTGGACGGTTCCCACTGAGATGGATTCGGGATTCGCGGAGCAGCGCGATCCCCAAAGCAGTCATGTACCGTCAGCCCCAAGTTTGAGCGAGAAACGTTCTGAGAAGGTTGGGTACTTCGTACCATCTGCTTTAACTAACATTCACTCGCTACCCATATCAATCAGCGCACTCCCCATGGGAGACACAATCTTCAGACGTGATGTTGAATCGAACTCGTCCAAGACCACAAGGAGTGGCCCCTTTGCCTCGAGATCAGACTTGGCCAGTCGGAGGAGGACATCATATGACGACGAAAACGCCTTCTTAGTTCCATAGAGAATATTCTGGTACATGTTGATGCGTTCCGTATGCTTTTTTGTTTAAATGCCAATTGTTTTGGCAATCCGCTTCTGTAGCGATATGAACTCGGTTGGATTTACTGACTTCTCTTCATGTTGGACGAGAAGGAAGGCCTGATGCATGATCAGCAGCATTGTGTGCTTGGTCATGATAGATTTTGCGTATTCAACCCAGCATTGTGTGTCGGTCTCATGGGCCAACACATTGTAGCCAAAGGTTCGATTGACTGCTGTAAGACGTCTGGATAATAGCGTCGAAACGGCTACGAGCAAGGCCCCCCCGCGGACTCGCTTTTATCGTTCTTGATAGCTGGTGGCCACGAGTCGTTATCGACCAACATTCTATGACAACATACCAACCAACCTGCTCGCACCACTCACCCTCGTCATTCGTTTTGAGATAGGCTTCTGGCGCTCGCCTTTATAATCTTCGAAGAATTCTACAACAACGAATTGCAACCGTATAATGACAGAGACCTCTGTAAGCGGACAAATAGAAGGATGAGAGACGATTATAAATACAGGAAAGTTAGCTCATGTAGTCTTTTCGTTCCCGTGTATTCAAAATTAACAGTCCTTTACTAACCTCAAGATACCTGATTGACCAAAATCAACTAGTAGAACTGGCATCATCCGTCGCAAAGTAGGTGGATAATGCTCCCTTGCTTATATATATTTATACTTTTCCCAAAGTATAAGACCATATAAGAGAATGAGATGATCGGTCAACACTCAAGTGAGAGGTCATCATCCAAAAATCCAAACACATTTAGGCCTGTATTTAGGACTTACGCGCCATTTAAATCCTGCGCACTACTTGGTATAAGGTAGGTCCCTCCAGAAGGTGCTTCCTAATTGACAGCAGAGTGGCCAGTAAGCAAGCTAGCTAATCAGCGAGCCTATAAGCTACGCTAAGAAGCCTATTAGCTTAAGATTTAATTTATATCAGCAAGTTAGCGTAGTTTTCTTACGTTAATATACTAACTTATAAGCTAGAGCTATTAATTTTAAAGATTTCGAAGTTATAAATTAATGTTTTTAAGGAAGTATATAGATCTAGTATTTTTAAATGTTCGTTATATAATCGAAATAAAGCTTTGTTATTAGCCTAATTCTTGATTCTACTACTTTATTCTACCTTCGCCCTTTAGCTAGATATAATATTTGTCCTTGTATTATGATTATTTACTCTTTTACTAGTTCTACTCTTTATACGCTATAGCTTCTAACAACGAGATTATTGTTCTTAAATTAAATACTAATCGTGAAATCTCCTTTACGCTATCTATATCATTATCTAAAACTCTTCTTAACGCGTTTAGTCGCCTTATAGGTACTAAGGCCTAAAATAAGCTTATCTAGGATACGTGTAAAAGAGTTAAACTAATATAGAACGATAATTATAACCCTTTTAAGACGCTAAAAAAAATACTACCTTTGATCTATTTACTGTTTACGACTAGAGAACCGCTATATAACGATAAATTACTAATTTAGAAGCGTTTTCCTACGAAGTATACACTTGTTAGTACGACGAAAAAGCCTAGGACATCGTAGGTATAGTACCTTAGATATACCCTTAACGATAATACGTGTAAAGATACTATAGTCTAGGCCTATAAGATATATAAAAGCTTTGAAACCGATGTTTACGTAGAGATACTAACTTTAAACTTAATTAGGTTATTACGATACTATGTTTTCGAAAGGTAAAAGATAGTACTTTAATATAGGGACTCTTCGAAACGTCGAAAAGTACTTTCTTGTTATACACTACCTTAACTAAGATAGGGATATTTAGAGAGCACTCTACGAAGGTATTTCTATACAAGCTTCTAGAGTTATAGATAGTGATTATAAACGTGTTATTCTATTCTAATAGCTCGAATTTAAGTATACTTTTCTAGAATAGATAATTTATAATAATATTAAGTAAAGGAAAGTATCTTCGCTACGGCTACTACGTCTCTTTAAAATCGCTAATATCGATATATCTAAAGCTCTTCTAACCTTATACACTACTGTTAGTACTTAGGTCTATAAGATGTTTAAGCATTTTAAACTATAGATTATTAAGGAGATTAGAGTTATAAAGTTAAGAATCTCTATATTATTTAATAGATAAGGGTCGAAAAGAGAGAAAATTAGTGTAATTAGAGTAGTAGTACATTTTATTAACAAGTACTATAAAAACGTTACCCGATTAATTAACCTCCCTAGCCTTCTAGATTACGGTAAGTTAAGAGTAGGTAAGAGTACTCTTATAGCTTAATTTATTCTATTAATTATATTAGATCAATATATAGTTATTCTCCCTCTACTTAAACGTTTTAGTATCACTATAGATAATCTTAGTTACTTCGTTCTCGACAATGTATCTAATAATAATACTACTCTTGTAGAGCTTAGCTACGCTATAGGTTTTGATCCTATATTAAAACGGCTTTGTTATATAGGCTATATCATTAATCTTATCGTAGGTACATATCTCTTTAGCTAAGATAAAGCGTCATTTAGTATTAAATACAAGAAGGTAGGTGCTCCTGATCGTAGAGAGCTATAGAGAAAACAGGGTGTTTTAGGAAAGCTACATAATATAGTTACGTACATTATAGTATCTAGAAAACGATCGGATATATTTTGTTTACTAGAATCTCTTAACGAAAGCGTTATAGAAGGTAAGATCTAGTAGCTCGTTCTTGACGGAGGTATTAGATAGAACGTATCTTATTCTATGATTCGTAGAGCGTTAGAGCTTCGAATCGCGATTAATAAGTATTAGCGCCTCCTTTAAAATTCTATAGATAACCTTAATATTGAAGTAGTTACAAACGACCTTCTTATAGACGACGATTAGGATATATTATAGATTATTAGAGATTAGCTTAATCTTCTATTCTATCTAACGAAGGGCCTAGAAGGTAATATAGATCTATAAGAAGATATATCTAGATTATCGTATAGTATATTGTAGGAGGTACTTCCTATATTTAATATTATCCTCGATCATTTCGAAAAGCTCGAAACTAAGTTAAAGGTAGACGCTTTCAATTACTACGTAAGTATTTAAAACTTAATTATATACGTGTAGAATATAGTAAATAAATAGTATTTAAAAACAGACAACTCGATCGTATAGCTAGGTACTATTGTACTATATCCTTAGTAGAAATAGGTATATTTTAAAGAGAAATAGATAGGTATAGTAAGGAGGTATATCTAAACTAGGAAGTCTACGTTACGTTCTTTCTAGGAGAAAGACTACAAAGGGCCTATTTAAAGTAGAGCTTAAGTCGCTCCTATAATTATATCGTAATCAAAGCTTTCGTTCTTAGACTAGGAACTTAACAAAAGAGCTCCTTATAGTACTATATAAGTAGTACCTATACTATTAGATTAGAGAGATTAACTCTATTTCTATCTCGAAGAGCCTCTAATTAGTTATATTCTAGTCTTCGAATACTAGAAATCAAGAGAAGTACACTAGTCTAAGCTTACAAAAATAGCTTTCGACTACCTTTCTATACCTACTATAAGCGCTAAATACGAACGAGTATTCTCTTCTTACGCTAAGATTACTACACTAGAGAGCTCTCGTTTATTACAAGATATACTATAGCATTAGGAAGTACTAAAAAACTAGTAGTAGCGAGGTACTATTAAGATGTTAACTACGTGGAATACGGTATAATTAGATATATAGCTTCGCTAATAGCGAGCTTATAAGCTATTGTAAGTAAGTTAGCGAAGATTCTCAATCATATTAGCAAGTAAGCTATGTATCTGCCTCGCTGATTAGCTGACTGACTGACTTATTGGCTACACTGATTGACAGGTGCAGAGCGACCAACCATACCCCTTGAAACCAAGAATACTATCTCTGACGAGCCTCGTGCTATCGTGCCAGGGACGGAGATTACCTAAATTATCACCAGTAAATATACGCATCCGATATGGAGCTGTGTAACGATCCCCAAGAATCCCTCGATCACAGATCACTTAACTTGCAAATCCCTTATCCACGGCAGCCATAATAATTACTGAAGTTACAGCACCTGAAGGTGAAAAGAGAACTATAGGAGTCCAAATTCTCTTCTCGGGACTACGATTGCTGTTCCTGCTCCATCTCCAGAACGTGCTTTGAGTAGCAAAGACAAAGTCTTTGAGATTAATGATGCAGCGAAAATATGTGTTGGAGCAGGTGGTAAGACTTGCTCTGTTCCTCTCTGCAGTGTATTTGTCTGTCCAAGGAGCTTTCTAACTAAAGATTATCGTAGCTGTCTACATTTGTCGTTGGGACTGCTGCTCCCAAATGTTTCATCCAATGCTGTGTGTGTGTATTTGAATCATAGCTTGCATGATTGGATTGCTTTTGGTAAATAACCCCCTTCATTCTTTAACTCTCTAGCAGAGTTAGATTTAGTAAAATATCAATCCTCTGCTTGTTGTTAGCTATGCTTTTGTAAAGTACGAAGTGAGTGGGAATTGGAATTCTATTGTACAGCTGCATTCTGAATGTAGCAAGGATTTACTTTGACGGTCAAGCATTGGTACTGGCACTCGCCTGTGAAATTTACTTTAATTTAAGTAAATAATGGAAATTAGATTCATTTTTCTTCAAAAATAATTATATAATACGATTTCATCAGTGATCAGTGTTGCTTTCAATTGGTAATTTGACATAGTCTGTTGGGAACAGTTTTTCCACGCATGGAGTTATGAAGATTATGTTTTTTTTGCATGTGTCTTCGGTAAGATAGGGTTTATATAGTCGACTTCTATCATGCTGATGTAATTGTCCGATAGAATTAACAGTTTAATGTATCTGACCAAGTAGTCAGCTTCAAGTGCTGCTACAGCTACAAGGTTTCGCTTAATCGTGCTGGCTATACGGAGGATACCAAACCTGCGAATAATTTCAATTTCGAAAACTGAGTGTCGAGAGCTGAAAATAAACCGGAAGATTTGAGGAAAAGGCGGAGTTGCTCGTGGTCTCGTGGTTATTCTCATAGGTCTTCAGATATGAAGGGCTGTAGCACAGACAACTTCAGACCTTCGGCTTAAAAAAAGGGCATTCTCTACTTTGTCTGATTTCTGGACAGAGTGGATGCTTCTTATTCTAGCTGATGATACCGCTAATGGGGTCCCCAGTGCGACTAGGCACGCAGAGGTAGGTATAGCAAAATAAGATTTCCTCTTCGCCAAACAAAAGCACATGAACACCATAGAATCACTCTGATTACTATTATCTAACCGTCACTAGACTGCGACTAATCTCTCGGTCTGTCGAAGATTTTGCTCGTTTCCGAGCTCTTATGTATTACCCGTAACGTGACTTTTCGGACGTGACTAGCAGCCGAGAGAGGCCCTTGAGCGGAGCCGAAGCCAACACACCGCCGACCGGTTGGTGCCAAGCCTCCAATCCCTTCCCCTGCAGAGACCAGCAACTTCAACAGAATGTGCCGGCTTATTTTCTGCTCTACGATGACGCCTAAAATTTATTAATAATGAAATACCAGTCGCCATCCTCAAGACTTTTGGGAAACAGGTTTTCATCGCTTACACTTTCACCACAACATAATTTGTAGGCACTTTGACGTGCCCAGTTTCAAAAGAAAAGAATTCAACATGATACAGCTAGAAACTCCCTTGCTTCGTTATGGGCTATTTGGACTGGCTGTTTTATTCGGTATCAGAATTGCGCAGGTAAATTCAGACATAAAAACCAGTTACATCTCGCTAATACAAATCAGACCATTAAACAAGGGCTGTGTGGTCCATTGAGTAGCATCCCGTGTCCTTTTTTGAACAAATTCACGTCCCTGCCTCGATTTTGGGCACTCGTGCGAAGACGTCAAGTCCATTACATTCAATCCTTGCATGAGAAGTATGGACCAGTTGTCCTCGTGTCACCGGATTTCATCTCGTTCACCTCACCAGAAGCCATGAAGAGTATCCACAAAGTTGGCTCTGAATTCAGGAAAGGTCCTTTCTACGAGAAGCTGCAGCTATCCGGGACCCTGGTTTGCTTGATAGATATCAAAGAGCATGCTGCGAGAAGGAAATATTTTTCTAAGGCATTCTCTATGGTAAATCTGCTGGAGTGGGAGAGTGTCATCAAGAAGCATGTCAGGAATGCTATCAAGGGTATGAGTGTTGCCGGTATTAGTGGAGAGGCAGTCAATATTCTTCCTCGCTTAAGTCAGATGGCTAGTGGGGTGATTGGAGAGCTTGTGCTTGGTGAGGAAGACGTAAGATTTTCGTTGTTGTCGTTATATCTTCTCTACTGACTTTGATAGGCTAGAATTGTCCAAAGTATTCAAAACGAGCTGATAGTTCCAGCTGGCGAGGTCTCATTGAGTATTCCATGGTATCTGAAGGGGATTTCGCCCACTCTTATCAGCATGTTCCTCAAGCACACAAACCGGAACTCCAAGAAACTTACACCAGAACATTTTGAGAAGAAGCAGACAATGCTAACGAGAGTTCTCGACGATGGCTGCCCACTTTCCGACGAAGCGCTCGTGCGAGAAGCGAAGGCGTTCATTGTTGCCGGGACAGATACCACATCCATCACAGCCACATATCTGATATGGCAAGTATTGAAACACCCTTTGGTCAGGCAGTTCCTGATCGCCGAGCTTGAAAGTCTTGGTGAAGATTTCTCCATTTCCAATGTTCAAGGTTTGAAGTATCTGCACTGCGTTATCAATGAGACATTGAGATTGAATGGATCTGTATCCAGCAGCTTACCACGTATCGTTCCAAAGGGTGGCAAAGCGATCGGCGGCTATTTCATTCCAGAAGAGACGCTCATCTCGACTCAAACTTTTACCATGCATCGGAATCCGGAGATTTTTGAGGATCCGTGGAGTTTCAAGCCGGAGAGATGGGAGAATCCAACAACAGCAATGAAGGGTGCATTTATGCCTTTTGGTATTGGATCAAGAGGTGAGTTAGAATGGATTTGAGTTGAAAGGTTGTGATAGAGTCTCGGCTGATGATGAACAGGATGTATTGGATTACACTTGGCGCAGATGGAGCTGGCTCTCGTGGCTGCGATGTTTTTCCGCGAGTTTCCTAATGCTAAAGTGTCGCAGGTGACAAGAGATGAAGAAATGATCGCTGAAGATATGTTCATCTTAACTCCGAGAGGGCACAGATGTATGGTCATTCCCAAGTGCTGAAATCGTCCTGAATTTTTTGGCTTCCACATATCAAAAGGATCAATTAAAGCAAAACTCTCCACTTCTCTACGTTGGATATCCCAAAATCTTTTAACACATCTCAATTTGCACTACTACCACCTTGCTGTTCTCGGTCTCGCTTGGCCCGATCAAGCAACTTGAAATACGATTCGAATTTGCCTTCCCGTCGAAGCTCTGGACTGTTGGTTAGCCTTTGTGCTTTAAGTTTGGCTCAAAGATTGCTTCAAAAAGCATTCGATCGGCAATTTCTGCTGAGAAGGGAAGCAGTTGTGTACTGACCGTCATCTCTCAGGTTGCGTTCCCTCTCTAGCTCGGCATCTTCTTCCAACTCCTCCTTGGTGAGATAACCTAGGTTAGGAAAGGACTCTTCCTTTTCCGCTATTCTGATATCCACATCTAGCACCCGCTTCTTACGTCTGAGCGGAAAGATTGTCTCCGGTTCGGTCCTCATGCACGGACAATCTGCGTATTTGCCTCCTTCCGTCTCCAACTATTTCGAATCAGTGATAATACAATTTCTTACAAGTTTCACAACATACCCCAATGCATGTAGACATCAAATGAGTTTCACCACGGACAAATTCCGTAGCAGGACCTCCGCAGTTATCGCAAAATGGTGTGAATTCTCCTAATGGGCAGTCATCTTCTCCTTCCGTGGGCAATTCTTGACTTGCCGTATCAGCGCTAGTAGTATTTTCCTCCGCAGTATCTTTTGTTTTATCTGCGACTGTGTCACTTGCTTGTGAGTTGCACTTTAGATAATATGTTGTGGATAATTTCTGTCCAAACACTGTCTGATCTAAATGAACCCGAAAGTCTACTCCCAAGAGTAGAGGCTTGTGAACCAAGGATGATCTATGACTGCAGTCAGAAACAGTCACGTCTTCGAGCTCTTGGGAAGGGATTAATATTTCTGATGTGCTGATGGGCCGGAGCGCTTCAGGATAAAGCAAGATATTTCCACTCATTCGCGAGGTAAACGATCCTGTCATCCTAAAGGCTTGAACGAGTTGTGTAATGAATTTCATTCTAAAAGGTTAAGCCTAGCACGGGCGATGATAGTGATAAAGAATAAATATACGCTTCTTTCTCGAAAGATCGGGATAACTTAAGGTACCCCGCACTGTGCCATGATCACGCATAATGCCTCATGTGACGAACACGCTCCATCTCCCTACCTACTTACCTAACCAAGATAAGTATTCATAGAGGACTAAATAATTGCACAATGATGTATTTCATTTGAGGAAATGTGAGCATTTGGTTGTTTTGGACCCTGAGAAAGGATCTTCAATTCTCCTAGAGTCGGGGGTACTCTGGACTCCTCATTTTGTAATGTCTGTATATCGCATAAACTTGCCCGCCTTCGCATCATCCTCTGACTTGGGTCTTTTAGGGTTATATCGGGGTAGCGTGTATTTGCGGTCGGCAAGTATTGCAAAGAACCCAAGCATACCTGCAAGCGTCATTAACGGAACGCAATAGAGTGCAAAAGAGTCTTACTGTAATTGTCTGCGTTGGTGACACTTTCCGCTGCTGAGAGCTTCAGAATATTATCCCACCCATAACCACCCGTATCTCTGACATCAATTCTCCCATACTTGTTGATGTGGGTGAACTGTCATAGAACGAGTCAGTTGGTTGCGTATGGTGTTTCAAATTCACGAACCTCATGAAGAATAGTGTAAGCTACAAGTTCTTCAAAATGTTCGGCTTTCATTGTTCTCAAATCTCTTTCTTGTACATCGAGCATTAGTGATGGTGCGCGCACTGCGACAGGAGCTGTAAACGTGGAATCACAAATCTAGATAGTTTAATATCAGTCTGCATCACTAAGGATCTCCTCAGCTTACAGTGATAACAACTCGATCAGTTGGCTGACCAGCACGCGGATCAGGCACATTGTTTTTATCTGGTAGCGGCTCGCTAGCTAGTCTGCGGGATGTGTATCCGTATGCGCTGTTTGATGCCTTACAAGGCGGAGGCTGTGGTCGAATCATGAGGTTATCACTGTCGATCCAGCTGTTTGTAGATGATTTTATCCATCTTTTATCTTCGACTGTTAGCATTAAGTTCTGAGCGAACGATTTAAGCCTACCGTTGTCACAGTATATTCGCACTGTGGATTTGTGTCTGTCAATCAAGCTCTGCCACGATATAACTCCAGAATATAGACCTGTTAATGAGTTAATTCTGGGACTTTCGATGAGGTATTCTAGTTGACCATTAACAAAGTCATAATCAGTTTGGCCCCTTTTTACTTTGAAGATACGTTGTATCACAGCTGCAAAGTCTGTGTCTGTGTCACTATTCATTCGTTCATTCGCTCGTTTTGCCATCGTGAAAGCCTCAGCCAGATAGCTAGACCACCTTGGATTATTCTCGCATGATACATCAACCCAATATGTCGCATCTGGAGCAGCCGAACATCTGATGGAGAACAAAACAATAGAAGTAAAAATTGCTGTAATAACGGATAGCATGTTTGATGGAAATTCGCAAAATGTTAAAGGAAGGATTGAAATATTGATGTCCGATGATATTTGTGAAAATTGTACCAAGAAGCGTGTCTCTACACTTATAGAACATCGCCTTAGATGAGATTTTGTCTCATTTATTCAACAGTTGACAGTTGCGAATGAATAAGATGTGCTCAAAAGCTATTTCCGCTCATCAAACGAGCCCTAGAATGGGATATAAATAGGTAGATGTTCTATCAAATCATAGATACCGATTATATCATTAACTAACAGTAGGCGACATCTAGGTCAGCAAAGTCTAGTCTGTCATATTACTCAACTTTTGCTGCACACTTTGTTGCTTGTAACAGCTTACAGCTGGGGGCCACGGTCATTTTCCAACAATTTAGGGTCCAAGGAGTTGTATGTCCTGAACAGCAATGTTAAAGTATGTTCGCAAATAAGTACATGTCGGCGATTATGAAGTCTCTTCGACGAAAAAAGATAATCACGCATCAATGGACAGCATTATGTAACCACAAGGCAATCAATGTGCTTGTGCTTTTAGAAATAGGCACATATTCAGTTGGTTGTGTTGTCTGTTCCAACGTGACCCAAGGGTGGACCGTTTCAGATCACGACCCCAAGGTAACCTGAGGTATTTTAGGTGGGGCGGTGCTCTCCACAATATCCAACAACCTCCAACCCCATTGAGTGCTTTCGGTTGTGTTGGCGAGCTGACTCCACATCATCTTAGATACAGCTTTCGCTTAACGCCTTTAAATTGTTGCGTATTCCAATGCATATCTCTTTATATTGTGATGTTGATTGGTAGACCTTCATGAATGACCGAGGTGGATTGTTGGACTCACTTTGAGGCCCTCCAAGCACAAGACATTTGATTGATGATGTAGGATGTATTCTGGGCTCACTTCAAAGGATACTCGTTGAAAGTATCCGGTCCGTCAACATCTCACTCGTCCCAAAGCAATGGCCCACAGAATTACTACAGGAAAGATCAACGCCCGTGTTTGCAAAGTCAACCAGATTGAGTCAAGGTTGCAGTGCAACTCTGAAGCACACCTGACTTGGAGACTATTTCCGTTCTGCTGCTCGACTTCCAAATCTTGGGGTCCGGAATCTACACTGGATGCAACGCTATTTGTGGATTCTGGGGAGGATTTAGAGGCAAAGAAGTCACCTGAAGCACATATATCTCTGTCACAAAGAAGCAGAAGATGTGAATATTTCCAGATGTGCTATGTCTGGTTAGCCTGGTAAGATTCAAGGTTACTCAATATTACCGTCATGTATCCATCTAAGTGGCACTTCATTTGCTACTGTGTTAGTATGTTCGATTTCACCGAAGCTGCCTTTCTGCCGTTACAAACGACAACAGTAAGACCACTTATCCCCGACTCCGAGAATTCGTATCGCGATATATTTGAAGAAGATGTTCGCCAGCCAGCTGTCTCTATTGTTTCTATTGGTATGAGATCAATTATCGCATGCTCTGAGCAAATCGGCGGTCAACCATTAGCTTGTGGCGTTTCCTCCTGCGGAGGACAGTCGGACGAGAATCCCGGTTATTGCAAAATTATAAATGGTGCGGGTGCAAGATGTCAATGTATTTCCCTGGCCAATTTCCTTCGAGGTCTATGTTAATTCAATCTAGGTCTTATAGCAGCTTCTGCTGTTGAGCCTAAATTTACGACTATTGTGGTTACTGAAGCTGGTAAGACTGGAACTGCTGTATTTGCATTGGAGACAATCTCTGGCTATGAAAGTCTGAAGCAAAACATCACCACCACTATCCTGTCAACGTCCACAGCTGTTGATAAGTCAACCACGATTGAGACAGCAGTTGCTGTGATCATGGCTGGCGGAGTAGCATGGCTTCTCGCTAGTACGTTCTCTGTTTAAATACGTGAACCGTCAACTGACATACTTTTAGTGGCATCTGGAGATCCAATCATCATCCAACCTCCGAATGGACCAGAAGATGGTCATAATGATGACGGAAAATGTCCACCTACGAAACAAAAATGCTCTGATTGACTGGTGTATTGAGTATGTGCACTAAAGGTGCTTTCAGTGGATGTGCTTGCGATTCGACGCAGTCCTGTCCAAACATACCACCTACTTGCGAAGATTCACAATGTATTGGCACCGACCGTATGTTCCACCAATATGCCTTGAGCTGAAATTAGCTGATATTATTGTTTTATTTTAGGAAAGTGTACAATTGTCAATTTGAAAGGTTGTCAATGCAGCTCTACTGCTTGCCTAGTGGGCAAATTCACACCATTTTGCAGTAATTGTGGCGGAGGTGACCATAAATGTAACGGAGTAAGAAGCATCTCTTAAATATTTTGTCTATTTCTCATCCCTGATCTCAAAAATGCCGACATCATAGCCAGTAGCTTTGATACATGAAAATCTAACAAATGACAGATCGCCGAGGAAAATGGCCTGTACAAGGATTGTGACTGTATGCCTACCGTTGTATCCGAAATTTCTCCTTATGTGCCATTTCCAAGCGGGATACCGCCGGATTGGGGTGCCACTTTTGCTAGTCTGGAGCCTGAGAGCGATGCTAGCTACTGGGTAGATCCTGTCCTTCCTGGATGCCAAAAATCTGGCTGGGGTGCTCCTCAGCGTGATAGTGATACGACAAAAGGTAGTCTTAGTGTTACAGCTGCTTTTACTGCCTGGTGTGCTGCAATGGACGGTAAATCACTCACTCGCAATTCAAAAGACGCCGAAGTTCTCTATGCCATGTACGAGGCTTCCTACTACTCATTCTGGTTATCTGCATCGAATTGGCTTTTTGCCCCAGCTGGTAGCAATTGCCCAGATACAGTGACGATAACCAAGGAAGAATGTGTGGTTTCTCTGACAAGTGCCATGATCACATGTGATCCGAACTCAGGGACAACATATGGAGCATCCGAGAGTGGCAGGTGTATCAACTTTGTAAGTTCTCCATCATTTCTAGTCGTATCGGCAATCGCTAAACAGCATCAGAACATCACAATGGATGGAGGCCAAAACCGTCTGAGCCCTCCCTGGAATCGCCTAGCTCCGTCAACATTGCCCACTTGTGATACTGCAAGTGATTATTCGGGTGTGGATGGGAAGTGGTACAAGGGACTGTATTATAATATCTGCAAAGCTGTAGAAGCCGATATTTCAAAGCCACGAAGCGGAGTTAATACTATAGATGATTGGACTGATCTGTCTCTAATGTCAAAAGGGGCGAGACAGAGCCGACGTCATGCGGATCTCTCCACAAGAGAGGGCAAAGTCCGTAGTGAACAATATCTCGGCTATCTTTTCAAATCAGCATGGAGTGGAAGCACTGGGACATGTCGTATGAACTGCAATGCTGCATACGCTAGTATGGTCAATGCTTGTAAGACAAAATCCGGAAATGAAAAATCTGTAGCTAATCCACATAGGCGGGCAATCTACGTCCAACGGTTTGGCAAAGTCTGGCAGCATCGACGTTGGTTGCGGAACCTATTCCTATTCAATTCAAAAACCCACGGCTGCTGATTTTACAACTTGTGCACCATTACAACAAGCTCCATGGATGACTTGTCCTTCGAACAGCGGCGGCAAATGTTCACCCGCCAAAGCGTATCCCCAATCTGCTTTTCTGGCCGCAGCTCACTACTATTGTGACCATACTTTTGGTTGGGTAGGTGTCGCCACAAAAAAGTATAGTGCCGGGTGGTATGGATGGTTCAACAGTAACTGGACAGATCCTGTCACAAAAATGGATGCATTTTGTCTAGGCCAATTTGGCCAATTCATGTGGCCGCCCAATAGGAGCGGGTGTTCCGCTCCCAATGTATGGAGCACAGGAAATAGCATGATAATGATCACAGTTGATCCAAGTGCAGATCAGAGCTATTGCTCGTCCTTGAAGGATTATCTTCTACCTACAGGTGACGCATGCGTCAGTATGCTTATGAATGTCGTAAACAAATGTAAGTTTCAGGAACTGGTAGATTTTGAATTACAAGCTAACCATACTTACCTGTTAGGCGTTTCCAATGGAGATTCTCGGAAAACTGGAGGATATTTTATGGACAACTCAAGGTTTGGATGTTGGGATTGGTGGATTTGGGGCATCGAATTCAATGAAGACGGCTCAAGAGTGGACTGAATTACTGTGGCAAAACCAACTATCTTTGAATGTTGATATCGGCACACTTAGCGTTCTTTCAATGGTTTCAATTTCTGAACATAAACATAGCTCAACAACACATTTAAAATTATCAGTTTCGCTACGAGACGAAACATTGCCAGTGTGATAATATCTCATCTGATTGCAGAGTTGAATATGTGGTTTTGTCCCTGTGAATAAGTCTTGAACATGTCCACAATATAATTACAATATATTTCCAAGGACATGAAAGGAATGACTAGAATCTGTGGTTTTCACATGAATACGAGTACGAATGCGAGGCGAAGCATGTGAATGTCCGCTGCACGCTGTAACACCCTTGTCCAGCCGAGGACAAGAACAATTTCAAGAGGTCCCACGACTCAATCAACGACAACTTCGAAGGAATAGCATTGACGATTTCTAAATACATCAAGCGCGAAGTTACGATTAAACCACCAGGTCACACATCATCATAATGCCCTGATATTCACCCAATCTGCTGACACGCCTGAGTACTCCTCCAGCATCTGACAGCTTTCCCCACGTTTTCCCCACAATCCGACTCGATTCCTAGCTCAAGCAGACCACAATGGCGGCGCAATCAAAGCTGCGACTGCTTCCGCCAGATCAGACCATCAAAGGCATGATCGCGAAGTTCACCGACCTCTACCTCAAGCACCGAACCAAGATCTCGCGGACTGTCTACCTAACACTCTTTGTCGCCCTCCTCAATCGCATACGATCTGCCATTTCAGAACAGAAAGCCTCCGCTATTAGACAGGCAGAGTTACGACGACAGCGTGGATCGACGGCACTAGGTCATGGAGAGGCACCGAAGAGGAAGAAGGTCGAGCTGAATAGAGAGTTCTTTAAGAATCTGTTCAAGCTGCTGAGGATATGCATACCGGGATGGAGAAGCAAGGAGTTGAGGCTGTTGATCAGCCATAGCATTTTTCTAGTGGTGAGGACGTTGATAAGTTTGAAGGTGGCAGCTATGGACGGCGCTTTGGTGTCGAGTCTGGTGAGAGGGAAGGGAAGGGACTTCTTGATGGGAATTGTTTGGTGGATGTTGATCGCGATACCTGCTACTTTCACCAACTCTATGGTATGCATTGCCTTGCCTGAAACCCGAATGAAGATGCCTCTGCTAATCTGCCAAAGCTGTCCTACCATCAATGCAAACTTTCCTTACAATATCGAACACGCCTGACGAACTACATACACGATAAATACCTGTCGAACATGACTTTCTACTCTCTCTCTGCCCTCGATGACCGGATAAAGAATGCCGATCAATTGATAACAGTGGATGTCTCGAAGTTTGCGAATAGTTTGGCAGAGCTGTACGGAAATCTGGCGAAACCTACCTTGGATATGCTGATTTACAATTATTCATTATCGAAAAGTGTTGGTGGCGAAGGTACGAACATCGAAGGCGGTCCTAAAGAGTTGCACTAAATAAAATAGGGCTCTTTTTCATGTCACTTTTGGTACAGTTATCAGCAAACGTGATGAGGGCACTAACACCTCCATTCGGCAAATATGTTGCGGATGAAGCGAGATTGGAAGGAGAGTTTAGATTTGAGCATTCGAGGTTAATCGACTATAGTGAGGAGATTGCATTGTACAAGGGACACGAGGCAGAAAAAGATACTTTGGACAAAGGATACTTTACACTGATCAAGCATGTTAATTGTACGCAAGATCCAGTCCTTATTACAAGTTAAGCTAACCTATTAGATATTCTTCGCCGGAGGTTTACTCATGGAATAATGGAGGTTAGTCTGTCGAAAGGCTTCCGACTTCCAGCACTAACCGCAATACAGGACTTCATAATCAAATACGTTTGGGGAGCTCTTGGCTTGGTCCTATGCAGTGTACCGGTCTTCTTTAAGATTCCTGGTGCTGGAACACAGTCAATGGGTGACAGGACCGAGAGTTTTGTTACTAACAGAAGAATGCTATTATCCAGCTCAGATGCATTTGGCCGCGTAATGTTCAGCTACAAGGAAGTCACAGAGCTGGCTGGGTACACATCACGTGTCGCGACACTTCTCGAAGTCATGGACGATATCAAAGCTGGCAGGTTTGAGAAGACATTGGTGTCCGATGAAAACGCCGAAGATCAATCCGAACTAATGAAGCATCGTGGAACGGTGATTGAAAGTGAAGATATCGAGTTTATTGATGTGTAAGTGGCTCGACTCTATGGTAACATCCAACTAACGTGTCCAGGCCCATCATTACACCTGGTGGTAGTGTACTTGTTAGAGCACTTTCTTTTTCCATGAAACGTGGTGATCATGTTTTGGTCGTCGGCCCAAATGGCTGTGGAAAGTCCTCTCTTTTCCGTATTCTCGGTGGCCTGTGGCCAGTCTATGGCGGCACGGTTCGGAAACCTTCCCTATCGCAAGTGTTCTATGTGCCCCAGAGACCCTATCTTAGTTCTGGATCTTTGCGACAACAAATTATTTACCCAGACTCCCTCCGAACTATGAGATCAAAAGGTATTACTGACCACGATCTCCTTGACATCCTCCGCATTCTCGACCTCGACCATCTCGTAAACTCATTCCCTGAAGGTTGGGATGCAGAAGCAGAATGGCGAGATGTTCTCTCTGGTGGTCTCCAGCAGCGCGTCGCAATGGCCCGACTATTCTACAATAGGCCGAAATATGCCATTCTGGACGAGTGTACGTCCAGCGTGACACTTGAAATGGAGAAGGTGATGTATGAGCATGCGAAAGCACTCGGCATTACCCTCATGACTGTGTCACATCGCAGGAGTTTGTGGAAATACCACAGTAAGATTCTCCAATTTGACGGACAAGGAAAGTATATCTTTACTGGACTCGATGCGGAGAAGAGGTTGAAACTTGAGGATGAAAAGGATGAACTGGAGATGCATCTAAGACAGGTGCCGGAAATCGAGAGAAGGATTGCAGAGCTGACTGCTGCATGATGACTTGGCGAGTGGTGGCTGGCAAGTGATGGATGATACCTTGGTTATTGACTGTTTGTATACATTATAAGGATACGGCAAATTGGTGCATTGGGAGGATTGGGAAATGCATCACGAGTAGAAATTCCTGGGTCTGGCGAGGAACATATTTTCACATTTTAATTGTTCGCAAAGTATGTGGGCGACAGAGGCGTGGTAAGTACATACAAGCCAGATATCTAAAGTCCAGCTTCAGTTTCACCATAGGCACCCTTAGCTCATCATTGGCCACAACAACGGGATGCTTGATTCTGCAAGATGTGTCTCAATCATAACCATTCAAAAGCTCTAATCCCACTTTGAACCTGCATGGCTGTCGGTGGTGTGGGTAATGGCATGGTGCACGCCAAACTCTCTGAATGTCTTGAATACATTGTTGCTGAAGAGTTGAATGTCACAGTAGCTGTTCCCTTTCCATATTCTCTCTCTTGACTTTCCAAAAATGCACCCCCACCCCCAAAACTTACCAGCAGTAGCAGTGCGATGAGACCATTGAGTCCTTCAGCTAGAGTTGATGGAGAAGTGATCTGTAAATGACTAACTTGTGTCACGTGATGCCAAGTATAATTAGGAGTCGTCCGGGCAAGGTCTGAGAGACGAATGTCAAGGAAGCACAGGTTTTGAGCTACGACATTGCTCTTCATGTTCTGGATGTAGATTAGAGCGTGTTTGTATTGAATGTGTTTGAATAAAGATATTATGACATTACTAATGAGCAATTCCTCTCACTCCTTCGAGATCTCAACACAGACTCTAGTTACACGATTTCCACGCTTCAGTTTACAATATTTTTCCCAGGAGGGAACCACTCCTATCTATCTTCGACTAGACACACAAACCACAATCTTCCCTGTACTTCTTCCCCCTTTCAGTTGCATGATCGCCTGAGGTACATCTTCGAATCCAAATACCCTCTCGACCGGAATCTTGACCTTTCCTTCAAGGACCCAAGCTGCAATCTTCTCCAAGTCCTCCCGGCTGTTGTGCGTGAAATAAGTCTCGAACTTCCTGCTTCCACCACCCATAAATCTCGGCAGCAGCATTCTGCTCATGTATGTCTTGACTGTGGCAAAAGATGCACCTCCACCCACTTGAATGAACTTCCCTGTCGGAAGAAGGAACTTCTCTGCCTGGCTGTACAAGTCAGAAGGAGAACTGCCCACATTGTCGACAACCAAAGAGTAAATTGTCCCTCTCTCGATCAGTGTTTGCGTGACGTTGGTAGCGGTATATTCAATGACCTCATCTGCTCCGTACTGTTTACACAGGGCAATCTTGGAAGTCGAGCATGACGTCGTGACATGACATCCAATAGCCTTGGCAATTTGAATTCCATACGACCCCAAACCTCCAGATCCCCCATTGAGGAAGATACTATCCCCAGGCTTCACATGCGGGACAATGGTCTGATACGCCGTCAGCCCCGCTGTCCCTATCGCAGCTCCATGATCAGGGTCAATTCCATCTGGAAGTGGGGCACATCCATCATAGCTAGCCAGCACGAACTGTCCCAGCGTTCCACACTGAGTCGGTTCCAGTCTCCCAAAGACGAGATCTCCGACTTTGAACAAATCCGTGGGAGCTCCCAAGGTCACGACACGTCCGCTGAAATCCATTCCAGGAGTGGCGGGGAGCGAGATCATGAGCGTGGAGAGCAGGCCCATCTCGGCTAGCTTGTAGTCTGCTGGGTTGAGGGCCATGCTGATGACTTCGACGAGCATTTCGGGCTTCTCTGCACTTGGAGAAGGAGGCATGGTTGCATCGTCATTACGCCCGATGTTGGTCTCGAGATTGCCACTCGAGGTCGAGTACTGCCATGCTTTCATTGTTGATGTCATGATGATTAGTGTTTGATGGCGATTGAGGTTGTGAGTAAGTAAGCGATAGTGGAAAGTGTGAGAGTGAGATTGGATTATTTGGACTGTGAGGTGGTCCCCTTGACTGTATCTATAGTGGTCGTCTGGTTGTCTCGGTGGCGACGGGAAAACTCTATAGCCGAAAATGATCCGGACTCTGGACCCTCCTTCGGGTGGCATGTTCGTTCCTGGCATCCCCACTATAATATTTGTACATTATCTTGAGTGGTGTTCAGATACTATGATAATCCAAGATTCGCATTTGACTTTGTGCCAAATTGACATTATCCAGGAGAATCCACCAACCTCACCTAACAATTAGCTATGATCGTCATACGTTTCAAATTTAAAAGGAGACAACTTTCAGGAAGAGTAACAGAAGTCTTTAAGAACTGTAAAAGAGGGTTTTATCAGGAGAGGTCTATGGCATCGCTCTCCAGGCTATGATATTCCCCAAGAGAAACTAGAACCTAAAGCTTGTGATAGTCCAAACATATACTCTGCTTAGCCGAATACGAGGAATACGCACCAGCACGAACAGGCAACTTGAACCGTTGATATCCCCACTTCTCCCTCCCCAGGATTCGCTAATGCACAGCAAGGCCAGAGAGCGGGACGAGCCGTGCGATTGACAACAACCCCGCTTAGCTGAGTTCGCCCTCGGCTGGACCAAACTCTTGTTCTTATCCTGATATATAGTCACTAACACTTACTCACAAAGAGGGATCTCAGATCATTCAAAAATTCATATATCGTTAAAATGGACAATGTGAAACAAGAATCGCTGAACCGCATCCTCGAAGCGGCAACGAAGAACAACAGTAGCGGGGTAAGGAACTTGCCTGGTGTATCATTCATGGCAACGAACATCAAAAGTCAGCACTCCCTCCCCTATGCCCTTCCTCTTCTCCTCAGCTCACGCCTTTAATTAATCACTTACTCACTATCTATCCATCCGCAAAGAATCACAATCCTACGCCCACGCCGCAGGTCTAGGATCATGGACCGCATCAATGCCCAACTCGTCTTCGGAAATCAAGCTCGATAGCGTTTGTTTCGGTGCTTCAATGACGAAACTGATGACTTCCGTGGCGGCAATGCAGTGCGTTGAGCGAGGTTTAATAGGCCTCGATGATGATGTCTCAGGTGTGTTGCATGAGTGGAAAGATGCTGAAATCTTGGAGGGCTTTGGAGAGGATGGGAAGCCCGTGTTGAAGAAGGCGAAGAATAAGATTACTTTGAGGTTTGAAAAGCTGCATGTGTGTGAGAGTGTGAAAATTGGGCTAACTGGGACGTTTTAGATTGCTGCTTACACACTCGAGTGGGATTACATATGATGTTTTGGATCCAAAGTTGATTCAATGGCGCCAATATATGGGCCAGGAGCCTGGAACATTCACTGGTTCTATTGTGAGAAAAATCCAAACAGAACCTTCCATATCGCTTCAGTATGTTTACAATAAGTAGGACATAGGATACACCTTCCCCTTGGTCTTCGAGCCCGGAGAAGGTTGGATGTATGGCGCAGGCCTAGACTGGGCAGGCCGTCTGGTACGCTCCCACTTTACCTCCTTGCATCTTTTCGTGCCCCAATCATCACTCACAAGGCCAGGTTGAACGCCTCAACAACAATGTTCGTCTCGGCACGTACATGAAAACCAACATCTGGGACCCACTAGGAATGACATCCACAACATTTCAAATCGACAAAAACCCCGCCCTCCAAGCTCGTCTCATCGAAATGTCCATCCGCAACGCGTCTGGAATAATCGAGTACCTCCCAACACCAGTCTACGCCTCCCCTGCTGTTGATGACTGTGGTGGAATTGGCATTTACTCTACCGCACCAGACTACATTGCTCTCATCAACGCTCTCCTCAACCCCTCCTCCTCCAAGATCCTAAAACCGGAGACCATCAACGAAATGTTCACCCCACAACTACCCGACACAGTGCATCTTGATAACGTGCTCGCAACCCCAGGCATGCGAACCGTGTTAGCGGAGAACATACCCGAGGAAGTAAAGGTAAACTATGGTTTGGGCGGGATGCTGAATATGGAGGATTTGCCGACTGGGAGGAAGGCGGGTGGGATGCAGTGGGGTGGGATGCCGAATTTGTTCTGGGTGAGCTTCCCCTGCGTTCGCGCTCTCTCCAGGCCATAAGTGCTGTAGGTAGAAATTATATTTGCTAACATGCCATTGACAGTGGATTGATAGAGAGTCCGGTGTTGCTGGGACATACTTCTCGCAGCTGATGCCACCTGGTGATGCTGCTGCAATCGAACTCTTTACAGACCTGGAGACGGAGCTTTATAAATAATCTTAGCTGGTATGACAGAAGAGGATAAAGCGCTGAAGGTGTTGCATAGCTTCTTTTGGATATGGCTTTAGTTATTTTGTTCTGGAAAGTAGAGACTATTCTTGGGTGAACTTGGGTCAGATTGTGAACATTTTAGTAATAAGCTGAAATGACGGAACTTTGCCAAACTAGCAGACTAGCAATACCACCGAGATTGTCTAATGCTTAACTTGTTTTCTGTTGTTCCCATCCCATCATAGGTAGCATTAAAGTTTGCCTAAAGCCATACCCAAGCGATAAGCGATGCGGTGCAGCTCGACTGACTTGCAAACAACGCTGATCACTGTCAGACTACCATGGCAGCTTATTAGGTATGCATTGACTAAATTAGCCGAACTCGCTTAATACCCCTTAGATATGTTCTCTTTTTCCCGGCCAGCTGTAGTCTAGAATACAAACACAGATGACGGCTATTTGCATGTTCAAAGGAAAAGGTGTACTAGTTTTGGTGTGATCATCTTTTAAGGTTTGAAGTTTCTATGTGTCCCACAGATGAACTAACTTTGTCGAAAAATACCCCAGTTTCATGAAATCCATCTTGACAAAGCCAAGGCAGAAATCAGCGAACATTACCTTGCTAATATTTCGTCTGAACTACTAATTTCTTCGCAGTTTAGTAATCTATTCAATGCAATCTTTAATATGAATCCTATCCCAAAGCATGGATCATGCATGCTGTCAATCTTTCCAACATGTGGTTCAATCAACTTTCATACCACAGGTTCCGTGTCTACTAGCCTCTATACAGTGAAAACTGTGAAGAGATCATGCTTAAGCCAGATTGCCGTAAGCGAGGCTTTACACTCTAATTTGAAATTCACCTAACAGCCTGTCTTATTGCCAACCTACCTTTATGACCAAGTTACCTTTATGTATCAAGTTAACACTGAGTCCGCGAATTCACAATGAAGTGAACAGTGAACTAGAGCTAGGCTAGAACTATCTAATGGCGTGGATCCTCGATGTTCGATCCCCGCAATAAACTAGGCTAAAAACCTGCTCGCCTTCCTCCCCCCGCTTGTTAAAAGTTTCCCCACCATCAAAACTTGTCGCTTCTCACAACAACGCCACAACTCCCCAACTCCACCTCCATCCCTTTCGCAGACATTCATCTGCTACTCACACATACTTTCTCTACTTCTTACAAGCCATTCTGCTCCGCGCAACGCCTTGATCAACCATAATTCACCCAATCTCAAAGTCTTCTTCGTTGTTGTCAATATCGTGCTTCAACTGCAATTCGAAGTCATGTTAGAACCAACTACCACTCCTGAGCCTCTTGCGGACCCAATTCCGTAAGTAAAATACTTCCTCTTCCTCCCTTGCCTACACGCGTATAGCAGTAGGCCATTCTACTGAGATTATAACCCCTCGTTCTGTGTTTCCTGAAACCCTCTGCATCTACATCATCACATAGAATGGAAGACCTAAAAGTCAATTACGCGAGATTCTCGCTAACCTAGAGCAACAGGACTGCACTTCAGCCAATCGAGTCAGTCGAAACCCAGTCAACCGAGCCAGTCAAAACTCAGCAGCCAACGGAGCCAGTCGAAGGCCCCACTGTGTCCGCTGCGCGTAAGATCTATGATAAGATACGTCATCTGTGTTCGTGTTCACATCTCTCCTCTCCATCCTTTCATGGTGAAGTTCTCAGCGTTAACATATCTACTAAAGTAGTCAAACCCCAGAAGTTCGTTGACTGCCAGCCAAAGACCCCCGTCGAAGGAAGCCGTTGGGACTCTTCCGTCCCAGAGTACGACCTCGAAGACCCAATGCAGTCAGGTATCACTATCACCGCAACTAGTGTAACTTTCAACCTGGTAAAGATCAACGCGAGCAACCATCCAGCTGTCAACAATCCCCCAGTAACCTTCCCAGCAGCCACGTCGCCCGCAGTTGCATCGCAGTTCTTTTCCCAAGTCCCAGAATTTGATCGTGATATGATCCTATCCAAGAAGAAGGTCTCGCTTGTGTACGAAGTCTCTGATCCGCAGCAGCCCAATCAAACAGAGCAGCCCTCCGTTCTTGACGCGCTTAGGACAATGGGTGGTGAGTTTAGCGATAAACTGCGCCGTGTTGTGATCGTCATCAAATTTCCCCAGAATGGCCATTTCAGAGAAATCATTCGTCGGAACTCGCCTGACCTCCTGGTTTTAACTTCACTGGCTGAATATCTTCTAGTTGCATGCCACAACCGTATCGATGTCGCCGTTGTGTTTGACCTCCAAACTGGAAAGGAACCCGAGAAGGCCCACGGTCGTTTTGGAGCCCCGCTTCTTTGCCTCGGTATGATTTCTGAGAACATCAGATTTAAGGTCATTACATACACTTCTGACGGAATGCCTCCAGTTCGAAAGCGTCTGAGTGGCAAGGGGAGTGCTGGGTTGCGTCATGGAAAGGCTGCACTCCAGGAATTCCTTGCTGAGAACATCAGAGCTGCAGAGGTTCCATGCAATGACCCAGACCAAACTATCATGGGCTGAGTACTCAATGCAACGGACTATAAGACAGGTTAGATGAAATTTGGGCTGAGTTTTGAAGTGCTGCGGACGTCGCTGTGCTTGGATTTGACAATGGTATCTCCCTCAATGCAAATTTCTTTTGGCGGTGATGATCTAACATGCGCTCACAGAATCAGAATCAGAACCTAAGTCGCAAGATACCATTTTTTTGTCTCGTGGATCTGAAATTCGCTGGGACGCCTTTAGGGGTGAAGTTTGGTGGATTTCCACTGTCTTTTTCCTAGGTCGGGCTTGCTACATGCATCTTGCTTATGTGGAATCCGTTCTGCAAAGATAGTTGCTGCTTGTAGTTAGATAGTCCAGGAATGCAAATAAAAACCTCTGAGTCTTGAGATTAGTTTCATCTATGCCTCTCAGTAGGACATGTTATAGCAAGCATACGCTCCTCGTCCTGCTTCTCAATCTTTCGAAACTTCCGAGCTACTCACCGTTTGATTTCAATCCATATTTAATAGAGGAAGGAAAATGGATGGGAGATGAAAGAGCTAATAAATTCTTCTGGTGTTTGTATGACCTTTTATTTTCAAAGAAACATCCCTACTTCGAATGTGGAGCTGCTGCCGAGTACCATGCATCAACAGCGCAATACCTCCACAAAGGAGAATCACTACAATAACCTATAATCTTTTCGCGGAGCTCCTGTGGTAGCATCCTCTTCGTTCTGCTCAGAATCTCTCCTATCTCCAAATCCACTATCCCCATCCTCATATGCGTCTTCAAATCTGGGAAAGTCCAAGCTGTTCGGAGAGGCGTGAAATTGATGAGCTCATTGAAGGATAAAGTGGGCATATTGGACTTTGCCAACTTCAAACACTCCACATGGAAGAAAGAGGCCTTTGGTGACCCCCGACAGGTTGCACAAGGCGGGTAGCGACACAATCTCCAGTTCTCCTCAACTTTCTTATGGCAAACTGCAATATACTCGAACTTGTGTCCATGAGGAGGAAAATCAAACGCCATTGTGATGATGGTTGGATGTTCCAGTGCTATCGGCTGTGAATTAGAATCAATCATGTCTAGGTTTTTGTCTCAACTATACCGGCAGCTATTCTTTCTCTCAGTCGTATCAATTGTCGACAGTAAATACATTGTGCTGCGTTGAGCTGTAAGTGTTGAAGCATAGCTGAAGTTGCGAGGTTCAACTGCGACAGTCCCGGGATGGTCTTGCAACATAACAGAGCGAAGCTGTGGAGACGTTGAAGATTGACACCAAGCGATGGCCGGTAGACATTCACAGTCTTTCTAGAAATAACACAGTTGATAATAGCGGTGTTCCAAAAAGGAAATGATCTCGCGAGTTATCATGGTCCGAAAATAAAGGTTAGTGTTGGAAGTATTGTTGCAAACGGTCACTCCGCAGGATCGAGGTAGCTTAAAATCATTCGTGAAGTATTCAAACCCGACAGTCTGGTTCACTAGGATTTCTTTTGACAAAAGCTGCATGTCGGCCTCTTCATTGGCTTCCTCAGTGCATGGGCGGATTTTCAATGTGTGCTGTGACTCGCCTATACTGAAGCACAAGAACGGCGACGCACTAAGAAAACCTTTTCGGGGCACTTGCCGACACACAACTTGATGAATTTAATTTTAAGAGTCCTTAAACTGGCCGTAAGTCCGAGGAATAGTTGGGCCACACCACAACACATAAGTCCAATGCAGCGAGTGCGGAGCTGGATCAAGAAATAACATATTCTCACTGCCTAGGTTCATAGATCACCTCAAACTCAATTGATCAAACCCCAACATAAACATTTGTTGGCAGATCGAAATCAAAAGGTATGAACAGCATTCAATGTTCTACAATCGCTTTGCTCTCTGGTATCGCTTTCGTCCTGGTCATTGCGATACGTCGAAGGTACTTCTCGTCTATCAGCGATATCCCAAGTCCATTCTGGGCCTCATTCTCTGTACTATGGGAGGTGTGGAGTGTTGCGGAAGGTCGCATCCAGGAAAAGATGGTTGCGCTTCATGAGGAGCACGGTAAGCTCAAATGCCCTGCAATCAGGGGTCAAGTCTAAGTCAAAGCACGAGGTCACTTCGTGCGTGTTAGTCACGAGGAAGTTAGTGTTAGCCATCCTGATGCGATAAGAACAATCTTGCTCGCACCACTTAGAAAGGTACGCGAGAGTGGTCTTCATCATATGCAGTCGTGAGCTGAGTTTGACCAAACATTAGATTGATTGGTACAAAGTGATGGCATTGCCAAATCACGAGTTCCAAACACCGATGAGTGAGGTTGACCCTAAACGGTATATATCAGAGCTCTGAGACTGGTTGGGTGCTGATAACTGGTAGCCGCGTAGAGAGAGCTAGAAACACAGCCTCAGCATATTCTTTGACCAATATCATGAGATCGGAGAGGCAGATTGACGATTTGATTATGTTGCTAAAGTCTAAACTAACACACATGGCGAAAGGGAAAAATACTGTGGAATTCGATAAATGGTTCAACTACCTCGCTTTTGATGTCGTTGGCGAGGTCACATTCTCCACTGCCTTTGGATTTCTAGATACTGGGACTGACGTTGGGGGTTCGATTGCGAACACCAGGATTTTGACAGTATATGTAGCAATTGCGGGATACTTCTTGTCATTCCATCGCTTGACTCTTGGTAATCCATGGATAAATAAGCTTGGACTGAGCCCTTCCCAACACATTTTCGACACAGTCAAGCGGGCAGTAACAGCAAGGAAAAGCAACCCGGATGCCCGTGCAGATATGCTGGAGCAATGGATGTTGCAGCTAAAAGAGCACCCAGAGAGATTCGAGGAGAACGAGCTTTATGGAGTAGCAAATGCAACTGTTGGAGCTGGAGCTGACACTATTAGCGCGACACTGCAAGCATTTTGGTATTACCTGTTGAGAAGTCCAGTGGATCTTGCGAGAGTACAACAGGAAATAGATGCAGCACAGCAAAGGGGTTCCCTCTCAAATGTAGTGAGCTATGCTGAGGCACGAGAATTACCTTTCTTGCAAGCTTGTGTAGGTACATTTCACGACTTTGAACGAAGGCTCACAATGTCGTAGATCAAGGAGACTTTCCGTTTTCATCCAGCAGTTGCGCATGGATTAGGTCGGGTAGTTGGACCAGACGGTATCAAGATTGGAGACCGAGTGTTTAAGGAAGGGGTATGCCCATTCTTGTTGGAAGCTGCTCCAAAGCTGATGTTCAAAGACTCATCTGAGTGTCAACCCCTGGGTCATCCACCGAAGCGTTGAGCTCTTTGGCCAGGATGCCAAAGAATTCAATCCAACCAGGTGGCTCGAACCAAGAGCAAAAGATATGGATAGATTTATGATGCAGGTACGGTGCTCTCGTCCTTTGGACTTCATCAACTTACCTCTCAGTTTGGTGCCGGGTACAACTCTTGCCCAGGTCAACACCTTGCGCGCATGGAGGTTTCAAAAGTCACCGCTACCCTTCTCCGTGACTTTGAAATTCGTCAAGTGGATTCTAAGCATACCTGGTCCTTTAACTCACATTTCACTGCTGTTCCGTATGATTGGCCGTGTTATGTTCATTCTCGGGGTGCTTCTTCATAGCAACATGCCTACATTGCATCGGAAAATATAAGGAAAGAGACGAAAGAGATTCAGAGGATGAGACGGGTCAAGAAATAAATTATCTGAAGGCCCGCAAAGCGATCAGGAATGACGATTTGTCATTGTATTATCTCTCCCCAACGTTCAAGCAAGTGATCCGTTGCACTTACCAAGCACCAAGCTTGCTCCAATACCCACCAGTCCATCAATATACCCCAATAACGTCTCAACGGGGAGCATGTCTATTAATCCAAGACTAGGATTCGAGCTTCGTAATGGCTGTCCACCCCAGAGGACTCGCACATAGTAGCCACTAGGACTGGCAACCGTAGTATTTGTCGGCAGATTATTGCTCGCCTTCTTGTAGAGTTCGAATGCGACCTCGGAACCCATCCCTGGCCAAACCATCTTATCTAGTTGAAGGACAGAAAGTAGTCTGGACATCGAGCCATCATGAGCGACATTGTGCCTGTACAGAACTTCGCTCGTTCCGCTGATGCTGCTCCGAATGTGAGTTGTGAGTTCTCCCAACCACACACCCATGCTCGCTGCACTCGCTGCCAAACTCCTTAAGTCGCCACGGTAAATGTATGAGTACTCATAATTGCCAAGTCGGTATACTGAGTTTGCGTTCTCCTGTGTTACACATACTGTGGAATTGACGCCGTTCACAAGCTTACATGGCAGAGGCTTAGCGTGGCACTGACGAGCAGACAAATTGTCATAGTAGTGATCAAAACTAGCATGAAAACCAGAATCGGTTGACGGAACACCAGAGATGTTGTCAAGAACAGAGTAGAGCCCAGCAGCAGCCGTCAGATGTGCTGTCCAACTAGTTCCCGATTTGATAGCATTGAACAGGTTTGATGAAGTAGCACAGGAATATGTTGGTTCTAGTGAATCATAACCACTGGGCTAAACAGCTATTAGCTTTTTCACGATTTATGATGATCACTACTTACTTGAATCAGGAGTGGCACATCGTCGTCACCGCCAAACATCCCATTGATAACCATTCCAGCAACTTCACTTGTGATGACATTTTGTGTAACTCTGAAGGAACTACGCTTGTCGGATTTGTGTGGCAAGAAATTTAGTAAGTCGTGATAAACGCCATACAGATCAGCGCCATGCTGCCAGGAGTCGTCCAATCCACCTTTTGTAATCTGTGGAAATTGGCATGTTCCAAGAAAACCGGTGGGGACGAACGGATTCTGGGTAGAGCGGAAGCCCTGCCAGTACGTGTGAACGGATTTGTGTCCACTTTTAGGCTGGCCATAATAGAATAGTCCTTCATCATCGCAGTTCCAGCCATATGATTCGACTGGGAAAGAGTTCGAGGCATACACAGTCCGTTTGTGATGTCTGTGGATCTGCGATGTGGTTAGTGTCTGGTCCGAGAAGGATTTGGCTCCACCTACTACTTCGACATACTGCAGCTTGAACTCAGCAGCAGGTTTCTTGTACTCTGTCGCCCTCACATGTGGCATATTGCACCAATCATAAATTCCATACTGATCTGCAGGTACTGTCGAGGTATTGTAGATAAATCCATATACGCCCGTTCCTCCAATAACCTGCGTCAGATTATTGATCGCAGAGGCACTCGGAGGATACCAATTCAGATCTACAGAAACAGCATTCCCATGTCTTGATAAGGAGGCAGCAATTGCAGCAATGAAGCTGGTTCGTGGGTTCGTTTTCATGGCGATATATTCTTGGATGCATGCACAGAGGAGTAGGGAGAGACCAAGTACCGGAACGATTCTATGAGCCCATTGACCGACGAAAATCGACGGTCGAGATTGGAGGAGTCCCATCCATATTTATATCTGCGAGAGCTTAATGAGCTTCGCACGTTGGAGGCACGTTGCGAAGAGGTACGTCGTGAGTTGCGCCGGGCAGTAGGTAAAGTGGGATGACCTGATTGATATATAGCTTAGGGGAGGAAGCAAAGAAGGAGATCACACTTGTAAAGGAATAGCTTCTTCACTTGAAGACATCTGTATGGCTTGAAATGGCGGCAATATCGTGGTTCCTGCATATCAGGGACATTGTCGTCGTTGAAATTAGCTTCCGGCTAAAACACGTGGGGGAACAAAGTCCAAGAATTGGACGACTGAGACTTGGTCTTGAACTTGTCCTCACTCCATCATCATTGATCATTGATCACTGATTGAAAAATTATACATGTGACATCCAGTGGTCACTACATGCCATAGATGCAGTGGAATGGACTGAAAAGCTGTTGCAGAAGGTAATGCAGTGGTAAGGTAAGGCTACGTACCTCAGCCCCATGCAGTGGTGAATTTTCTACAACTTCTCGTTAATCTATAATTCTTTTCATGTATGTAGAGTCAAACTCCGGTTGGCTTATACTTGAAGAGATTAGCTCAAGAACTCACACAGAGATATGGTCTTTCTCAGCAATGAGGTTTTGTTAATAATATTCGAGCATATAAGCATGTATCTTCTCTCTCTTGTATTTCAAGTTGTCCTAACATCGATGTCCGGTTTTGGAACAGAGTGGATAGATCTGACTGGGATGTGTCCTACATTGACCCTTGGAATTCATTTGCAGTAGTACCTCCTATCCGACTCGTCTGTCAAAAGTGGAATCAGATATTGATCCCCTTTATATATCGTCATCTTCGGCTCACCGACCAGCGCATCAAGGATGAACCTCCCGAAGAGAATCTGGTGCACACTTTTCCCAATTGTTTAGAGTAAACAATCTCATTCGCAACTCATGTATCCATTGTGCCGCCTAGTGAAGATAGAAGGACGTCAATCTTTAAGATGAATGTTTTACACTTTTTGTTGAATACAAGAAGCTTCGATACATCAAGTAAGAACAAAGCATGAAAAGCCGATCACATAGAGACCAGACAGCATGTTTGGGCGTCTACTGGTCCTCCCCCAATGATAAGTCCGACCGAGTTCCAAGAAAAACTAAACAATTGGATATTTAGTGTTGAGGTTGGGAGCCAGATGTTGCGTTATTGAGGAAGTCCATGATTCCTATGTCTCAGATATTAGACCTCTGGTTTGTCCCTCCGGTAAACCTGGCACTCCTTGTATCCCTTGGACAGTTCCAGAAGTCTTACTAAGAAGAGCAAACCATTACCTGTTTACCTCCCGCACACCAAACCCTGGAGTTCAAATTCATCCCAGATGCATGTTTTGAACAAAGTATTGGAAGGCTTCCTCCAGTCAGAAAATTAGCCTTGATTGATTTCAACTGGCTGTATTTCGCATCGGAGGTTCCGTATATCTTCAACTTTTCTAAGCTCGAGAGTTTAGTGCTCAAAAACGTCCATCGTAATATTTTCTGCTCGGTGACGCCAGATCAATTTCCTCGCCTGCAAAGTCTCTCTTGCCACAGCCTGTAGACCATTTCTAATGTCGGAACGAGGTGGCAAAAAACATATGATGAATAGAAATCCTTTATCGGCGGTCTTTCTCTCCTTGAGGAGCCGAGATTTACGTCTTGGAATCCGGAATTCATGACAAACAGTATCTGCAAGATTGGACATAGCTTAAAGATCTTAACATCAGGAAGGGCATTGACTATTGTCGATTCTTGTCATTTTACAGCCAACGATTTGCAATTGATACAGACATCTTGCCCCAATCTCGAAGAACTTCATATCTGCTTCGAAGAAATCTCATCTGAGGTAAGAACACATGCACAGAAAATTGTCTAAATAGTATGCAGCTGAGACGTCTACAAAGCGACTTGAGGTTTTCTATTCTTGCAAAGTTCCTCAAGCTCAAGAAACTTACGATCCGTATCGTCGCAACCAGCAGAATGCCAGCACCACCCTCTCAACAGCAAGCGCAAGCCATAGGTGAGGAAGTGTGGAATTTCAATGATGGTTCGAGCCTTCGAGAGTTTCATATCTACCGAGAGTCGGCGTGCACTCTTGCAGGTATGGTTCACGGCTATTCCTTCGATCTCTCGAATGTGAAGAGTCCTGTGACGGTGGAGGAAAAACCTCATTCCGAGTGACATCCTGGAGGATGATTAGGATGATGAGGATTGCTAGAACGAGACGAAGGTGGGCGTTGTGGGATATCTAATAGAGGTTTTGATGGAGTAAGCAGTTAGTACTGCTCAGCAGATTGACATATGGTCTGGTATTGCCGAGTAACACCAGGTACCTTAGGCAGTCAATCCACGGCTTACTGATGCGAGATTGTATCTAGCAATCGTTTTCCAGTGAAGAAACGGCCCATTCCTCTCAGTTGCTTTCACTTTCGTATCCAATATCAAGTCCAGTTCCAGGTCTTGCTGCCTAGTCACATAACCTGTCGATTTTACGTATCGCCAGCTCCTCGTTCACTTTCAAGATTCAAGTCAGCAGCTCCAGTGATCGTGGGAATCAAACCAATGTCTCTAAAAACCCAACTACATCTTCATTGTCAAATTCTAACTTTCAATACAAGACCAGATCAAAGTCACTTTTGGCAATCTGCAGCTTCTGCACACCCCTACTGAGCCGCATCCTTTGCGGCAGGTCATTTGTAAAGTGTCACAGAGTCACAAAATAATGGGACAGATATTTCTGCTGTTAGGCTTGTTTGACGAAGTCCGATCTTGATATATAACTGACTTGTGATGGTAACATTGAAAATGCACTGATGGATGTAGAAAACACTCAGCTGATGTGTGGTATATATTTATGAAGTCTCACCTAAGATTTATCAACTTCATTATTCTTGAACTCAGCACTTCATCTGTCAAATTCTGTTCGGAATCATTGAATTTATTTCCTATTCATGGCTGCTTGTAAGGAGCGAAATTCAGCTTTCTCGCAAGCGCACGGCAATCACAGTTGTCCCGACACCAAATAATCAATCATTCGAACACTTCACGAATCCAAGAAAAACACCTGCTGTTCAACAATTCTCTCCACACATAAATATTCTCGCATCAAATTACCTCGTCTTCCCTGCGAACCAGTCTGCGCGACACAACAACCTCACTCCACAATACAATTCCAACTTGACTACAGACAAGTCAAACGCAATGAATTCTCCAGCAGAAATATCTCCAGGTACCTTCAATTCTGTCACAACTGCAGTTGTCGCGGCAGAGAAAGCAATGGGCTCAGTTTTGCAGCGCCTGCCGATGGAGATCTGGCTGAGAATTGTCAGTCTACTTCTTTGTTTACTTCAACTTGATCTCCTCAAGTCGATTGAAACTGACATACACATAGTAGCATAAACTTTTGGAGCCTCGAGTTCTTCCAATCGTCCGAGTTGAGAATCAATTTCAAGTGCGCGACGATATCATCGCAATTCCAGGACCTCTGTACATGTCAATCGCATCACACAAGGAGACCAGAAAGAACCACGAAGTATTCTTCCATGGCATTTTGGACAAAACCGCCCTTTTCAATGCTGCCAAAGACGTGCTTTACCTTCTACACGCAACCGACTCGCATGATCTCTTCTCGTCGCTCCCAAATCGAGGTCTCGCAAAAATCCAAAAGCTTGCTGTGCGCCATACAAACCTCCCTTTGTCAATCTTTGGCGTTCTTCAGCATTGTTCCTCTATCAAACACATCATTCTCGTCATCGATCCGAAGGACTTTGCAATATCTCGGAGTCTTCCAGATGATGAAGTATTGATGGTGTTACGAGATCGTTGGATGAAGGAAGCTGTACGAGATTTCACCGCGTATAAGATAGTGATGCGACAACATCCTGAGCATTATCCAGCGTGCCCAGATCGTACTCCAGCTATCACGGTGGTTGGGAGCGAGGATGAGATCCTGGCGGCTTAGAGGAACGCAGATGGAGAAGACGCTGTTGCCTAAGTCAAGGACAGAGATACGTAACTAGCAATCTATGAAGGGAACAAGGCAGATTGTTTAATTGCAATGACTGAAGTGACCCGGGCGAATTGAGGTTGAAACAAACAAGGGTACTGACCCCCAAGCGAGATTCTGCATGCGAGACGGAGCGAAGCAGTTACTCAGATAGGAGTTAGTCTTTAGCATTACAACAAATTCAAGCGTTGCCAAGGTCTCACATATCATTTCACCATGATTTGTACAATAGGTGATATTTCAATTTTCGTGGTCTAGCATTTCATTGGATTTCAAAGCTCGCTAGCTAACGCTCAAGTGAGATTAAGTCAACCCCAAAGCCCATTGCTCAACCTGCGTAAACCATTTCTTCCGTGAGTACTGTACAACCTGTTTCATGTGGGTATCTGTATGCCCTGTCTATTCAATGCTCCACTCCTCTGTTGCAGGTGAAACTGCCCTTCATTGCGCAATGATATTCCCTGTGACGGGGTTGACCAAGTTCGTCTTCGTCAGTTTCAAGATCTAGCTGACGTGCGGGTATGGTAAGCATTGCAAGGATTTGAGGAAAATATTCCCCGAGGCCTCCATTTATATCCTTTTCCCAATGAGTATGATACTTTGGACTTTCTCAGGTACTTTCCCCACGTTCTGTCTAGCTTCATCCTTACCTTCAACATTGAGCGAACATGTCTTCATCTGACCCAGCCAGTCCGAAGTCTCAAAAGCTCTCTTCGAGCTTAGTGTCGGGCAGGGCCAAGGCCTCCAGAATGTTTTCTCCCTCGCTCACGTAAGTGAAAGTGAGCCTCTCCCACTTGTTTTCTATAACGCTGCCCAAGGCTTCCATGATATCCCAGATTGCTTTGGCTGAGGTGTATCTCGAGTTCAGTACAGACTGCAGGAACATCGATACGTTGTCATCAGATTCCCATCTGGGTTGACTTCGGACTCTGACGACCTTCTCTAAAGTTCCGCACCCACGAGCAATGGCGAGAAGAGCGGTGGCACTTCGGCATGGATGTACCATGCATCTCCTCTCTTCTTCACTCTCGTACGTCAGGCCTATATATCTGAGGCCAGTTCCCCTCCAATACGTTAGAGTATTAGGCGCGATCGTGAAAGCATGCAGAGCTTGCTCGGATGTGAAGTAGAGAATGTCGCTTTTGGCGTTGAAGAGAACCGATTTGTCCAGTATACTCCCAAACATAAATCTGTAAGTTCTCAGAGCCCCGTGCAGATGCGCTTTGTTGACCAAATGTATAGCATCAATACGGTTGGCTTCAGCAGTGTAGCGATAGTTGCTGTTGAGTTGCTGGAGGACACGCGGCCGATGGGCAAGACCTGTGGGGTGAGGTAGTAATCCTGTATCTCGAACAAAATCCCAGGTGGCAAGAACAAGATACTTGGTCGCAGGGAAGGATACGTAGAAGATTCTAGCTTGACTTCGGACACACGTTCAAGCTCGGGCTCAACCTCGAGCCGGGACAGATGTCGATGCGGGTGTTGATGATATTCCGCAGTTTGGTGTTTAGCGCAAAGTAGGCACCGGGCTGCAGATTGCTTGGTTTTGTGGCGATTCATGTGGCCTCTCAGGTTATCTGTGTTCGAAATACTAGTTTGAGGGAAATGCTTGAGGCAGGCTTGCTTAACAACTTCTTTGATTTCTGCTATATCACCAGCTCCCAAGTCACCAATTGCATTGCTCCTAGAGGTCAAAGAGCTTCTTGCATGTCCTATCAATGGGTCAGATCCTGCCAGAGTGGCCAGTAAGCAAGCCAGCTAATCAGCGAGCTTATAAGCTACGCCAAGAAGCCTATTAGCTTGAGATTTAATTTATATCAGCAAGTAAACGTAGTATTCCTCTACTAATAGGCTAGCTTCTAAGCTTAAGGATTAATTTTTATAGTTTTCGAAGTCTGTTTGTAGTCGAATAAAGCTTTTTTATTAGTCGAAATCGACGAGTTTTTAATGATACTATTCGCTTCCGCCTTAAGTATATTATATAAGATTTGTATTATTATAGTATAAAGTTTTATGAATTTTATACCTTGATTTTATACTTTTATACTCTCTATAATTAATAATAACTAAGGATATTATTATACTCTTCGCTGTTAGTAAGCTTATAAGCCGTTGTTAGCAAGTCAGCGAAGATTCTCAATTATATCAGCGAGTTAGCTATAAATTCCTCTCGCTGATTAGCTGACTAACTGACTTATTGGCCACTCTGGATCCTGCAGCTGAATCGAAAAGAGAATCTGGTATTGGATGGCAAGCACTGACCTTGAATAGCCAACCATTGAGCGTTTATTGGTCGAGACGTTGGTGGTTGCTCTATGCAAAAGCAAGTACGCGACAAGAAGTAGTTCGAATAAGTTCAAGTTTTTGTGAACTTGCGGTCACGCGGTTGTCAACAAGGTCAAAGGTTGTGCGCACGATTGGTTGTAAAATAAGCTCGCAATTGTAACTGGAAAATTTATTCGTGAATTGGATCATAGACGCTAACAATACACGCTAAATTAATACGCTAACTATATACAAGTTAACTTTCATATGTTGTGCACAAAGCCGGACGATTTTGGATGTGTCGGTATACACATAGGTGAAGTTGTAGATATATAGATATAGTGTTCGAAATGGGTCGACCCGGGTCGACCTAGAGGAGTAGTCGGGTAGGTACCCGACCTAGGTAATGTTTATAGGATAGATACCCAAGATTTCGAAGGGTATCCGGATTTATTCGGGTCGACCCGGGTATTTACGGAATAATATAAATACGCTCTACTAGCTAATAAAAAGCCGTAAATAAACGTAATCTATCCTACTTTTTAAACTTAGATCTATCTAGAATCTATAAAGATATACTATTATTTAAATTTTTACTATCTATAAATACCTTTACTAGTATTATAAACTAAGCTAGTTTTATCTGCTATTATATTACCTTAATAAACTTCTTTACTTTTTTAAGCTTCTATATAAATACCTACGATTATTATCTTATTATCTTTATTAGTTTTAAGATTAATATTACCTTTAAAATAAAATCGCTTTAGTATTTTTAATAACGATTATTAGCTTCCTTTTCCGTGTTAATATAAAGCTCCTCTATTAAAAGAAACAGCGTTATATATATTTATAGGTATATCTTCTTTATATTAATAGAAAATAATTAACGAGCCTAGAAAAGATAACTAGATAATAATATACTATACTTAGCTAGGTTATAGAATATAACTAAAATAGATTAAAAGATAACTATTAAGAACGAATAACTATAAAAGATACTACGATAAAAAACACCCTAGAATACCTATTATATTAATATAAGCTATTACTCTAGTAACGGCTAATACTATAGTAAAGATACCGTTTTTTAAAAAGCCTTTATTAGAATAGATAAAAAAAAAACGTTTAGATATATTCTATTTAAGTTTATTATTAAAAATAACCTCTTTTTTTTATTTATAGAATAACTAAAGACTAAAGCTCTATTTAGCTTCCTATAGCTAGTATACCCTAGGATTTCGAGTTATTTACTTAAGAAGGATCTTACTACTCGTTTTAAAGTTAGCTTTAATTTAATCTTTTTAACTTTCTAATAATATATTAATATAAAAAAAAGAATTATATTAATAATAGATATATAGATAAAGAATAATAAGCTTAATTATATTATAGTTATAACGTATTATAAAACGATAGATAGAATCTCCGAATCTTTAATATTTAATATTATCGAACTAGTTAAATCTTTATATATTAGTATATATCTCTATAAAGAGTTTATTAAGATTATAGACTAGTTTAAAATTATATACTCGATTATCTCTATTATATATAATAACGTTAGTCCGAATAATACTATACTAGAGGAGTTTAAGGATAAGATTATATATAGATATATAGATTTTAAGGCTTATAATTAAATATACTAGTTCCTTAGATTTAATAGACTAGAAAAAGACGTCTATTATATAATGTATATCTATAATATTACGGTATAATTAGCTTTTAAAACGATGAAGTTAGACCTTAACGAATATTATTATTATTATCTTTATTAAATAAACTACGTAGTTACTATAGATAATAAAGAAAGATCTTTGTTCTTTAAGTACCGTTCTTTAAGTATACTATTTCTGTCAGGAATGGCATGTGAGCAGTATAGGTCACGTGGTATGGGTATAACAGAGGCGTTAGGTGACAGAGAGTTACGGACCTGTCGGCTATACCTCCGACTAGTGTCTGGTTACCCCGCTTCTTATATATAAATAGAAGTTAGAAATAACTTAGTAAAAGTAAAGAGAAGTTTTAATAAGATTATAATTCCTATAATACTAATTTTTACTACCTTATTAAACGAATCTTATATTCTTCTCTCTCCTTAATACTCGAAAACGAGAGATAGTTTAGTATAAATTAATTAAAAAACGTACTAGTTATAAAACTAGTTATATCTATTTAAGAGAAATAAACTATATCTTTTACCTACTCGTAGACGTAGGAGGGGAACTAGTAAAGTAAGACTATATTAGAAGAAGCTAAAACGGGGCTTAGCCGTATCCGAGAACCTATTATAAAGAACGAAGAAGACAAAGAAGATAAAGACGAAGGAGACGAAGACGAATCGGTTAAGGATTAGGAGAACCCTTAATAGCCTACTACTATAACGACTCCTATACCTAACTAGGAGTTAGCCTAAAAGTAAGAGGAAGTTAATCGGTTAAAACAATAAATTATAGCTATATAATAACTTTATTATAATTAATAACGATAGAGCTAAAACGTCTCTAAAGTAGTTAGGTTAAGTAAAGAAGCTTAAACCCTATACGAGGAGCTTATAAACCTATATAAAGAAGAAGAAGAAAGAGAAAAGGATTATAATCCGTTAAGGAACTAGAAACGTTAACGTTAGATATCTCGAACTAAAAGAGCTAGCTCTAAAAGTCTACCTTAGTACCGAAACTACTATAAGGAGATACTAATAAACTATATCCCTTAACTAAAGATTAAGTTACTTAAAATATTCTATAAGAAATCACTAAGTAAAATCTAAGCTTTTATTAAATAAATAGAACGACGCTTTATATAAGATAATAAAAGGGACTATCCTACTAACTAAAGTAGAATTCTATTTTATATAGCCTTCTTCGATATAGTACCTAAACGGAAGTAGACCTCTTATAAAGAAAACTAAACAAGGATTAAAAATATTAACTAGGATAATTTTAAGAGTTTCTTTAAAGGTACTAATAATAACCTTATAGGTTTACTTCTATATATATCCGATAAGTATATAGAGGCTCGATATTAAGAAGGTTAATTAATCGAGGATTTCGTAATCTATTTAGAATTATTTAAACGACAACTAGAGCTTATAAATAGTAAGAATAATAACTAGTAGAGATACCTAGTACTTTACTCTTAGTTATACTTAATACTAAAACGAAACGTAAATATAAAAGATAAAGTTCCTATAGAACAAGAAAAGCTTATTAATCTTTATAAACGACTATAAAGAGGAATAAAGAATTAGGACAGGAATAAGGTTCTAACTAGTAGCCGAAGCTATACTAATTAGAATCCTAGGAATAAATAAAAAACCTCTTAAGATAAAGGAAAGGGTCTGGAATATTTAAATTTAAGAGAAAGCTATATAAAACCTAAATAGAACGATATAAATTAGACTTTTCTCGGACTTAAAACGGACCTAATAAAGACTTATTATAGATATAGTAAACTAGGATATATACCCTCTAGCTATCTATAAGTTAAGTACTATAATTGTAACGAAATAGGCTATATAGTACCTAATTACCTTAAGCCTAAGAAGGTATAAGGAAACTAATAGTCCTAGTAGTAATATTAATAATACTAACTATACTAAGTAATATTAAAGTACGTTAAAGGATCGTAATTTCGATCTAAGTTAAGGGAGCTAAGGGGATATAGAGGACGGAATAAGCCCTTATTAATAGTAGGGTAGAGTAGAGTTATATATCTTAAACTCTTATTATTAATTACAGATAAGTTCTAGAGAATAACTATATTAGCCTTACTACTATAGATAGAATAGAAATCTTAACCTATAGAGTTTATAAGATTAATCTAAAGGCTATAAACTCTAAAGGTACTACGAAGACCTTCCGATATAGTTTCGTAGCCTATAAGTTTACTAACCCTAACTTCTCCTTTATTCTAGGATTTCCCTAGTTAAAGAATATTAACCTTACTATTAGATTCCTTTTAAGAACCTAGCGATACCTTTCCGAAAAGTATCTGATTTAACTATTAATAACGTTACGTTTCGAAAAAAAAGCTAGAGGATCGTCTATAAGATATATAGTTATTAGAACTATTACTAAAGCAGTAAAAGAGCTTCTATTAGAACTCGAAGATTATAAAGTAGTTTTCGACGATACTAACGTTAATATCCTACCTAAACACTATTTAATAGAACACTAAATCGACTTAGAGCTAGGTATAGAAGTACTATAGGGACTAGTTTACCTTTTATTAGAACGAGAGCTTTTAGCTCTTTAAGAATATCTCTATACTAACGAAAAGAAAGAGTAGATTCGTCGTTTAACTAGTCCTATAAGAGTACCTATCCTTTTTGTACTTAAGAAAGATAGGGGACTAAGGTTATACGTCGATTACTATAGGTTAAATAAGGTAATAATTAAGAATCGTACTTCTTTACCGTTAATTAGTAAAATACTAGATTAGCTATAACGTTTACGAATATTTATAAAGCTAGATTTAAAAGATATATACTATCGTCTTTAGATTAAAGAAAAAGATAAGTAAAAGATAACTTTTTAGACTTATTATAAATACTTTAAGTATTTAGTTCTATCGTTTAGATTATCTAACGCTCCTACTACTTTCTAAACCTATATTAATTAAGCTCTTATTAGTCTCGTTAACGTTACTTATATAGTTTATTTAGACGATATCTTAATCTTTTTAGAAGACCCTAGAAAGTATATAGAGGTAGTATAGGAGGTCCTTATATAGCTTAAACAATATAAGCTTTTTATTAACCTTAAGAAATATATTTTTAATACTAATATAGTAGAATTTCTAGGTTTTATTATCGGACTAAAGAGGATTACTATAGATCTATTAAGGGTTAGTACTATATCTAACTAATTTATATCTAAGTCTTTCCGAGATATTTAAGTGTTTTTAAAATTTATTAACTTTTATAAAAGGTTTATCTAAGGGTATTTAAAAATCTCTTACCCTTTAACTAAGATATTAAAAAGAATAGAAAAAGAAAAGAAAATAAAGCTATATTACCTCTCTCTTAAAGCTAAGTTAGCTTTTAGAGACCTCTACAAGAAATTTACTAAAGTACTAATTCTTTGTTATTTTAACCTTACTAAAAGAATTATAATAGAAATAGATACTTTATAGTTTACCCTTAAAGATATTTTATTATAATTATTTAGAGAAGGAAAGAATACGAAATAGTACCTTATAGCTTTCTACTTAAAGAAGCTTTCTCTTATAGAAAGGAATTATAAAGTCTATAATACTAAGCTAATAGCTATAGTTTTCGTGTTTAAATAGTAAGGATAATACCTCTATAGGGCCTCTAAAGTAGTTATAGTTCGTACCGACTATAAGAACCTAAAATACTTTATAACTAAAAGAAAGCTTAACGGTAGATAAACCCGTTAAGTAGAAAGTCTAGTTAAAGTTAATTTTATAATTAAGTATAGACCTAGGAAAACTAACCTAGTAGATAGGCCTTTACGGAGACTAAACTATAGAGAAATAGAGAGAGATAATAACTCTTTACCTACACTATATAATAAGCTAAAAATAGCTATAGTAGTATAGAAAGATATTAAACTACTTTATAAAGGAGTTAAGATTATTACTATATTTATAGTAGCTTCTAAACCTTAGAAAGTAGAAGTAGAGACAAGGATTAGGTACCCTCGGAACGGAGATACTCCGTAGCTTAGTTAAAGACCTTATATACGAGATATATAGGCTAAAGATAATCGTAATATAGTAGATAATGTTAAGCTACTAAAGCTTATTACTAGAGCTATTAGTTATAAATAATACGTTCTATAGTTACTAGTAATTCTACTACTAGTAACTAAAATAATAAATAAACTTATATTAGAACCGTTTTATAATATACTTCTTTGATTATAAGAGAATAACCCTTTTATAAAAGAAAAGTACTATAATATAAAGTTAGTATAGAGATATACTAGAAAAGACGTATAGAGAGTAGACCTAAGTAGTTTATTAAGATATAAGAATATAGTATATATCTTACCTGAAAGAGCTTTAAGATTAGAAGTGATTTAGACCTACTATAATAATATAATAGTAAGTTACTTTAGAGTAACTAAAACTATTAAGCTAATTAAAAGAAAATATTTTTAAATAAGTATAAAAAATAATATAAAAGAATATGTTACTAGCTATATAGTATATTAAAGAGGTAAGGCAAGAAGATACTATCCCTATAGTAAGATAGCTCCGTTTCTAGTCCCCTTTATACTATAGGAAGAGATAACTATAGACTTTATAATAGATCTTCTACTTTCGAAATAAAGAATATAGACGTATAACTCTATTCTAGTAGTAGTCGATAGGTTTATAAAGATAGCTTAGTATATACTATATTGTAAAACTATCGATATAGTAGAGCTTACTAATTTATTTATATATTACGTATATAAGGATTTTAGTTATCTAAAAGGTATAATCTTTAATAAAAGTTTAGTATTTATAAATAAGTTTTAGTCTATAGTAATATAGTACCTTTAGGTTCGCCGTTATCTTAGTACTACTTTTTATCTATAAATAGATAACTAAACAAAACGTTAGAACTAGACTTTAGAGTTTTATCTTCGAGTATTTTATAATTATAAGTAGTTAGATTAAACAAACAAACTAGTATTAGCTAAGTTTACTTATAATAATTTAGTCTATAGTAATATTAGTAAAACGTTGTTTTAGCTACTTTATAGGTACTACCTTAAACTAGGTATAAACGTCGAGGATACTATTCTTATTAGAGAAGTACCTGCTACTAAAGAAAGAATTAAAATACTTATTTAAAACTAAGAAGAGACTAGAGTAACCTTCTATAACGTAGCTAAATCGTATAAGAAGTTTTATAATAAAAAGTATAACTTAATAAGATTTAAGATTAAAGATAAAGTATTATTATTAGTTAAAAATATTTGTTAATTACGCTTTAGTAAGAAAATCTTTAATAAATTCCTTAGACCTTTTAAAATTATAGCGATTAAGGGTTAGTATAGATAAGCCTACTAACTAAAGCTCCTATAATACTACCGAATACACGACGTTTTCTATATATTATTATTAGAACTATAAAAGGACCGTAAAGAAGTAAAGGTATCTATAGAAGAAGTATAGATCTAGAATAAGCTAGAGTATAAAGTAAAGGCTATCTAAGTATACTATAAAGGTGATAACGGAAAGGAATACTTAGTAAGATAGAAGGGATATAGATCTAACGAAGATATATAAGAACTACTAGAATACTTAGAGAATATAAAGAAAGAGCTTTAAAAGTACCTTTAAAACACTACTATTAACAAGCCTATTCCTATACGTACTAAAGTAAAACGGAAGCTACGACGTCGTAAATAGAAGGTATAATAATAAGTAGGATTTTCGGAAATTTCGAAAATTTTATATTTTAAATATATATATATAATAGAGTTTAAAAAGAAAAAAGAGTTAGGATTTAAATTATAAAGATTATATTACGATTTATAAAAGATTATATAACTATCTAAATTAAATTCTCTTAAAAACTACTTACTTCTCCTTAGAATTAATCTCTTTATAGTTATCTTCTTTAATCTTTTTCTTAGTATCCTTATTATTATCTTAGAGACCAGCCTATTAGGGTTAGAATAGAAAGAGAACGGAGAGTACTCGGAGGGTACTTATAGTAGTAGTAGTAAATTTAACTAATTACTTAAAAAAAGTATTAGTTTTCTTTTACTCTATAAAGAAAGCTTAGGTTAACTTTTCAATACTTTTAAAAAGAGTATTTTAACGATTAAATATCTCTATACGAATCCTAATATCTTTAGAGGTATAGGAGATAACGGAAAGGAGGGTTTATATATATATATTAGAGATACTATTAACTTAGAAAAGTCGTTAAAAGCGATTTAGCTTTTCTATATAAATATAAAGAAAGTAAAGGAGCTATTAGAGTTAGAATAGAGGGTAGATAGAGAGGGTTCGGAGAGTAATTACCTAGTTATAGTTAGACTTTTATATATAATAATAAAAGTACTTGATCAAAGTTCTTTTATCGAACTTATAAATATAGTACGTATTAGTAGAAGCTAGCTTCGTATAGTAGGTATAAGGAGAACGGAGGCGTAACGGATAGGTAGTAGAGGAGCTTATAGTAGTAGTAGTAGAGTAGTAGTAGTAGTAGTAGTAGAATTAGTAGTTGATATAATAGAAGATTAGATTAATTTAAACGTAAAAAGTTACTTATATACTACTTTAGCTAATCTATTATTATAATAACTTTAATATAAAGCTTATAATAATAAGTTATTCGAGCTATAAAAGAGAGTTTATATACTATTATAGTAGTTTCGCTTAGGGGACCTATAATAGTAAGAAGCTAGTATTATACCTAAGATATTATTTATATATAAGAAAGAGTAAAGAAGGATAGTTAACGCTATTATTATAGTATTACTATTAATAGGAATACTACTATTATTAACTTGTAAAGGTACGAGCCTAGAGGGAGGATAATATTAGAAATAGTATATAAGTAGTATAGGTCACGTAGTATAGGTATAATAGAGGCGTTAGATAATAAAGAGTTACGGACCTATCGGCTATACCTTTAACTAGTGTCTGGTTACCTTACTTCTTATATATAAATAAGAGTTAGGAGTAACTTAATAAAAGTAGAGAGAAGTTTTAATAAGATTATAATTCCTATAATACTAATTCTTACCACCCTGCCAAGCGAACCTTATAATTTCGTATACGTAAAACGCCGAGAGTAAATCTAAAGGTATAGTATAAGCTCCTAAGAATTAAGTTTTAAGAGCTATAATACAATATACTTATACGTTAAAACTCTATAGATACTATATTAACGGTATTTCTTCTAATAATACTAGTAATTAAGGTTATTCTTATTACGTAAAATTAGGATATATTAGTACGTTAGAATCTAACGTTTATTAATAAAGATTAGAATACTCTATAAAAGATAGTAGTATTTTTTAATATATTTTATAGACCTATAACTGTTTTATAGGCTAATTACTACCCTATACTTTATAATACAGTCCTAGACTACTTATATATTATTCGATAATTCAATATTTAGATTATCTAAAATAAATAAGCTATACTTAAAATAACTACTTAGGCTACTAAAAGTATAATATAAAAGTACTACTAGAAGTCGATACGTATATAGTATTCCTTTATTATAATAATATATAATCCTCGTTATAAGCTAACTCTTTTTAAATATCTTTACGATACTAAAAGAAGTACTTAAGCGCTTAACTTTAAGTTAGTTAAAGCGTATATATAACGCGTTTTTAGTAATTATATATAGCGAGAAATAGCTATTCGCGAATTCTACTATTAAAAAGCTAAGAATACTACTATTAACGCCGATAAATTAGTAGACGAAAAAGCTATAATTAACTAACTATAAGGTAGAGAAAAGTAAAGAATTAACCTTTAGTATAGTTTTACTAACTTTATAACTAATCGTTAAACTAGCGTTATTCTAACTATAAGTATAATAGAGCTTAATTAGTAGCTTTCTATAGCTATACTTTACGTAAATATAACTATTAAAAAATAACGAGCTTTTATAATAAGTTAGTAATACGAGTTTTCTATAATATATAAAATAGTACGTAACTACTTTACTATTCTTACTATATCTATACCTTTAGAGAGAGTGTTTAGTTAAACTAGTAATCTAATTTCTATAAAACGAAATCGTATCTTAAATAAGATAATTCGTTATATTTTATACTTAAAAAGTTAAAGAGTTTATATTACCGAAGAAAGAGAAGAGGATTAGTATAAGCTTAATAAAAATAGTGTTTAGATTCTTAAGAATCAGGATTAATAGTAGATTTTTATATCTAGACTTTATATTATTTAGTGTTTTTCTCGTTTTAACTAATTAGAATTTAGTATTTTCCTCGTTTCCCTACTAATAATATATATATCAAAAAGCTAGATTTACTTAGATTTCGGAATTTTTAAACTAGTAATATCTAACCTATAAAAAAATCGCTAGATAGATATCTAGTTTAAAAACTAGTAGGTTAAGTAGGTTGACCCAGGCGAATTTCGAACACTGTACAGATAGCGACAACAACTAACCTAGAAATGTATAAGCGGTTGAAGCTATGGACAGAGTCTTGTTTATAGAGCTTAAAATTCAAGGCTTACTAGGTTATTTTTAACCTGGTAATAACAGCTTGTGAATGTAAAATACAGAAGAAAAAATTGAGCAAGTTGATGAAGACAACATGATAGCAAAGCAGGATAACAGCCAATGCAATAAGATACAAGCAAGATTCTATCTGTAATGATAAGAAAAATGGCAGACTTGCCTTGAATTAAAGAAAATCGGTGTAATAGAGTAGGGCATTTATAAAAGCTTAAGGAACGCCTACACTAGTAGAATTGGCACATAGCTGGCCTTGGGTTTGCTGGTTTGTCGTTTGTTCTTGACTTCAATGCCCCAAAGAAGTAATTGCAGGAATTTAGATATCATTGTTTGTTCTGACTGAGAGACTATTTCCTCTATTCAATATAAAATCAACTTGTGGATGAGACTAGGTGTGATAAAGCGAACGATTTATGTAGTTGAAAGAATAAGGCAATACAAAGTACCCACGATTCTAGCTCTGATAAGAGCAAGAATATCAATCTCAACATCTTGTGAGCTTCGGAGCACAACGCCTTGTCCATACTTCAGATAAATGACGCTTTACTCCATTAACAAAACTCCCAATGGAAATCAATCATAAAGAACTTGGAGCCTCCTCCGAGATCGTTTGGTTGGCCAGCTGCATGGCGATTATGGCCACAAAAATGAATCGAAGACTGTTGGTGTGACAGACATGGATATATGACTTGACAGAGCAAGGCCAATTAGGAACTTGAGAGCGAGGAATTGACATGATCCACATATGTCGCCAGACTTAGTGTTATTGCATCTTATGTTGTGATCTTTCAAGCACCTTTCAACTGATAGACTCTGTTCAATCTAGGTAGCTGGTAATTGAACTCTTTTTAATTCAGGACATCGGTCGGGTTCAGGTTGCGGATTTAGTTGATTATATGTAATCTATTACTTAACTCGCAGGTTCAACAGTTGAGACCTCCCTAGCTACAAAGAGATGGCGATGATGAAACTACAAATTTGCTGGATAAGATACATCTGAGGCACCTTACTTCAGTGGATTTGACCACCCATATTACATTTCACGTGATGAGATGTAGATCCGTACTACATCGCGTACCCCTGAAACATACCGCGACGACATCAACACTCACCACGAAGCTGGTCTACAAACACCAAGTGCGAACACCAACAGCGATGTTATGCATGGACCTGTATCTCCAAAAAAAACTCACGCCATGTCTGAGCTTGCAATCGGCCAAACTGTACAGCTCGTAGATGGGCGCATAGCTGTTGTTCGATATGTTGGCCGGACTGAGTTCTCTACCGGGGAATGGATCGGAGTAGAGCTGGAGGACTACGATGGGAAGAACGATGGAAGCGTACAAGGGAGGAGGTATTTCGATTGCGAAATGAATCGTGGAATGTTCCTTCGACCATCATCGGCCACGATCATCGCACAACCAGAACCAGCAAAGCCTCCAAATGGAGCGGCCACCAGGAAAGCTGGGAGACCAAATAGCGGCGTGGCCCCTGGACTAGGAAGAAGGACGAGTATTGTGCCAGACTCTGCGGCGGGCAAGAGGATGAGCATGAATGCTTCGAGTCCAAGTCCAGCCACCAGGTCTCGGCCATCGAGCACAATTAGGGTGAGATCAAGAGATCATGTCGTAGATCCTTGTACTAATCACTATTTCATAGTCTCCTACCAAATCTCCTACGAAACAACTTTCTAATGCTAATTCGACGGCCTCTACTCCCCGAACTGGCACGCCTTCAGGTGCAAGGAACCCTTCAATATCAATGACAAGGCCTCGGCCGACTTTAGGTGCAAGTAGGACATCTATGGGACCACCGCCCAGGCCAACTGCTGGACCAGTACGACCATCATTGTCAAGTGGACCCGGGGTTACAAATCGAACATCAGCGCCTCCTAGCAGGACAGCAAGTAGCAATCGGATATCTCTTGCGCCTAAGGCAAGACTCCGACCTGGAGCACGAGTTGCATCTATTGGCAGTCAAATGAGTAGCGGCCAGGCGAGTGAAAGTGGAAACGAGACCGGTGATGAGGATAGAAGCGCATCTGCAGTTTTGAGCCCTGCAGAGAGTCTTTCGCCCAAAGCACTAAGCCCTGGGGTTACAAGGACCTCTGCTGCTGATCGACAGCATGCGTCTCCCGTTTCAACTCACAGTGTCGCCTCGCCCGTGGCGCAGAGAAGTACAGGAGTCAGCACGGCTGCCAGTCGAGAAATTGAGGATTTGAAAACCAAATTACGATTGATGGACAAGAAAAGGATGGAGGACAGGGATAAGCTTAAGGCTCTAGAGAAAATTCAGGGAGAGAGAGATAAATTCGAAGGCATCATACAGAAATTGCAAACCAAATATCAGCCGCAACAGCAGGAACTTACGGATCTCCGGAAACAACTGAAAGAGGCAGAGACGAAATTCGAAGAGATTGAAAGTATTCAAGCAGAGCATGATATTGTGGTTGAGATGGCAACACTGGATCGAGAAATGGCGGAAGAGACAGCCGAGGTGCTCAAGACGGAACTAGATGCTTTGAAGCAAAGGACAGAAGAGTTGGAACTGGAAGTGGAAGTTCTACGCGAGGAAAATGCTGAACTTGGTGGAGAGATGAGTGAGGAGGAGAAGACTAGTCAGGGCTGGTTACAAATGGAACGGAATAATGAACGCCTAAGGGAAGCCTTGATACGACTCCGAGATATGACCCAGCAAGCAGAATCCGAGTTACGGGACGAGATCAAAAGTTTAGAGGAAGATGTTCGAGAATTTGGATCTGTCAAGGAACACTACGAGGTTGTGAAAGAGAAGTTAGCACAATCGGAAGCCATTGTTGAAGATCTCAGGCAGCAGCTCGATAATGCGCTAGGTGCAGAAGATATGATTGAAGAGCTTACTGATCGGACAATGAGTATGGCCGAGCAAATTGAAGAGCTAAAAGCTACAATTGAGGATCTGGAGAGTCTCAAAGAGCTGAATGATGAGCTGGAAATCAACCATGTTGAAACAGAAAAGGAAATGCAGGAAGATCTCGACTTCAAAGATAGCATTATTGCCGAACAGGCAAGGCGATCGGCAACCCAGGAAGAGGCGATGGGTGATATGGAGTACACCTTATCTCGTTTCAGAGACTTGGTAACCAATCTCCAAACTGATCTGGAGGACATGAGAGCGTCACATGCTGTTACAGAAACCGAGTCTGAGCAGCTGAATAGCCGATCTCGTGCTATGATGGACCTCAATTTGAAGCTGCAGGTGTCAGCTGCCAAGACACAAGTAAAGACGATTGATCTCGAACTTCGACGATTGGATGCTCAAGAGGCATCTGAACATCTTGCGATTGTTCAAATGTTCTTACCCGAGTCATTCTTGGCAGACAGAGACTCAATACTAGCATTACTACGATTCAAGCGTGTCGGCTTCAAGGCTAATCTCCTGCATGGATTTGTCAAAGAGAGAGTCAGCGGGCAGCATCCTGCCGGTCACGAGGATGATTTATTTGCCGGATGTGAAGTTCTCGACAAGTTGTCGTGGGTATCTGCTATGTGTGATCGATTTGTGAATGCTATCAGCCATTGCTCGGTGGAAGAATTTGCGAAATACGAAGGTGCTCTGTATGAGCTAGAGCCGGTTGAACGAGCTTTGAATGGTTGGATTGACGGCCTTCGACGTGACGAGCTCAAAGAGAAGCAGTGTGCAAGTGAACTACAACGGACTATTGCTTTGATGTCTCATCTTGGCGAGGTACACATCTCAACAGGATTGGCAAGCTATGCAGATGACATTCATATGCGAACTCTTGTTATGCAGAGTCATCTGGACAATGCAGCAGCTGCAATGTCCACCGCAAAGATCATGGTTCAAACAATCATCCCAAATCAAGGGGATGAGGATGAACTTGCCACACATTTTGTGCGCAAGACAGATGCTGTTATTGCACATACTCGAAGTGCAAAGGTCATCATTGGAAAGGCCGTTCGGGCTCTTGAAGATCTTAAATCTCGTTCGCTGTCTCTCGCCCCCGATACAATGCAAAGCTTTGAGCAATGCGAAACCGCCACAGAGGAGCTGGCAACCTTCTCGCGTCATATCGGACACGATCTTTTTGTGCTGTTGCACGAAGAAGGTAGAGCTGAGCCATTCACCTACTCAGATGTGCAGAGCTCGGTACAAAAAACCACCTTGAAACTCTTTGCATCCAGCGAGTCTGATATCTTCTCCACCTACTCCAACAAGCTTCGAACACTGACAACATCACTAAACGATCTCGCCACCATGGCCGCAGATCTCGAGATCACACAAGAATTTGAGAGAGCGTCAGCTCCATGGGTAAAACGCTCGCAAGAGCTCAAATCCTCGAAAATCGTACCTGTTGATGCTGAGGAAGAAATGCGCCGCCTCAGGGACGACAATCACGAGCGTGCCAGAATGATGGCCATGAAAGATCAGACTCTTGAAGAAGCCTCAGTGAAGATCGAGCTCCTCGAAAGTCGCATGAGGGATGCGACAAAGAAGAATGAGAAGATCAATGAACTTGAGCGAAAGATCGAAGAAGCTAAGAAGCGTGAAGCAGAGCTAGCAGAGTCCATCGAGACTCAGAACAAAGAGTTCACGACACTTGAGGCCGACCGCGAGAAATGGAAGAAGGTTGCTGAAGATGTCAAAGCTCTTGGTGTTGTTGCTCCAGGCTCAAAGGCTGGTCAGGAACGAGCTGTGGCCACTGCTCGTGAAATGGAAGTTCTGAAGACTGAGATTGCCAGCCTGCAAGCAGCCGTGCGCTATCTTAGGGAGGATAGCAGACGTGCACGTCTCACAGACAGTCAGTCATTCGCTTGGCTCGACGCCCCACTCATCAAGCCCAAGTCAAAAGAGGAAAAACGCAAAGCGCTCGTCCTATCTGAAGGCCAAGATGTCCTAAACGAACTTCTTGGCCTCACAAGTGCGGCCAAGGTGTATGATCTCAGCGCCATGCCAAAGAACAGACTCGCTTGGCGCCCCGCAAGGACCACACCGCAATATCACGTAGCGAAGCAGAGAGAAGACTACGAGGCTTGGAGCAGCTGGAAAGATGATGTCGTGAAGAAAGCGCGCGTCCTTGAAGAACGTGACGTTAACTCCAGAGTGGAGAGAAAGGCGAGAGGGAATGTGGCTGCGAGAATTCACATGCGGTTACCTGATCTGGAGGGGAAAGGTGTGAGGCCTGGTGGTGAAGTCGAGATTGCGAATGCGGAAGATTTCGAGGGCTTCAGAGGAAGGCTGGGCTTTGTATGAAGTTGTACGAGTACTACTATACCCAATATACCCGGATGAGAGTGCGTTGGAATTTGGCTATTACTTATAGTCAGTACTTGATAGTTAAAAACATTACTACAGTTTCTGTGAATATTCTTCTACGTCCATGTTCGAGTCCTCGGATCGATATCCAAGGTCTGAATTATATTTAAATTTTTGTCAATTTATTTAGAGTTGTAATAGTGGACTCGATTCTCTGGATATACTATCTTGTTTCCCGTCATCGACGCCCCACTGTTGCCACTTTCAGGGGTTCAGCGTGTGTGAGACGACACTCAACCGGCAAGGCTTTGAAACATCAACATCAACATTCAGCCGTGCGAGAAAGGGACAGTTACATACTTCAATGTCTTCTTCTTTTACTATATACCCGTCAATTCTGCAATAATAACCCTTCTTATATTTCCATCCAGTTAATTTTCAGCATGCGATTGTTCTTCTTAGGCTGTGCTACAGCTGTTGCAGCATCGTATATTCCATCTGGCGGTCCCGAGTCATATGTGCCAGGGAAATCATTCGATAGATTCATCACTATCTGGCTTGAAAATCAGGTTCGTTTGTTCGCAGACACCCAATTGCTCTGCCGCCCATCTCCAAAATCCATTCCTAACTCCCATGACAGGATTTCGAAACCACAGTCCTAAATCCACACATCGCTGCCCTGCGGAAACAGGGCATCCTACTCACCCAGTACTTTGGACTGACACACCCTTCACAACCGAACTATCTCGCATCCATAGCGGGTGATTATTTTGGCTGTAATCATGATGACTGGGTAGAAATGCCACATAATGTGTCGACGGTCGTGGATCTGCTCGATACGAAAGGCATAGATTGGAGGGGGTATTTTGAGGGCTTACCTGGGCCAGGGTTCATGGGGATGGGAAGCACAGATGATGCAGGCGAGGAGTGGGATTACGTTCGGAAACATAAGTGAGCTTCCCAAATCACCTCCTTGCCGACACTCCGAGACAAGACAGTGCTGATGTAGGATCCACAAAGTCCATTCGTATCCTTCCAAAGCATCTCCAAAAACGGCACCCGGCTGGCCAAAATCCAACGCTTGGTAGAATTCCATAACGATGTCACCCACAACACTCTCCCCCAATACGCGCACATATCCCCCAACATGCTGAATGATGGACACAACACCACGCTCGACTTCGCCGCCAATTGGTCCGAGCAGTTCCTACTTCCGCTACTCGCGAACGAGGTATTCATGAACCGCACCCTCGTGTTACTGACGTACGACGAGAGCGCGACGTATCAGCAGCCTAATCGCATCGTGTCGCTACTCCTCGGGGGTGCCGTGCCTGTCGAAAAAAGAGACACGATGGACGATAATGTCTACACTCATTACTCCATCCTGTCCACCCTACAGAATAACTGGGGCTTGCCGAGTCTCGGCCGGTATGATGTAGGAGCTAATGTGTTTTCTCTTGTGGCCGAGAAGACCGGGTATCTTAATCATCCACCGAGTAACATCGCAACGGTGAATAATAGTCTGAGTTATCCCGGCTGGGCCAACAATGGCGAGGGCATGTGGAGGGAGATCCCGACGCCGAATTTGCATCTTGTTGGTGCAGGTGGGGAGAGGGTTGAGCGTGGTGTGAGGTTGCAGTGGGTCAAGGACGAGGGGAGAGAGACGCCGTATGATGGGAGTGGGAGATTGGTGGATGGTGGTGACGGGGTGAAAAATCTGAATGCGCCGGTTTATGGACCACAGAAGGGCGCGGGTGCATAGGTTTAGGCAATGAGGATGAGATTGGAACATGAATTTCACTATATGATCTTATGAGGTGGTTTTATATGGGACAGATAGCACGTGGGCTCATGTTTGCATGGCGTTTTGGCGTCATGATGTAAACGGATAGATAGATGATAATGCAAAACATGAACGACAGCCCGTGGTGCATCGCGAGTTTCAAGTGAACGAATTACCACTATTATCATTAATTGGTCGTGTCATGGCACCGCATTGTATGCTAACTCTCCGTCAAACTAAGATGCATATTGATCAACTATGTGCTGCAGGCGTTTTATGTCATTTTTACAAAAAGGGCTATGTTATATTTACAGAGAACAATCAAGACTGAATTCAAGGCTGTACTAAGCTTGATCTGATGACACTTGGTAGGGAAATCGGTCAGCCAAAAGTTATGGCTTGGCTTATATATGCTGCTAGTTTATAAACCTTGTTCAAATACAAAAGTCTTTGATTTTCAGCGTTGTCAAAGTTTCAATATTTAACACAATCTCAAAAATAGCTCTTTGAATGTATTTTATCGTATAGGCATTGATATGAAATTAATCTGATCAACAAGCCGTATATGTTGAATTCTTACCTACTTATTCGCGTACACGTGTTATTTTTCATAAGCTGAAGTCATATAGCTGTTTACTCCAAGTTGACATCACATTCAATCCCGGTTAAGAAGGGTGAGGCTTTGTTTCTTGTGATCTTCTGCTCAACTAAATTCACAGCCAAATTCTATTCAATCTTGCAAGCACAACCGCAACACAATCGAGCTCCTCCTACTTTATCTACAATCATGGCGCGCTCAAAGACACAGCTTTCTCTTGCTCTCAATACCAAAAATATCTTTCCCTTCAGAAAACTGCCAAAGGAGCTGCGCAACAATATTTACGCTCTCTTTCTCGAGATGGTCCCTGGCGAAAACCACCTCCCTGTCCTCTCGCGCGCTCTTGGGGGCGTCGGTGGTGTTCCAGAGCTATAACAGGAGGCAAAGGTCGTACTATCATAGTACCAATATCTGCGTCGATACGAACAGACAGGATGCTTTTCGCAAAGTCAAGGCGAAAGATATGCTTCGTATTTCTGGCTTCAAGCTTGTACTTTTTATTGTCGATTTGTACGTTACTTTCTCAACTTCTTTTGTGAAAATATATACAAGGGATATGACTGATTCGAGGTCTTCCTAGCATGCGCGATGCAAATCTGTGCGTAGTAATCAACAACCTCCAAACCCTCGACGTGGACCTCACCTCCACACCATGTGACTTCAAATTCTTCGCAAGCTCTGATCTCCACATTCCGCTCTACCTTGTGGGCGCATCCAGGAAGAAGCTTCAGAGGTTCACATTGCGTCTGCATACCAGCCCACCGTCCTTCAAGGAGAAGACTTACGCTTATGGTCCATTGACTGACATAGCTGAGAAAAAGGAGGAGTCGCTGCGTATGTTTGATAGGAACCAAGCGATTTTGCTAAGCTGGCTGAATGAGAAGTTCTGCTGCGAGGGGTTCGTTGAGGTTGTGAGGGCGGCGAATGAGAGTGGAAGTAAGTATGAGCTGAAAAAGGCCTCGGAGAAGGAATGGGAGAGGTTGATGGAGAGAAGGAGAGAGCTTTCGATTTGGTCTTGGACATGCGATGATGATGGTAGCTTATGTCACAAGTGACGAGTTCTAGTTCTTAGATTTGGGGTGTATCGTTGCCAAGGGGGAATGGAATCGTGTGGCATCGTTGGAGAGGAGCATTAAATCATGGGAGAGAGCACAATTGCTCCTTTTGACATTTACAATAAGTCCTCTCAGGCAATGGAAAATGACGTTGAAAGAGGACCGTGGAATTCAGATATGCACAGAGGAATGGGAGATTTAGCTAATCACTTCAGTCACAATATATTCTTGAACCTCAATTTCTCAGAAATTCGTATGCCATGTGTTGAATGTTTTGATTTACGCAAGGAATCAATAAAGATTCTACTGTCAAGATGACTGATATAAAGTATACTACGCTGCCTCAAATACTTGACTCGATGCCGCAAAACGATAACCTTCAGTGCCTGTCAATACCAACTCTCCTCAAGTCCCCCGGTACCCTTCTCATCCTCGATGAATCTTTCAGAGAATCGCAAGGTACGCCTTAATCAGATCACACGCCATGTCCTCCCACACCCAAGTCTCCTGACACTCAGATGTCGTGACGCGCACCGGGCAGCCTATACAACGCAGATAATAATTCAAATCCTCAATGGTGTTCTCGTGGTACAAGGCCCACCTCTTGCCAGCAAGATCAAGAGATCTCTGCCCGTCCGGACATATTGTTGCGTAACGCCCAGCGTGCCCGATCGTGAGTGGTGGCTGCGAGAACATGACCGCCACGCGCGTCACCTGATTTGAGGCGCCGACGAGATGGCGGATGAGGAAGAGATCGGTTTCGGACCACCACTCCGTGAGGTCAACGAAGATGCTGGTTAAGTTGCTGGTCTAGAGGCAGCGGTTGTGGTTGAGGGTGAGGCGGTACTCGGGATCGAACTAGAAGGTCAAGGCAGGTATATCAATAATCATTTCTTTTTGCTTGCTCGCTTGTTTGCTTATTTGTGGGAGGCAAACAGCAATCATGGACAACCAAAATCAAAAGATGCTGGTAGCCCACGCTGGTGAGATACAAATAATATCTATCAATCTTGCATGCACAGCCAGGGTAAAACAAGTAGTTGAGCTTACTAATCCTCAAACACTGGAAAAACCAGCATAATTCCAATGATTTTGAAAAAGTCCTTCCTGTTCATCGCCTTGAATTCGGCCTGACTGTTGCGGTTGACCACAATATTGACACTCCACTTGCAGAACGTCAGTGCCTCTCGGTAAAGAATTGAATGAATGAAAAAGCGACCAGCAATGGGTGCGGATCATCTTCGCCTGCTCGCATGCCTAGCAGATAGGAGTAGATCTGATTTCGAACCTCGCCGGGGAGCAGCCTGAATTTGTGGAAGTTGGTGGGAGGGAGACTCGGTGGCGTCATTATGGCTTTTGTTTCATCAGGAGAAGAGGGAGATGGGAGTCCTGGATCTTGGTCTTGGGAGTGACGTTGACCCATTGCGAAGATTTTCGTTGGATGAGTTCGATAGTTTTTGTGTTAGTTGCACGTGTCGGTGCTGTCTATGTAGTGATAATATTGCAGTTTTTATTTCTGGAGATAAAAGGACTTGGGATTGTTATCGTCTTTCAATCATCACGTCTTGAGACTTAAGTCCGGCTGTGCACCGAAGTGACGTGGAGGTGTTTGAATTCAGCTGGCTACGACGAAGCTAGGAATGAATTTTTAGAAAAGTAGGATATGAGCTCCAAATACAATTCGCAGTCTAGACCCGATAACTAGATAGACTTTAGCCTAAGAGTAATTTAGAGGATTGTAAGAAGTCATTTCTGGCATTTGCCTAGGTCTAGTTGTGGCTTCCTCAAGGCGATTACCTCACTGCTTATGAAAAAATATGGAACTTTGTGGACCACGATTTCACTAGCTATCTAGCCTTACAACTTGGCCCTATTAACTCGTTAGTGTAGATGACTATGATTCACGAGGCAGACGTAGAGAAAAAAGTGATTGTGATAATCAACAATGTGTGTATAAGCACGATTTGATGTTAGTGTTGTGACATAAGTGAAAGGTTTAATTAATCGATTTGTACGTTCATGTTAAATGTAGAATAGAATAATCTTGAAGATATAAAAGGTTGTACTGAGGGATATGAGATATATATTTCAGTAATGTTCAAAAAGAGTGTATTGGTTTTTCGCAAAAAGCGAATAAGATAACTTGCCGTGGCGCTATGTTGAATGCGCTGATAGACCGTTGAGGAATAGCCTAAACATAGAGGAAAGAACTGAAATAACTTAATAGTCATCTCTTCGACTGATGACTTCTTTTCCACCACTGTGCAACAAAATCGTCTGTGGGGGTGTTTTAGCAGATAAGTTGCTAACGAAATGGAAAGAATATCTTACATGTTCAAATTGAGCCGTATAAGAGCCCTTGATATCACTAAGAGGCGCATATGAGTCCACGATGCCATGGTCAATAAGACTGCGCATCTAAAAATACTGTCAGGATGATCTACAGGAGTGAAAAACACCATGCACTCACGCCAAGATGATAGCTTTGAACACCCAATCGTTCAAGGTAACGGCGACAGAATACGATTGTGCCAAAATTGGCATCAATGATCTTGAGCAAAGACCTAGCAGATGAAAGGCGAAGATTGGCGCTGGAGACTTTTTCGTCTCGTCCATAGCCATATATGCCGATCTTTTTGTCAGTTAGCGGAGGAACTCAGAGCACAAGCTTCAACCCTCACATCATCGTTCATGTGTCCCTTGCCGGTGCTTCCAAAGGTTTCGATGGCAAATACTTCTCCTTCTTCCATCTTATGGAGACTGTCATTCTTGATGAATGGGACTTGTTTTTCGCCATGAATATGATATCGCTTAATATCATGTCCTGTGATATTTCGAACAGCTTTGACTGGGAAGATTTTGCCTCCAATCTCAACTTCATAGCTCTCCATGACTTCCTGAATTGCGGCGCCAATTTCACTCATTCGAGCATCAATACCCGCTTCCTAAGAATCGTCAGATATTTTTTGGGTGTGATGTAAGAAGCACTAACCTTAATACCAGTGTTGGTGGCTTCTTTTACAGAAGTGAGCAGATTGTCGTACTTGTTGTCAAAAGCAACAGTAAAGGCACTATCCACAATTCGACCACCAACATGGACTCCAAAGTCTACCTTCAGGACATCATCAACTCCAAGGACAACGTCCTTCTGACCTGGATTTGGTGTCCAATGTGCCGCAACATTATTCAGGCACAATCCGGTAGGAAAGCCCATGCCAGCTTTCAACGCATCACCAGTCTCCAGACCTTGATGGCCGCAAAGAGCCCTGACTGCATCTTCTATACCATCAGCAATCGAAGCTAAGGTTGCGCCAGGTTTAATGAGGTGCTTCTGAGCATATTGACGAGCTTGGCTGTGAATTTCCGCAGCTTGGCGGTAGTTGGAGAGGAAATCTGAATCCCAGAGTCTGGAGTTGTAGCGAATCTCTTCATCCGTCGTACGGGAGGCATTTTCATATGGGACGAATTCTCCGTGTGGATACTCTCCTGAGGGATAGAGGTTTGAGAGGAGGACACGAGGTGGATTGGATTGCTTGAGCTCTATCACATGAGAAGTAGCTATCTTGGCCTTCTTCTTGCTTCTCTTGCGTTTCTTTTTCTTCTCTATAATCTATGTTAGAGTGATGATCGTGGTTTGACGTATTCCGGCTTACCAGTTTCGACGGTTGGATCCATTATCCCGGAAGCCGTTCTTTCATTGTCATCGTCGTCATCGTCACCATCATCAACGACGCCGCGGTCCAGATCAGCTGAGCTGGAACCTCTCTGGGTGATATTGGGATCTCCTCTCGCTGGTGGGAGGGCATTTGAGTTGGCTGTGAAGTTTAGATCAGCAGTTGCGTATATAATAAGTGGGGGTATTCTTACCATCAGGAGTTTGCTGATGCCCTTCGGGAGTTTTGGATCCCATGATTGTTGTAATTCAGGTCTTTCTCCCATAAGATGATAGGATTATCGTTTGATGATCGAGAGTACAAAGTCTTGGGGGAAAAAAATTAGAAGTATGTCAAGTATCAAAGCCTACGCCTTTTCGTGGACATGTCATGCCTCAGGCATCAAGTTTCTCTTTGTCTACGCGATATTTCGTACTTGACAACCTCTTCGAATCTTCAAATGCTGGAGAATGAAACGGACAGCACAGCTCAGAATAGTTTTCGTGTAATAGGCTAATCATATTACTCAACGACGCATTGTAGGTGAATGCTATGATAATAAACATCAGGTGACTTTTTTTCCGAAGCGAGTAACGATCTCTGAGTTCAACACAAGATCTCTTCGGATCTAAGATTATTAAGACTCAGGGCCATGTCCCAGTAGCTTCAACTTAGTCAGTGCTATAAGAATGGCGGGCGATATATCCTTAGTTGACATCTCTTCGAGCACAAACGAAATTCCTGCTTTGTCATGAAATTCAAATTGAACATTATGCTCCAGAAGCCCACCCGAGACCTTGACAGATTCACTACTTGGTATGCCATTTGTAAATCTGTTTATCTAATGGTAATGCTTCTATCGGCTTTTGTGCTTCCTCTCAAATATATCACAGAAGTTATCCAACTCACGAAGTGGACAAGTCAATCTGTTATCGATTATTACCACCTTGAGACTTGGCACTCAGCTAGGTACGAACATCAATGTGAGTGTTGGTAAAATACTCCTAGTGTGCTGAGAAAATATTTCAAATTGTGGACGTGTTCTACGACGAAAGCAAAATCACATAATGTGATTAAGAGCTAATAAGAATGACTTCGAAACACCAATGCATTTCACGAATCGCTCAACTGAAGCCTAGCATATCAAGAAACATACATTACTTGAGAATAATTAAATGTGACAACTGACAGCGAACCTCTTCCCTTGCCATCTACCAGCAGCCTTCTCACTAGCCGCCAAACTCGCCCTCTTGTCCCTCCTCGCCTCCTCCATAAGCCGTCCCTCCACTTCCTCCCTCTTCCTCCTCAACTTCCTCGCAACCTCCTCATCCTTTCTATTTTGATCCCTCACATTCCGCCACTCCATGCACGCACACGCAAAAACCGCGAGTCCCGCCACCGGCACAGCAGCCATAAACACCTTCTGCAACGCCCGACTATACACATTTACCAACAATGGGATCTGCTCGGCTGTCAAATGCTCCCTGAAAGACGCCGCCCCGTCTTCAATCACAAGATCGATGTCGATGCCTGGTATGTGGGCTGCAAATAAAGTGTTCTGCAAAATTGTGTTGCCCACAGACACGAAGACGGCACCGCCGAGCGATTGAAATGCCACGACTGCGGCGGTGCCGATGGCGACCTCGTCGAGCGGGAGCACGATCTGCACAGCCGTGAAGCCTTGCTGAATAGCTAAACCGAAGCCTGCGGATGTAAGAACTTCGTAGCCGAGCCAGGTACCCGTGCTTGTGTTTTGGTCGATCGTGGTGAGCATCCCACAGCCGACAGTGGCAATACACATACCTATAATGGCTGGCGCGGTGAAGTAGCCGTTCTTCGCGACAAATATGCCAGCGATGAGAGAGAAGATGGCATTTGCTACTACATATGGTATCATATCCACACCGGAGGCTATGGCCGAGCGGTTCCGGATCGCTTGGAAGTATATAGGCAGGTAGTACGTCTGGATAAGAATCGCAGCATAGATGAAGAATCCGGCTGCACAAGCTGCAGCAACAGTGCGTTGACCTAAGATTCGAGGAGGCATGAGCGCTCCATCAGCTTTCCACCATTGCCAGACGCAGAAGAGGATGAATGTGCATCCTGAACCGTTGAGGAGGCCGATGACTTCGGAGGATCCCCAGGGAACTCGCTGCTCGGTGAACTGCAGCGCGAGGAACAACATCACTGAGGCGCCGAGGAGGATTACGTTGCCAAAAATATCGAGCTCCATGATACGATAGAAGAAGGATTTGCCCATCATCAGGTGAGATTTTGGCGGGTGAAAGAAGAATATCATGGAGACTACAGTTGCGGCGCCGACAGGGAGGTTGATGTAGAAACACCAGCGCCAGGTGACGAGGTCGGTAAAGACTCCTCCTAGAAGAGGGCCGGCTGTTGCTCCTACACCGAACCTGTGTACATTAGTTTCATGCTCACAGAAGTGAACAGAGTTACTTACATCAGTCCTACTACAGCGGTCAAAACCGGTCTTTGCTTCAACGGGACAGCATGCGACACAACCACAAAGCTACCTGTCAAAATGCCAGCACTTCCCAGTCCTGCAATTGCACGTCCAACAATCAAGGTGACAGAATCAGGTGCGGCAGCACAGATCAAACTCCCCAGCTCGAACATCGCCAAAGACACCAGGTATGACCATTTCATATTAAACAGCATGAAGATCCTGCCATAGAGAGGTTGAAATGCCGATGCAGTAAGCAAGTAGGAGGATCCATACCAGCCTATATCGTCGGCGGAGTTGAATTCGGATGTGATAAGTGGGACAGCCTGTAGAGGTTAGACCTGACAATTTCTCAAGCTGTCTGGTGGAATGACTTACAGTAGTAATGATCGTTCTATCCAAAGAAATCAAAAATACACTTAAAGAAATACCTACAATCAAAATGAACAGTCCAAGTGGCTTTGGGTAGATCTGTCCATCATCATCCTCGACTTCGGCTTCAAGCCCAATGTCTCTCTCATCTGTCAACTCCTTACTCGAGTCTTCTCCCTCAGTATCTATAAATCCAGAACCGGCGGCAAGTCCAGCCCTTGGTATTTCAAGCTCTTTATCAAGTCCATCATCACCCTCGTCAATTCTCGAATGTTCATTGAAAAGCGTCCGATCACTTCCATATCTCACATGCTTTTTCCCGTTCTCCTCATTTCCATTTTCAGCTTCTAGTCCCTTTGTATCGATTCCTCCGAAAGGATCAAAAACTTTCGTGTTACGCGTCAAGCTCATTGTCTTCTCATTTCCCTCGAATCTTTGGCTTTCGAATGTTGTGCTGAGTGGTCGTCTGTATCCTCGCTTGCGAGAGCGCGATCGCGCACCATGACTGCCATTACTTTGTTGTGAGTGAAACGAGGAATGCGAGGCGAGATGTCGTAAAGAAGGGTTCGCTGCTGCGACAGCTTCGTTGATAATAGTTTGAAGGTTGCTTTGGTGGTTTTGGTGCGTAGAATGTGGGGATTGAGGCTCTGTTGGTGGTGGTAGTGGTGTTGAGGACGGGGACAAGGATGCTGGTTTCTCCCGTTCTGAAGGAATCTCTTTCGGAGACATTTTTATAACTTTTGCGAGGCAGAAAATGGGATATTCGTAGTACGTTGTAGACGAACGAGACAGTTGATGTATCGAAGAGTAAATTCTACGATATCTGTGTGGAATAAAATGTAGAGAGCTTGTAGATTATTTGATGGTAAGATGGAAACTTTCACTGAAGTCTACCAAGCAAATAATGTGCAGGATACTTTCTCGGTCTGTTGTGAAGGAAAGCAGTACCGTAAGATCTGATAGTAAGAAATGTATTGCAACAAGTGGTCATCCAGTAGTAGTCTGCCTACCCCTCAGTTTTGCGATTCAGAAGGATAACCGATTACTCCATTGCCTACCGGTATTCCCACGAATGCTAGAAATTACTGGAACCATGGGTTGGTGCCAGAAACAGCAAAGAGCAAGCCACTTCGCGCATATCTCTCCATCCTCACATCACCACTGACAGCACTCATACCAGCAACACATAAACTTCAACATCGTCACTCACCACAGCAAATAGGACCCCCTATTTAACGTCGATCACCACTCGGATACAAAGCCTTCCTACCAACCAGGATGTTAGAGTATCAATCTACTCACAGTCATAATCCACTGTAGGAAGCAAAGAAGCGTCCGTGGCGTCGTATGTCATCAACTTCTAGTACTGTGTCTATCCGGATGTTTTGCTGGAATAAGTAATGCTCAATGAGATCATGCCCTGCTGCCAAAAGTATCGAATCTGAAGCACGGCACGGACGGGAGATAGATCTACCTTGATATGTGGATGGGATGAGGCTGACCTCAAAGTAGGGAGGGCTAGTACGGCGACTATTTTAGCGTTGCTCCATTACGTCTTTTCAGCACCTGTCAGATTCTAAGCCAAGAAAGGGGACGGGATGAAAAGCTCGAAGGTTGCGGCTAAAGCTTGACGAGGTTGCTTGCTTCCGGTTGGATAGGGGTCCACTTTTACTAAGCGAGAGATCATCGCTAAGTAAAGGGGGTCTACGGTGGGATTTATTGGTGGGGTTTGGTGGGCGAGCATGTGAATATTGTGTAAGTAGAGTTATGAGAAATGGACAGTTGCGGAAATCACATGGGCAGAGCAAGGACATTTGGTTCGGAAAATAGTTGAAATGCGGAATCTGAGCTGTTGCGAAGATGGTTTGCGTACAAAGACTTGATGGCATTGATGATTGGAGCAGATAATGGTGAAGATGAGAGAAAGAGACAGACAGCGAATAGGAGGAGGTAGAAAGTACATTATGCCAGCTATATTGGTATCATATTGTCCCCAGGACAAAAACACAAATACACAATCATGAGTCATCAGTCATCAATCATCACAGAGACTGCTTTCTCTTCATATGCGCCAGCTGCGCCAGTGTTGATACCACACCTGTGATTCCCGTACCGTCTGAATGTCTGCCTAGCGCCTCTCCCTCAGCAGTAAATTCCATTTCTAGCGCATTTTGTGCCTTCGCAGCCAGCGAGCACGCAACGCTCATTCCACGCTGCCTCTCCCTTTCCACTCTCTCCAATTCACTTTCGTCATCAGAGTCTGCCACATCAATGCCCGAGTCTGAAGATGTACATGAGAAGTCGTGGTCCTTGTGCATGGTCTTGACTGCCTCGTCTAAATTCTCTGTGGGAAGAAGACCGGATATCTTCAACATGTAGGCAGGTGAGATGGTGCGACGGCCTTGTTTGAAGACGCACTTGCTCAATGCAGTCGCTACAACGGCCTCGTTGCTGTCTTGGCTGTCAATGCTAGATGTGCTGGAGCGTCGCTTGAACTCTTGCTCAGGAGAGTTTTGCTGTGGGTACAGCGTGTATTCAGACGGGACCACAGCACCCTTGCGGACAAAGTGGGTAACGATATAAACCCACTTCTCATCCCATGATAGCACACGTGTCCACAGCTCGTAGGACTCGTAGGGCTTGAGCTCGCGCCTGAAGGAGCAGGAGACAGCACCAAGGGCGAGGCCAAAGAGCTGTTTTTTGGCGCCTGTAATAGCTGCGGTGCCTCCCCGCATCTTCTCAATTCCTGTTGAGAAGAGTGTACAAATCAGATGAGTACGTGCGATGTCGATGTCGGAGAAGTATGATGAATTTGTCTCTGGGGTACTATGTCAGCTTTGCACTAGACATGATATGGATGTCATGACTTACTATGAAGATTGAAGTCAATTTCTAGTAATGGGGCATGTGTAGTTGTGATGATGGGTTGGAAGAGTTGAGCTGATGTAACAGGAACCTTTGGTCTTTGTGTTCTGAGGACGAATCTAAATGCATTCACAATTCTCAACTAAATGGATGTCAGTGACCAACAGACATTAGACCGATGATGTGCTACATACGTGCCATATTAAAGGAACATTCTTTAAATTTCCAAGAACAAGAAAGAGTACAAGAAATCTCCATATTGTAATCAATGACCACAGTTGGCCAAGTAAACCGCCAAAATCAAAGCCAGACACTGTTGGAGGATTTGAGCTCTGATACTCGCTCGAGTTCAGTGGCGCAAGCACCTGATGGATGACGGTACTATTCACGATCGACATTGAAGGATCCATTGTTGTAGCTGTGCAGAGATGATGTAGAAAAGATGAGAAATGCGGTACTTGTGAATTTAATGTACGTGTTGCATGAGAAGAGCATCGACAAATATGTATAAGAAACCTCCTGTCTCAACTCAACACTTGAATCCTGCCACCGAACTCATGCAGAATGCATCAAAGTGTGTCCAAGATGCGCCGCAACAAGCCTATTGCTCAACACACTGCTCATCGCGGAAGATTCTTTCCTCTGCTTCGTTGAAGATATCCATCTCTGGCGAAGATAAAGATTAAAACGGGGATTATGCTGAGCAAGCGCGAGTGAGATGCTGATCTCCTGAGGTCATCTTGAACGACAGGATGCGAGTTGATGATGGAGTAAGAAATGTGGATTATGAAAATCTTTGCAGGACCAAGAAGAGCCGATAAGTGATGTTATCCACTCGGAACAACACGGCCCCTTGGGAAGCTGCGGGATAAATCGCCAGGAAGCATCGATGCGAGTCCTGGTACTTTTAGAGAAATGATCATCTTGAACCCAACTTTGGACGACAGGACTCTGGAGAGAATAGGCACACGTGATGAACCATACAGATTGCCTCGCTTGCTATTCCAAAATCTCAAACAGTAATTTTCAGACATGGCGGAGAAGCGCCTTTACCGTCTTTGCAGATGTTTGTTGATTTTTGCATGAAAAATTCCATGATCAGAATCGCAGCATTTGATTGATGCCGATCAAGTCACTCTGCCTATGAGGCGGATGTAAAGACCCTTGCGGTAGCTTAGCAAGATAACAAACGCAGTCAGCCAAAACACGGCATATATGACAGCTAAGTTTGAGGCCGGCACCATCAATGATACTGCCGGTAACCTTAATGATTATGTGGCTGAATTCTTTTTCATATGCCTATTTGCTCTAGGAATAATAAGCAGCGAAGTGGAACATGGATAGATGGTTCCACAAGCAGACGACACATTTGAAACACAACATACACCCGTTACACTCCTTAAAGAGAGATATTGCTAAGTAAGCAATTTTATCACTCTGCTGGATGCAGAAACTCATGCTCTACTCTATTAAAGTGGAATCCAAGCTTGCCATGCCATAATGAAAGTGCTGTCTAGGAAGCTGTGTCAGTGAATTCGGAACCCATTCGAATGAATGAAAAACAATCGCCGTCAAATGCTTAATGATGATCATGGACAGTTTCAAAGCCTATAAGATTCCACTGAAGAGACTCATCCTCGACGTCGACGGTGCGTTTTGGTGTATCGAAAATCAACTGTTGATCGGCGGTAGTGCAATACTGTAAGACGTAATGCCAATGTCGTACTACCTGATGGGATCCATGAAAAAAAAGCACATTACAGGGTTGAAGGAAGGTGAATGAGCCTTTGAATAGCCTTTAAGATGCATCGAAGAGGGGGTTGAGGCTGCTAAGCGGAAGCTAGTCTTCTTTCGGAAGCTCATACAGATGGCGGGCCCTCTGTCCTAAATAGGACTAAAGAAAAAAGGTTGTTTGGACCTTGTCTAAGTTTCCTCAACCTTCTCCTTCTCCTATCCAGTCGTAATCTTTCCTTTCAGCGGCTGTTATCGCTAGGAACTCACACTAGTGCACTTCCAAAGCATTATCGTGGAGCCACTTGTGTACCTTCGTACCACCCAACCTCATTTGTAAAGTACGGCCCGTCATACGACTATGCTTTGCGTTCACCTGGTTGCCATATCAGAGAGCTTAGATGGTTTGAAGTTGGATCTATGAACTATGCGAGGAAGGGTAGTGGTATTATGGATGGCATTGCGGGTGGCATCGCGAGTGGCTGCCTGTGCTTGAAGGCAAAGCAGATGCAGAAATCGAGGTTCTCAGTCTCTGGACTCAGGTCACTGATACTACTCCTATGAGTCTCAAAACGGAAATCTCCCATCCGTTATTTCAAAGTTCTACTATCACACCCATCTCACATGAAACCTGCCGTTGACTAAGTGTCTGGTGTTGAGATCAAGTTCTGTCCTCTTCCAGTGAAAGTGGCAGATTACGGCGAATTGAGTCTCGTGTGTTTTTTGTGATACACGGCGATGCCTTTCCCATTGAAGATACTCTGGAGTTTTCAAAGTTATTCAGAACATCGTCGCGCAATTCAACTAGATAAGAAGTATGTTGAGGTTTTGAATAGGTTCATCAATTACTAAAGTCCTTGTTACAAATACTCCAGATCCACCAGTAACCTTGTTATCCTTCAACGCCGGAAACAGTCATCTTCCACCGCCTACTATATTCCTTGTTCATACGTACGCTCGAATCGACGTCTTAATACACTCATTCAATCAGAGAATCTCGCCCTGCTGTTGCTAAGATGTATAGAAGGAGCCGCTGCGTTAACTAAAGATGAAGCCTTTTCTGCTGTCTCTTTGATGCCTGGGACTTCTAACTTCTCCATCGAGATCTCGGCCTTCTTGGCAACTCTTGCGGCGTTCTTACGGTTGGACATCTTTCTATATGTTGCAATATAGAAAGAAATAAACAGTACCAAGTAGGAGCTCAGGATGGTGTCGCCTGCAATGGCAGCCCATGGTTCACCAGCACAAGTTCCCACGTGAGGGAGAGATGGAACATATGTGCTGGTGAAGTAGTCCCATGAAGCGAAGTAAACAAAGCCAAGATCAATGACAAATTGGATGATTTGAAGGCGAGTAATCCATTGCTTCCATGACACACGGATACCACGAGCACTCTGGAAATAGTACCAATACATGACAACATGCACAGTTAAGTTCAGAGTGATTGGAACCCATGAGACAGAAGTGTGTCCGAGAAGTTGTGTATAACAAAGAAGGGCAGTCGCTGGGTGATGGTAACAGTGCAAGAAAGCTTTTTCATGTTAGCTGACATCTCTGATTCGCAAGTTATGCACTTACTCAGCGGCTTCTTCTTGACCATTAGGAAAACAGTGTCGATGAGCTCGACATACTTAGTGAGATAGTTGAGCTAAAAGTTGTCAGCTGCGCCACCTAGCGGTCAGGCATCCGAACTCACATAGTAAAGGACGACTAGTGGTTGAGTCCATCCATCTGCTCCACAAATGTTCTCATATAGACCATGTCTCCAGAGAGTTGGGATGAGTTGCTCAGCGAAGAGAGCAAGCAATGCTCCGCTAATTGCGGTGAGCATGAGGTTGTGAATTTTGAAGAGACCATTGAGCTTCAAAGGCTCACGAGTTCTCATGAATTCTCGTCCCCCAAAGATCACTACGAGATATACTGCAATCATTGTGACAGTCTCGGTGAGTGTGGACATTGGGGTCTTCCCAGGTACGAACTTGAAGTCGTCTGCGGGGTACCCCATAACTTTCGTCCAAAGATTGTTGAAGTTTGTCCATGGCGATAGACTGATGGGACCGATGACAGCTGAGCCATGAGTAAATCCGCTTGGGAAAGACATTTTAAAGGTGATGATACAATGGTGCTAGTTATTGGGAACGGAGTGTGAATTTGATATTGACAATGTTTAACTTATTGAAGATTCAGATTGGCTTTGAAAAGTCTGCGAGTTGCATTATATGAACAGGATTATAAGGTTGAGGGATTGTCACGAGCTTAATCGGTGACACCGATGATCATCCTGAGTGTTGGAATCAGGTATCCTTACTAGATGATCATTTACCTCTAAAGGACGATACGGTCAGCTTCTTTCAGTTGAGATAGCCACTACCGTCATATGTAATCACAGATTCTACCATACAAGTAGGTAGGTATGAGAAAGCTTGAAAGGTATGGTTGGTTGTTGAGTGGTTTCGCTGAAAATTACAAAAAATTAGAAAGGTCAGAGATCTACATTTCCACTACTCTTGGATCCATCGTCAGATTAGAACAGAAATATATTGGAGGAATGATACAGCCTACATACATGTGGTCCAGTTTTTAGCAAGGATGACCTAACATACCAATTGGAAAAATTTGCAATCCCGATGCAGCTTGTAGACGCCAACGCGAATAAGTTAGCCAAGATTTCGCTAAGCGAGAATAGCCAGTTCAACCAGTCAATGACAGATGTGGAGAGCCCCATCATAGCATCCCTCTTTCGAGGGGTCCTCTCCCAGCCTTGCTCACTACAATTGGTTGGTACAAAATCACACCGTCTCACTGCACCTGCGAAAGTGCTGTCGATCGCAGATAATCTCTCTTCCACCCACAGAGTCTTTCATAATCTTGCATAGATTCTGCGTTGAAATCTAACACAGGATCTTCTTGGCAGGCTGTTACTTGTTACCACAACATCAGATATCCACAGATCATACATCTCTCACCGTCTTAGTATCCTGTGTTCTAACGACTCCCTTCACGATTCAGATATGGCAATGTCGTTTATCCACCTTATTCACTTTCTTGTCCATGTCCTTGTCGATCAATTTCTGGAAATATCCATCCAACGTTCAACGTATCCTCAAAGGTTAATCTCAGTGCATTCAACCTTAAAGCTCCGATTCCGACTTGTTGGCACCTCGAAGTCCAAGCTTTACCGATCCAAGAAGTAATGATCACCTCCGAGATATCTCAATTGGGAGTTCCTTGTAAGGATTTAGGGTCTCCAACCATATCGCAATCTCCCGCACAAGAATGTAACTTGCCACATCTTGATATCGTTGATCACGGTAGATCCGACTACTATTGAACTCATTCATTGTGCAGCAAGTAAGAACTTGCTACAATTCGGGACTTAAGGCACTTCCTGGTACGGCTCGATCACTCCACATTCTCAGGAATGAAATATTCCGAACACACTTTAGACTTCGGCATAAGCGAATATTCGTCGGCGGCTGACGATTCTATGATTGCCTTGTTATTTGGATAACTTCGAATTTGGTTCATAACCATCTCGATTTCCACCTCGAATGCTGATCAACATTCAGACACAATTCACTCTCATCATATTCATATCCAAAATATCAAATATGGGTTTCACATTACTTCATCTTGTTGGGGCAGGAACAGTCGCTGCTTTTGTTACCTCTAAGACAACATCTTATCACATCTCTGAGGTGCTTCCATTAATTTACCTCATCACGATCCCATCATACATCATCCTCTACGTTTCATACATTTATCCTTTCTACATTTCAGAACTACGACATGTTCCCACTGTCCCTGGATTCCCTTTATGGGGCCAGTTCTTCACCATCATTACCACGGAATGTGGAGTCGCTCAACGGAAATGGCATCAGGATCACGGTCCCATCATTCGATATTTCTTCCCATTTGGTGCTGAGCGTCTTTCCATCGCGGATAATGCTGCCATTCACCAGATGTGTATCAAGAACCCATACAATTACCCCAAGCCCGTCCGCGCAAAGTTGTGGATGGTCCGCATTCTTGGTGAAGGTGTCCTCTTAGCTGAAGGGTCAGAGCATGTCCATCAACGCAAAGCTCTCGCACCTGGCTTCTCAATCGCCTCCATCAGAGCACTCACTCCCGTCTTTTGGTCCAAGTCTCTCCTTCTCGCCAGCTTGTGGAAGGAAGAGATGGCCGAGTCCAAGGTTACGACTAAGTGCTTTGAGGTTCTTGAGTGGCTTAACCGCACCACTCTTGATATCATAGGTCAAGCTGGCTTCGGAACAGACATCAACTCTCTTGAGCATCCCGAGACACCACTCCGCGAGGCTTATCGTCTCGTCTTTGCTTTCGATATCGGCTCCCGCATCTTGCATGGTCTTCAAGCTTTCATCCCTAGCACCAAGCACATCCCTGCTAAGATGAATCGGGACATGGAAGAAGCGCGCTCAATCATTCTCGATAAGGCGACTGAGATCATCACAGAGAAGGAAGGTCAAGCCGCTGCTCACACGAAGCACAAAGACATCATCGCTCTTATCTCAAAAGACAACCTGAAGATGAAAGAGGCCGGAGAACAAGGTCTTTCTTTCGAGACCATGCGCGATCAAGTCATGACCTTCCTCGGTGCAGGTCACGACACTACTGCCACAGGTGTAGCCTGGACATTACACCTCCTCTCAAAATATCCAGCCATCCAATCCAAGCTGCGCGAGGAAATCCGCACTCACCTGCCCTTCCTCTTTGATCCCTCAAAGCGCTACAACCGTGCCGAGCTCGAAAAGGCAGATGTCGACCAGATGCCGTACATGGACAATGTATGCCGCGAATCACTCCGCTATATCCCACCTATTCCCATGACAGTGCGCGAATCGATCGCCGATGACCGGCTAGGCGAATTCCATATCCCCGCTGGCACGGTCATCTACATGCTCGCCAATGCTATCAACCGATTGCCCATGTACTGGGGCCCCACGGCTGACGAGTTTGATCCGGATCGTTGGGACAACTTGCCTGACTCATACTGCACAAATGCGTTCATGACTTTCTTGCAAGGTCCGAGGGGTTGTGTAGGCCGCAAGTTTGCGGAGACGGAAATGAAGATTCTTTTGTGCTGTTTATTGAGTTGGTATGATTTTGAGATGGACGAGAATGTCCAGGATCCTGAGACGCTGAAGATGTGGAGGTTGGTGTTGCGGCCGAGAGATGGGGTTAGTTTGAAGGTTAGAACTTTGTAGATAGATTGAGTGGTGCGAGTTTGTTTGTATATTATCTGGTGTTCATGATGTGTGAGCCATCGAGCTCGAGTAATGCTATGCCAGTAATGAAATAATATGATTTCCCATAAATGCTTCACATTTTGTGATTGACTCTCACCTCCGCGATAACTACATTAGCCATAACCACAATGCAGGTTGGTATACCTAGGAACCCTCTGAGTATCTAGCACAATCATCTACCAGATTAGATACGAATTTCTTCCTTTACTTTCAACACCTAAAATCTGTTGCATTTATATTATACAGTCTATCAGAAATTTAATTAAAGTTCATTCATCGACATCAGCATCAACACAACTGTAATGAAACGTAAATTCCACGACCAGTAACGAAACTGAAAGACGTATAAACTAAGCTCGGGTTCACAATCTGACGGGCTCTGGTGAGGGTAATAGTTGATGGCAATATTTTTACTTCTGTTCTTAGAACAAAACACCACGTATCCAATCAGGGCAAAGAAACAGAGGTGAGGTGGTATATAAGATTGCATTGCTAACATTAGGTATCATAAATCACCTCAATTCAGTTCTCCTCTTCATCCAGTTCAGACCAACACCTGACAAATTATCAAACCTCCATCGCATAGTTCCCTTTCCACAAAGCTCACGACGACTTCGATTCCTTCAAATCCGAATACTGTCCATTCTTCGTAACTGTAACAGGATTACACACCGCGATGCCGATGCACAGATCATTCAAGAGATCAACATCTACAGTGGGATCCACGTCCAACGCGACGAGGTCCCGCTTTGCTGCGTTGATGTTCTGCTCATCCCTTGTTAGTTTTGGTTTACATTTATGGTTATCTGAGCAGTAAGATATAAAACCGAGAGTTTGGTACTGGTGAAAGACGGAGGGGAGATGTGCAGACATACTGATGCTGGGATTTGGGTCGGGAGAGCAACTGTCAGATCAAGACTGAGAAAGATGATCAGGAGCGGGAGCGTAAAATTCATTTTGAATATTTGATATGCGTGTTGCAGGATGCGTAGGTAGCTTCGTGTTTGTGAGATATATGATTTTTCTCGGTTTCTTCTAATGCAGAGAGAATGATGATGAGTCTTGCAAAGTCGATACTTTATGCATCCGAATACTTTAGCAATCAACTTAACCTGCATGTTTTATGTTCACGATTTGCTTGTACCATGACCTTACCCCCATACGTCAACAAACTCGGAAACTGAGAACCCACAGTGTTTGCCATTTCGGATTAGGATCTTCAATTCAGATATGGGAGATCGTTTCCAAATCGCTTCATGACAAGGCAATAGTTTCAACTCCCGAGTCCCTGCCTCGTACGTCAGTTTATTGAATTGATAACTTTTGCCACTCCACTTTCGTTCTTGGGAAACCTGAATGTCCACTGAAAACTATCATCTCTTGTTGTTTTGTTGCAATCCTAATCAGGAAGAAGAGTGCAAACTCAAAGACTGGGAGAAACCCAAAGGGATCTCCTCTTCCTCCACTTTCGGTATCTTTCTAGCGGTTAATTTTCTCCAAAAGTTCTCCAAAAGAGCCACCGACGTCCTTCTGAGCTTTGACCCCACAATGCATTTTGATAATAGCTCCACCTGCACCGTAGATCCGAATCCAGCAAGCGGTGCACTAAACACCATTTCCAACGAAAGGAAAACAAGCACTAGTGCTGGCGCCCTGGCTCCAAGTCTCCAACCAAACGAAAATCGGATCCATCTCCAAAGACCAATCGCAACTTCGATCCCTTCCCGCGATCTACCCGTGTCCTTCCCGTCGCCCAAAAAGGAAAAGCGACTAAGGGGCTTAAGCGAGCCTGCACTACATCTTAGAGCCGCAGATCTTTCGAACTTTCCGATTCGCTCATCAACACGGCCTCGGCTCCGTACTAGATCTTAGCTTTAGGGGAGCTAACAAAGGCAAACAAGGCTTGCCGCAGGTAAAGGTTCGCACCCGCTAAAACTCTAGGTCGGAGCCTCACATCCGTGGCAGATCTTGACACAATTGGCGGAGAGATGTGTTGGGCGCAGTGCGCTTCTAGCTTGATGTCATGTTTGCAAGCGTGTAGTCCGTTTCTTATCAATTGCAGGAGTGGGCGTCGGTGGAGCAGATCTTCATATTTACTATTATGCTTGATGGGATAAGGGTGAGGGTGAGGTAGGACATGCTAAGGAGTGGATGAGGGAACCACTGATGACGTTGATCATGATCAGCATAAAATGGGCATTTTGAAGGTATTGTTTTCCTACACCAAATTGGGTGAAAGTGGGATGACTTTCATGCAAGACAGAAGATCCCTGGGTGTTTCCTAAACTCAGCAGGTTAATATGGCAGAGTTGTGATTCCTCCCCATGAAAGTGATTGAGCATCACTGCGATGAGATAATCTGTAACGCCTTCATAATGACGATGATACTGCCATGGTAGAGGGCTGGTGGGATGGCTTATGTGAAGTATTGGTAACTGCCAAGGACGTGGAGAACCTTTACCACAAGCATTCTAGAGCTCCGTCAGTCCTTCTCCGTCCTCACGTGAATGGATTCCAAGCTCCTCGGCCAGAATGCAGGGTGCTGGAGCTGAAAATCAGGCCTGGGCGCGGGGCTGTCTATATTTCCTCATATCCATGTACCATATCTTCGTTTCCAGTGGTATTCCAAAGCCAGTAGTAATTTATCATCGTCGTCCCTGTGAACGAGTCTTTGTCAAGTTCTGTGCGATCAAAAGGCAGGATGCTCTCTATAGCCTCTCTCAGTCTTCGCTCATGGGCAATTTCCCTTGCGTTATTCCTAATCTCCTTTGTCATTTACAAGTACATCTCTATCAAGATCACAAAGAAGCAATACCTCGCCGAGTGCGTAAAGCGAGGATGCGCCCCAGCCCCAACACTGCAAAGTACCAATCTCCTCGGGACATCGGTGTTGAAGGAATCCATGAAGGCGACGAAAGAGCATCGAGGACCACAATATGTGATCGAGGCTATGAATTCAGTCGGGAAGGATGTGCACACTCTCCGCGTCCCCATTCTCGACTACGAGCTTCTGATTACTAGAGATCCAGAGAACGTGAGAGCTATGTTCTCGACTCAGTCATCAGATTATGACATCAGCACTCGTCGCGCAGATGCATTCATGCCTCTCCTCGGTGAAGGGATATTCACCTCCACAGGCGCACAATGGAAACACTCTCGCGCGCTCGTACGACCGCAATTCGCACGCGAGGAGATCTCGAATCTGGACTTGGTAGACAGACATGTGCAAATCATGCAGCAAGTTCTCGCGACTGGGACGGACAAGTGGACAGAGACAGTTGATTTGCAACCGCTGTTCTTCTACTTCACACTTGATACCGCAACTGAGTTTCTTTACGGTCAATCGGTACATTCTCAATCTGCCATGGCTCCAGCACTGGCAAGAGAGTCCAAGTCCTGGATCGACGGCGCAGCATTCTCCCACCACTTTGGCGCAGCGAAGCATCTTGTCGACAAGCGCGGCGCACTGGGGAAGTTTTACTGGCTTATGCCCATGAAGGAAATGAAAGCTCACTGTGCCGAGATCCACAAAGTTATCGATACAATGATCAGCCAGCGTCTAGCCATGAATAAGGGGAAGCGCGATTTAGGCGAGGAGAAGTCGCGAAAATTCGTCCTTCTCGACGAATTGGCTAAGGAGACGCGGGACTTGAGAGAGCTGCGGAACGAAACGCTGCATACTCTGATGGCAGGTCGTGATCCCACAGGCGCACTGCTGGGCTGGGTATTCTACTTCCTCGCACGCAATCCGGACATGTACGCCAAGCTCCGCGAGATCATCCTTGCTCAGTTCTCGCGCGACTTGTATTCTGAGATTGATTTCTCTGATCTGAGAAGGTGTGAGTATTTGAAATGGGTGTTGCATGAGGCAATTCGTATCGTGGCTGTCATCCCCATGAATGAAAGGGTGGCGTTGTGTGATACGACATTGCCGAGAGGAGGAGGCGAGGATGGCACCAAGCCGATTTTTGTGAGGAAAGGCATTCAAGTCTTGATACCGCTGTATGCGATTCAGCATCGGCCGGATATCTGGGGTGAGAATCCTGATGTTTTTAGGCCCGAGAGGTGGGATGGGAGGCGGATTGGATGGGAGTGGATTCCTTTTGGTGGCGGTGCGAGGAAGTGTCTTGGTCGTAAGTCTTCCTGGCTTTTTTGTGTTGAGAGCGTGTGCTAACGTCAGGTTAGAACAGTTTGCGTTCACGGAGGCGAGTTATCTGATCGTGAGGTTCTTGCAGAGATTTGATAAGTGTGAGAATATGGAGAGACCAGGGAGGATTCAGTTGCATACTGCGATTGAGAATCGAAGTGCCACGGGCGTGCAAGTAAGGTTTCATGAAGCGGTGTAATCTGGCTGATGTTGTATTGGGCAATAATTCGTTGGGTTCATCTCATTGGAGATAGTGTAGATAGAGTACGGGTTTTATGAAGTTGTAGTAATCCCACTTGAATGAAGCACTTTGTTTCGTGGAATTATATTCGTATTACTTGATTGATAGCAAGTGTGTCGCTCAGGTATATCAAGTAGACTTTTTCCTTTGGCGTTCTTTCATCGGCTCTACTGGTGAAAGTATGCTTTGGCTAAGACGTAACAGATGAGCTGAAGCGAAATTGAAAATTTGTCAAATAGAAGATACTACATCTAGTTGGCATAATTCCGTGCATCCAACTTGCTTTTATTATGCTAATACACACTAACAGTTCAATTTATTTAGTAGTGATAGTCAGTATTCATCGTCATATTCTACACACGCAATTGGCTTACTGTACCAGCGGTTACCGGGCGAGATTCCCATAACAACTCCACAAGCATAAAATTTCTAACTATGTATCCCCCAAAGTATGTAGTAGTCTGGTGACGCTCAGACGGCAATCATCTTGATCCCTGAAAGCTTGGCACAACACTTTAGTTGCTGCGTTCGACATCTGCAGGTTACGAATCCTGTCTCCTTAGATGTGTTGAATTAGATCGGCCATGCAGAGCTACGTCTTTTCGATACAGTTATGAAGCCAGTACGCCTAGCTTTAGTACTGACTTTTGGTGTTGCTCAAGCTTTCAATATTGACCAGGGGATGAAGAGCTGGAATGTGTGATCCTCGGATACCATCTTGTATTGAGCATCTTGATGTTGTACTGCAATTGTAGGTAGTAGATAGAGATAATATTCGGCTCATGGTGAAATTCTTGAGTCTTTGGAGAGCTTTGATGTGTGACCTTGAAGGCAAAAACTTTCTATGCGCAGAACATGAATGAACACCAAAAAGCAACAAGCAAGAGATCGGCTGGCTGTATACATCCATCTGCTCCCCACCACGCTTCAACATGCCAATGACTTCAAACGATCAGCAGCACATGCAATATGAATATCATTTAATGGTGTCCTTGATATCGTCCCAGCTGATAGCAATATTTTCTTGCTAAAGCTTTCTAAACAAATGCATCTGAAACTTGACATGATCTAAACTAATTGGGAACTTAAGTCCTTCCTCATACTTAAACAGACGATTCTCGTCCCTGACCAGCTCTTTCCATGCAGGTTTAGTAACTACACCAGGAGAGACAAGCTTCCCCATGACTGCAAAGTCTAAGAGGTCGCTCATCCGGAACCTCTTCTTTTCCTTACCTGCTTCGGCCGCTTTCACGGCACCATCTGATGGTAGCTCTAGGCTATCAATGACCAGAAGCAGACTATCTTTAGGTGCTGCGAGTGTGATTTTGAGAAGTAGAGCTGTGGCTTTAGCGATGGAGGTAGTGTGCAGGTCGTTGAGTGTAAAGAAGAACGTGATGAGTGTCGGAGCTGGTCCAACAATGGCAGCCAACTCCTCTTGATTGGATCCGAGGATAGTGCTTTGTAGGAATGAAGTGTTTACCAAATCAGGAGAAATGAAAGATGCATTTTTCATAATGGCGGATTCACTCGCGTATTTCGAGAGGACTGGGGGAGTTTGTAATCCTTCCTTGAGGTGTGACAATACTGGATCCCAACCAGCCCTATCCACCAGGTGAAGATCCATAAGCGGCCCGCTTGAGCTTGGAATTTGTGAGACTCCATCCGCTTGAGACTGATTGAAGCTCAAATCCTGTGTCTTGGTTGGAGCATATCGAATATGGCGTAGCGCAGCTGCGAAGGCCATAAGTTCGGTTGGCCCTCCACCAAAACAGAGTGCCCTCGACACGCTCTTCGGCTCTCTCTCATCTCTAAGTAGACTCTCAACCCAAATCTCATCTCCGAAATCATTGAAAATCCCCACAAGCACAGTAGAAAAACATAACGACCTCACAGAACTCCACCTCACAACATAAGCTTCCATCCAATCTCGCCTCGAGAACGCCTTCTCAACATCACCCTCCTCTAGCGCCAGTCTGACATCCTGCAGCATAGGTTTGAGAGTCTCGTACTCAAGACACACAGGGAACGATGTTCTGAGGACATTGAGGAGAAGTTGCTGGAGGGGCAGTGGCAGGTATTTCTCTTGAAGAGTGGGCATAGGCGCTGACTTGGACTGCACAGCTCTTGCCGGCTGCTTTGCTGTCTTCTTGATAAACCCTGGGCCTTTGAAGCCAGGTCTCTCTTTTGGAGCGGTAGGAACAAAAGGTGCTTTAATGAGGGAGCTTGCGCTTGAGGCGACGGGGTGCTTGCGCTGTGATTTCTCCTGGCGGACGTATTTGCTCATCTTGATTTCTGGGCTCGATACACAAAAATATGAGCTTATCTTAAATTACTGAGAGATTCGATGGCCTTTTGGCTGGCTGAACGTGCTAGTATGCTGTCGTGTTGATGTTTAGAGTCTAGAAAGCTGGAGTTTCGGAAATTTTGTGTGACGCACGTGATAAGGTTGAGGTCAGCTGATATGTAGTGATTCAGCTGGACGGAAGAAAATGAGGAAATATTAGGACAGACAACTCAAACCCTCTAGAATAACATTGAGTTGATAGCCCACTATATGAAGAGACGGATTTCTTATCTTTAATCTCATTCAAAGGCATACTTCATAACGGTCATATATTCAACAGATGAGAATAATCGAGGATTTCGAAGAATTAGGATACAGCAAGATCTTCACCTACTTTATATAGATATACAATTCATCTTCATCATTTCCTTAATGGCAGAACGTTAAGTAAACAAATGCAGGTTAATTATTTTGATTACTATTAGCCGACTAGCTAACCTCTAGAAGTGTCTCAATGTATCCTAGGATCGATGAGAAGGTATTTCAGAATTATGTTGGAAAGCATTCGTTGAATAATGATAGGATTGGAAAGATACATATTCCCGTCACTTCACCCCATATAGTTCATCCCCACCCAGATATCAATAACCCCCTCAATCACTCGTCAGACCGATATACGCCCCTCCAACCGCCATAGCAACCTCCTCCGGTCTTGGTTCTACTATACCACCATGTTTGATCGAACTCCTCTCACGATAGACCTTCTTGCCTAGCTTTGTGTTTCTTGACGTGAAACAACTGTTACGCGCTGTTCTGCCTGACAGGATCTGATCCTGATCGTCATCAAGGCCATGATAGAAACTCATGTCTTTCCCTCTGCCCTTGCGATCCTAACCTGGGAATGAAAGTTCTCTCTCCGGCTTCATATCAGAATCACTCTCATCCTCAGCTAGCTGGACTCTCTTTCTCTCCTGCCTTTGCGCTTTCCTCAAAGCTACTCGATCGCGCTTCTTCAGTTCAGCGAGGTCTTCGGAATCAGTGGCCGTCGTATTGGATGGTGTGCTCTTCGCCAAATCTCCACTTCCACTTCCACTTCCAAGAGAGCTCTCCCTACTCACGCCACCAGCTCCTGATTCAGTAGACCCATCATCTTCGCCAAATCCCAATAGCAACCTCGCCAGCAATTCTCCCTCACTCGTCAAGAAACTGGCATCGGCTCTAACCCCATCCTCGAACTGCCATTGCTGCGTCTTGACTTCCCTGACCAGCCCGTCTACTAGTCTCTGTCCATTCAGTCCGCCGATGATGAGTTTTCCAGCCAATTCAGCACAGTTAGCACAGAGTAGCATCCCGCAGCCTCCTCGTTCATCTTCATATGCATGCTCATAGTCTCCATTTCCGAAAATCTCTTCCGCCGGAGCAGCGCATTTGAACTCCGCGAAATTAGGACAGATGGAACACCACTTCGCATCAATGAAATACCTCGCACCCACCAAATCGCCCTCCAACCACGCCTCAGATGACTTCTTGAATTTCTCGAAGCTATACACCCACCCATCCTTCTCGGCCTCCGTAAGCTGACGAATGACATGGTTTTGGCAACTCAGGACATCGACCCTGGCTGAAGTACAATCAATACACATATTGCTCTGCTTCGCACCCCTCTCCACAAACCCACCCATGACTTCTTCAAACCCATGACCGCTCGGATCATAGAACCCCTCCACACTGAGTGGGTTCGCGAGGTCATAGTCTGGGAGAAGGCCGTGGAGACCATAGAGCGGGTTGAAGCACCATGAGCAGGGGTGCTTGCTAGCCGGGTCGGGAATGTAGTTGAAGCAGATGGGGTGGCAGAATGCGGTCGTGATGAAAATGTGGCGATTGCCTGATGTGAATCCTATTAGCTGTATGCTCGCTGTGTTTCCATAGCTATATTTGTTCTTGTTCGTGTTGGACGAAGCGAAACCTAGAGAGCCGCTCCGTCCAGATGTCAAGGCGGTGTAGCATAACTGAGATTGGAACTGAGAGTAGGTGGTATTCTTGCCTTTGTTCTTTCCGAGTCTCTTTTGTCGCTTCACGACCTTCTGTTCGAGCTCTGAGTATATCTTCTCAGTCTGCAAACCCGGTGAGTCTTCCTCTCCATCATCACGACGTGCCCGCTTATGGTTCACTGCATTTTTGGCTTGCGATTTGTTGACCTTGGCGCTGCGGGTTTTGATCCGATTTGCTTCCTCTTCGACCATAGCCGCGAGCTGGGAAGCTGGGATGTACACAAATTGGCAGTGCTGGTTTGTCTTTCGACAGTTCCTGCATGGACCTGCATCTTGCTTGGTTCGCAGCGAACATCTCATGTTTGGTGTGCCACGACATTGGTTACACCATATATACTGACGAGGTCGGACAGGTAGTGGGCTCGGAGAAGGTGACTTAGGTGCTCTTAGTGATTGACTTTCGGGGGTGGAGTGAGCACGGACATCATTGATTCTCCTGGTATTCTCCTTGAGAGGACCGGCGATACAAACGAGATTTTGGTCTTCGCAAGCTTTGCAGGAGGTCTTATCTTTGCCTTTGTTCCGACGGTAGGAACACTGAACACGCTTGGCTTTGCATCGCTCGCAGTCTCGTTTGAGATTGGGAGGAACGATAAGCTCGCAGTCTATGTCAGCGTCCTCGCATGCTTCACATGGATAGTCGTGGCCGTCATCAATGAGGGTACAGTCATCATTGCCTGCCACAAAGCAAGCTTTACAACCTCGACGTTGTGGATGACCGATGGTCAATTGCCCGAGGGTGAGTCCATCAGCTCTGTGGTACTGTTAGTATCTTTCACAAGAGCAACAGAGTGGCGTAGTATACCTTTGCGGGATTGTAGTCTTGGTCTTTACAATTCTAGATCGTCTCTTTCTCCCTCCTGAGTTCACAATCTTATCGTCCTCAGATAGCTCTTCCTCATTTTCATCTGAATTCTCGTCTTCTGAGTCAGGACCCGGTGTGATAGAGCGCAAATATGCCAAACCAGCTTGACTTTTGAGCGTAAACTTGACAATTCCATCAAAGACTTTGGCTTTTGGACTTCGCTTAGGCTTCGAATTGCCTTCTTCGGCCTCGTCATCCAACAATTCGACAACTTTGGCTCTTCTACGAAGCGACCTCCTCCTAGCAGCCCTCTTCTCTTCTGTAGGATCATAGTCTCCACTGTTATCCTGGTCGATAAAGGCTGTTGCACCACCGATCATATACTGTCTCGTTGCAGCTCTCTTCTTGCTACTGTTGAGTAGACCCATCTGTCTCAGCTGTTTCATAATGGATCCCGTCCCGAACATGGAAGGCTTGTCGTTGCCATTGTTCTCCTTTTCGAGACTGGCGATAGCTTTATTTTTTGACTCATCCCCTGAGGATTCGGTATCCGAGTCTTCGCCCACATCTATGTGTGAGGCTTCACCCACTTCCACGTCCATGATTGTTTGCCGAGTGACGAGATTCCCGCTAAAAATAGGGTTGGAGGATCGGCTATGTACCTTATCGAATGTGAATGTTAGCTACATACTGAACAAAGTTTAACAAAGCGTAACAGGTCTAGAAATGATGCATATTCTTTTGCTTTCATCAAAAAAAAAAATACTGATCTGAGATCCCAGGAGTTGCAGCTCAACATTGTTTCTTTCAACTTTGCCTCCGTGCCACTTGACATGATATTTGCCTTGAAGATGAATCTGCTCAAACGGATACCGTCCCGGATGTTTCGTGCGAAGCACATTGAGCTAAACAAGCGGAGACGATGCGCGAATTGAAGAAGTGAAGACGAACTTCGGCTGTCAATCACAGTTGCAACCACTGTCATTCTTTCGAAAGAATAGCTTTCCGAAAGTCGAATTTGTAAACACCAACGAACGCGCCATGAAGGAATGGGTATTAGAGGTGAACGCGGGAGGTAATGATTGAGCTCAAAGCAAATGAGAGAGACAAATAAGTACAGACTAACCAAGCTTACGAAAGATAACGGACGAAAAGTAGTGAGGTGAAGGCGGTGAGCCAGCTCCAGAGCATGCTAAGCGAGCTCGGCAAACCAGAAGACAGACGAAATATACAAGGCAGCCCAAGGTGTGTTGGAGAGGGAGTTATGTATGGTGAAGGTGAAAGGCGGCGAGATGTCTTGGTAGTAGAGAAAGTCCCACTGAAAAGGAAACAATGGTGGAGGTAGAGGTAAAGTTGAAAGTAAAAGTGATGGTGAGGAAGTGAATGTGGCCCAGGATATGGCACAACAGGACATGGGAAAGTGCATGGATGGCTTGTTGGAAGATGAGGTTGTGAATCGTAGAAGGATGTTTGCATCAAAGAGAGTTGGCTTACCTGGGCTTTGGCTGAGCGGGCCAAGTCTTCTTAGGGGGATGCCCAAGACATCAACTCCAAGGTCAAAGGTGAAGGAGTTCAAGTGAGACCTTGAATTTGATTTATCTTTGAAGGAGCAACTGCGTAAGCTATCTTAGGTATGCTTCTTAATGCTACTTGGAAGATATGAAAAATATCCTATTGTGTTGGTGATATTTTGTTATAAGGTTGTGAAGTTTTTGTGGTGTTGTGGTGTTGTGGTATTGGGCTGTCGTGGGAGTTAACTCTCGCGCAGTAGGAAAGTCAAGTTGAAATCACTCCAGCCGAGACCACATCGATATGTCTACTCAAGTATAAGCAGACTTGATTTGAGCCCTTCCTGAATTCAAATGTAACCCGGACATCTAGCTTGTCTCTCTCTGGACATCAGAAAGGGAGTCTCTTAAAAATCATGGATAGGTAAGCTAGCTACTACGACCGAAATTCATTAAGAGATTCGAGACGCAAATCAAGTGTTGTGATACCTCGATATACCACCTGTAGCACAAGCCAAAATTCAAGGTAGAGGCGTGATACACCCAAAATATATAAAAAGTCTTCTCGAGAGAAATGGCAACAGTGGCACCCTCGCTGTCGCTGTCGCTTAAATGTCTCCACAAAAACTCTTCACCAAACACGACAAGTCGAAAATAAAAACAATCGCACAAAAGAGTAGCAAAACTCAAGGACTTTCCCAGGGAGTCCTTTAGAAACCCTCTCCGCAATGAGGATTTTAAAGCCGGAATAGCAATAGACCGTGGCGTCGTAGCGGTTGTCGCCGTTTTTGTTGATCCACCCCAAGCAGCTTTGACCAGAAACTCAACGCCTGCCAATTGCGCCATAGAGCCCGCCTTGCTGCTTGTGTTGAGGAATGTGGCAGAGGTTGAATATATTAATCTCGGAACTGGTTCAGGGGTCCTACAAATTGATTTTGCGTGCTATGACAACAACCTGCTGTTCATTTCAAAGCTTAGGTTGAACTACGTGATCTTTGAAGAGAAGAAGGTCAATAAAAGAACCTTTCATTAAGCACTAAACCAAGCATATGAGCATCAAAGAAACGCCTCTGTTCCAATAACGGATATACCACAACCTACCTTACCTATGTAACTTCTAAGCGCATTGTTCTATCCACGTTTAAATTTTCTACTCTTGCGCAACCTCACTTCCGTTTCCAATCACTTGATCTCCTTCACTACACCCCTCTCTACTGGAATGACAGTGGAATTGAATTTGGCCATCGTAAGCCCAAATCTAGAACGAACTCGAGGTTCCCAGTTTTCAGCAAACCGTTCCTCGGTAAGCATAGGTGTGAGATCCGACACGGAACCTCCGAATAGCGTGAGCATTGTTGATGAGCTATTTTGGGAGTTAGTAAAGTGAGTGCGTGTGACGAGAAGAAAGCAACATACTTGGAACTACCAAAGAAGTTGTGAAAAAAATTCTCGGAATAATCTTTGTTCGTCTTCCTAGCATCAATCCTCCGCTTAGACAAGGCCCTTGACAAATCAGGGATTGTCAATCTGGGACTTCCATCAGGCATTGTGGCCGTTGCCTCTGCAAACAATTCGGCAACCAGCTTCAAATCTGGCTTTGATTGATCTGCAACCAGTGCTGCATCAGCTCGTGTCAGACTTGCATCGTGCTCAATAGCGTTGTGCTTGCTCAGTTCAGCGAGATCGAAGTGGCCAGACCAGTACGACCGCTCGAGGAAGTCGGCAGCAAATTTGGGAACGAAAAAGCAAAAGGAGGGTGCGAAGTTGAAGGTTTGTCGAGTTGCAGTTGTGAGTTGTTTAAAGGTTACGTTCTTGCCGTCGTGAGGCAAAATACCGTGGTTTGCCATGGCATTGATCATGGGGCAGGCTGATCTTGAATCTCCTTCTCCTGGAGGGATGTATGCCGGCCAGACAAGGCCATGTCCAGCTGCATGAGGAGGAATAACATTTCCTGGCTTGTAACTTGGTGTGACAATATTTAGAATCAGAAGAACGAAATCCCAGGCAAGTACGAAAAGACTAATGAAATGCCCCGCGAGCTTGTGAAGAAAGGCCATGGTGAACCGAATATGGAGCGGATTATTAACGAGAACGATGGGTTTCACCGTCAATGAGGTGGTTGTTAAGCTCCTTATGAATCTCACACCCCCTCGCTCAGAAGGTAGCGCCACCAAAGAGGACAAATGCATGGCTGCGAATAGGATGTCCCCGCGAGCGTAACACAAGTCTCAGCTTGCATCCCGATCAGTACGGATCATCCCGCCTGTCACAAAAAGAAAGGTAAGCTTAAATTGAACAGAAGGTACAGTTGCAAGCAACATAAGTGTGTATCAAGAGCAAAGGAGATTGATACTGGCGATTGTAGCACGATGTTTTCGCGAGTTCTCACAGCAGAGACTCAAGGCAACAGATTAAGCGTAATATTGCAATAGATACTATATTTCGAGTGTTGCGAGTTTGTTGAAAGAGCTAGACTACACTTGATTACTTCTGCATATGCCTTTCTGATAATGTCTCATTTTTGGATGGAGGTAGTGGCTGCTGAATAACGTACACCGACAAGTCCTATGAACGATTGGCCACGAAAGAATGGTAAGACGGTAGCCTTCGTAAGCCTGGCGGCTTCATACTATGCCGAAAGACATTGATAGCTAGATAGAACACATATGATCGTTTAAAGAGTCTTTGAAGGGAAGCAGTACATTGAGTATTTATGGATATCAAGAAGTTCCAGCGGCGAGAAGTGTTGTGTTACCTACTGAGGTACCAGGTAAGGTAGTTGAAGCAAGCTACACGTGATAACGCTTAAGTCACACCAAAGTGCACTACTCCTAAGACAGACTAGACCCATCCTGCTAGCCCCCCGCACCACCTTTCACAGCCCAAACTTTTTCTTCCAAACTTATTCATCCTGTTCACTTCCTCTCTTTCTCTCCTCAACCAACCATGAATTGATCAACGACGAACCCCATTCCGTTTCGGCGGGATGCGTTTACTTCTTATTCGTCACGGGGAGACCGTTGACAATGTTGCTGCAGTCTAGTATGCTCTTTCATTCCCATCGTCAAGCTAGGTCTAACAATTTCAGTGCAGGTACCACAGACTCGGCATTGACAAACCATGGCGTGCTGCAAGCCGCGCGACTGGGTGCGCACCTAGCATCAACCGATGTCAAGGTTGCCCATATCTTTTCGTCAGACTTGCAGCGCGCTGTGAACACAGCAGAAGCTATACGCACCGTGCAGGCTTCGACACCACCCGAAACAACCAAGCTCGAAATCCTCCGTGAACAAGACTTTGGTTTCTACGAAGGCAAGAAGACAATCGAGAGACCACGAGATGCCACTGGTAAGAGTGGCAAAGAGGCACATGCAGGTGTACATCGAAATACCCCAGGCTTTCGAGAGGTCGAAACAAAAGACAGCATGAGGTCGAGGATGAATACCTTTGTTGATGCACATCTTGTGCACTTGATACGAGATGTCCAGCCAGACCATACTGTTGCGGTCGTGGCTCATGGTATCATATTGAACCATTTGTGGCGCGCCATTCTGAAGCGGTTCGACTCTAAGAAGGTCACGGTTTCGCGAAGCATTCAACTTTCGGATAGAGGCCTTGAATATCTGGGTGGATGGTCCAATACCGGCTACCTGGACTTGGAGATCATTCAAAAGCTTGATTCTGAAGATCGTGATGCCCAATTAACACCACAGATGGCCAAATGTTTTCCGGATACCATCAAGTCATCACAAGACGTTGAGGGCACCAAAAAGGCGCCAGTGACCAATCTCCACCTCATGTCACTTGCGGTAAAAGCAGTGAACAATCTAAAACACCTGAAGGGCTTGAAGAAGACTCGAGGTGGTTTGGGAAGTCTGAAACATGATTCCTCGCAAAAAACCATGGATTCCTTCTTCAAGAAGAGACGAACGGAATGATTTCGACCTTAGCATAGATGACTCTCATTTCGAACACGTCTGCTCTACTTTTCGAACTTGGGTCTCACCTCGCCAATCAAACATCTAAGATGATTATCCCCTTGCCATAAGCTTTGTATCTGCTGAACCCAGTCCCGACCACAATCCGATCTTGTAAGTGAGCTTTTTTCTTCTTTCTAATTCCCATATTCGCAATATGATGAACTATTATTGTAGACCTGTTCTTACTCTTCGTGGGGATATACATAGCCCATCGGCTTCTGAAAGCGATCCAAAGATCCACAAGACTGAAATTTATGTTTTGTTCGACAGAATTTTCTAACGATCGTATATAGGACGTGCACATCCCTCCAGCATATTGCTGTCTCAATGGTACTGGTCCTTACTATGTATGTGGTTGAAGATTGAGCATAAGTATCACTTGCCGAGAGACGAATTCTTCAGCATGGAAAGGGAACATAACATGCTTAGGTCAAGCTTGGTGATTATGTTTGCATTAATTAGATTTTCATTCATCTACTAGATTAATAACACATCCTCTACATCCAAACATCCTTATTTTTTTTACAAAACCATCAACGCCCGCGAGTCAAACTGATACCTTTCCGTCTAATTTTCTTCATCTGTTCCATTAACCCCCCCTTCTTTTTTTCTTACCCAAGCCATCAACCAATGCATAGTTGCCATCTACAACACAACCAAAGCACCAACAGCCAACCCCACCAACGCAACCACCGCCCTCTCCCTGATCGTCACCCTCCTGCCTGCCGCCGTCGCGCCGGTCGACCCTGGCACAACACCCGTCCCTATCGTCGTCACCACCGACGGCACAGTCGCCGTACCCGTCAGCGTGACGACGCTGCCTCCAGCCGTGGTGATGGCAGTTGTGAATGTTGTGACGACACCCGTGGTGAAGGTACCGGTTGAAATGGTCAGAATTCCAACGCGTGCTGTGGTTGTGGATGTTGATATGGGTGTGGAGGTGGTAGAGGTTGGGGGCCGGATGGTGCTGGTGGAAGTTCCGGTTGTGCTGGTTGATGATCTAGATGATCCACCTGTTCCGGATGGTGTAGAGGTTAAACTTGAGCTTGAGGTCAATGAGGGCTTGATTGAGGAGGTGGAGTTTGAGATACGGCTTGTTGTATTAGAATTGGATATTGCGCGACCAGTAGGCGTGGATGTCAACTTCGAAGATGTTGATGTTGGGACTGAGATGGTAGTTGTTGATGAGAGTGGCGGTAGGACAGTACTATTTAACATCAGTTTAAGATCGCTTAACACTTTCGACATATTCAGCACCGTGAATTCAAGTCCTGCATCTCAATACAAATCCATAAAAAAAACCGTAACAATAACCCAGTCAAAATAAAAGGTAAAAAGGTAAAAGGGACACAAACGTAGAAGTGTGAGGCACAACAACGACACCAGCACTGCTGCTGCTGCTGGTAACAATCACCACCACTGGGACAGTCGTTTTGGACGTTGGGAGTAGCGAATACATGGACAACACCTCGTTGGCGGGAGGCAGCGAATCCATGGAAACAACCTCGTCTGCTGGGGGTGGTGAATCATCCATGGACAGCACCTCGTCGGCTGCTGTGGCTGTGGAAGGGGGCCCTTCGTCGTCCACCAGGGCAGCGGAAACGATTGTTGCGCTGACGGGGATGATGGTTATGGCTGCTAGGCTGAGGGTGAGACTTGCGGAGAGCAGGGCGAGGGTGGGGTTGATGTGGACCATTTTGAGGGTAGCTTGGGAGGTTGGTTGATTGGGCGGTTGGAGTTGATGGGGATTAGTGACTTGAAGTGTGGTGCTGGTATGGTGGAGAAGGAGCCGAGAAGGTGTGAATGTGAGATGTGATAAGACAAGGTGAAGTGAAATGAATCTGCGAATGATGGCTTATGATATCTCTGCTTTCGTGCTCTTCAAAATCAACTCTAGACCGCAGGAAATGGCAGAGATATATACCTCTCCCATCAAGAGCCATTCAACTAACACGACTCACTTTCACTCTTACCTCTCTTGCCCATCTCACCCATCCAGTCCTCTCCCATAAACTTGTTTTCAACTGGAACACCCGTTTGATGTCTTTGGAGCTTAAACCAGTGTCAACATATATATTTCTCCATCATTTCGCCAAAGCAGTACTCTTGTCTCATTTGCAATCGGCACTCCGTCGTCGATTCATCTAAGCGATCAAGATGCTGCAAAGGCCGTGGTGCAATCAATCCGGCATTGGGGTACGACCTTGTCAGCGAGATTGTGTGATTGCGACTCAATCGGGCGAGAACGGTCCTTTTTGCGATTCTTTGCGTCGCTCTTCTAGGGGGGATCGTCGATGAGGTCGCGTGTCGTTGATGTGGTGTTTGCTTTGGGGAGTTGGCTGGGTTAAGCGAGGAATGCGGCTACACTGGTTTCTGGACTTGATCGCCATGACGGCAATGGAGCTTTGACCTGAGATAAGACTTTGAGATGTGGATAGAGATGAGAAACCTGAACTGAGATGAGATGAGCGGAGCGGAGCTGGATGGGAAGAAATTAAGAGGGTGTGTGCTCCGTTGAGCCAGCTAGAAGAGACAGCTTCTAGATATGAATCAAGATTTATTTGCTGACTTTGGAGTTGGTAGGTTGATGTCTGTAATGAAGGCTGAAAGCGGCTTTGGTGCATAATAGTGACTGTAATTGTGAGTACGAGAACTGATGTACACAAAACCAGAAGATCGCTTCCTAGACCGAGGTTGCTGTGTGTTCGCTTCGATGCTTGGATGTGAGTTATGACGAGAGCTTTGCTTAATCACCATATGCCAGATCCGGAGGAAAGTTGAAAGCTCGAGCATACTTCCTGCTGAAACATGCAAGTATTGGAATACATTTATTGCGATATCAATATAGCCAGCCAGCAATGTCTTCACCCCGCACAGCACTCACTATGTGTTCTCAAGTGTGTAAGATTGAGCATCCTATAATGAAAAATGCAAGTTGTCAAGTTTAGAGCAAATTCAAGGTCTGAGAACTGTAGTTGGAGAGAAAGGTATGAATTTGCTTCTTTCTATGCTTTTGAATGCTGTTCTTCGCGTCCAATATGCCATCTAACTATTGTAGTGTCATGCATAGCACCTCAATTCCAGAGAAAATACCAAAAGCAGACAATAACACCGGAGACAATCCTCCTAACCTTAACCTAAACCTCAACGTTCTCAAACATAAAAGTTGGCATCCCAGGAACCGCTGACTCGGCCTGAGGTGCCAAGCCTTCAACCTTCCTCTCTCCCTCGACGACCACACCACTCTTGCCTCCCTCATCCACTCGCACAATCTCAATAACCGTGAGACCAGCAGCTTTCTTCAAGCCCGGAGTCATTTTCACCAAGGTAGAAACTTCATCGAAAGCAAGCTTGCGGTCAAATACTAGATCAGGCTTCTCACCAGACATCAGTCTTGTCTTGAGACCTTGCACGAATGGCATGGCCTTCTTCATCTCACCCATCTTTGCGATCTTGCCTTTAAGCTCCTTATCGTTGATAGAGTTGGTCTTTGGGTCCCAGTCTTCGCGCATGAGATCAATGTACTTCTCCTGCCAAGTGGGGAATTTGGCTGCTGCGAAGATCGTCAACTTCTTAGGCTTCTTGAGGTCATATCCAATATCCTTGCCCTTCGCCTTCTTCTTCTGCGCCATAGCCTCAGCAGAAGTGATATTTGATGCTGTGAGACGAATGTATTCTCTTGCAGCAGTCAAAGCTGGGATTGGTGCTGGTACAACGGGGTACAGCTCGTTTTGGATGGTTGAAGGCTTGTTGAGGACTTCGAGCCAGATATATTCGGACCAATGGGGAGCGATGACTGTGAGGAGAAGAGCCTGGAGTTCGATGTACTGGAAGACGAGATCCTTGTGCATCTTCATGCCTGCTGTGGCACTGGCTTCTCGGTAGAAATCTCGAGCCGATGTGAAATCATATAACGCAGACCGAAGTGCGAGCTTGTAGTTGGTCGCTGCATAGTGTTCCTTTGCCTCGCAAACAATTGAATTCATCTCGTTCTCAAAAAGAGCATCGAGGTAGTCATTCTTCTCCCCGGAACGAAGATTGGCTTCATCCTTTACCTGCTCTTCACACCATTCTCGGAGATTAAAGAGACGGAGAATGTTGGTATCAGCAACATCCTCTTCGAAGTTAGCATCTGCTACTCCATCACCTGCATCAGCAAGAGCAATTCGGCTAGCATCAGCACCATACTTTTTGACCATATCATCGAGAGTCAAGAAGTTTCCAGTAGACTTTGCCATCTTCTCACCATTCAAGAGCAAGTGACCATTGGCACGGACTGACTTTGGCCAGTATTCTGGTGGGAAGATTGCAAGATGGATGTAAAGGAAGAAGGTCAGATGGTTGGGAATGAGATCCTTGCCAGAAACTCTCATATCCAGAGGATACCAGTACTCGAATTCTCTTCGCATGGAGGCAAGTGCACTTTCGGGGATCTTGCTGCTGAGCACATCATCTGAAAGCTCGCGTCTGGCAAAGACGTAATCCCAGACTTCATCAGTCATCTGATCTGCCTTGACACCAGCGAGACCAGTAGTCTTTCCGAAAATGTCGCCATGGAGGTAATGTGCGATTGTGTAGTAGGCCATATAGATGGTACTATCACTCAAACTTTCAACCAAGAATTGAGGATCCCATGGAAGCTTCGATCCAAGACCATATGTACGAGCGCAAGCCCACTGGTTGAGCCAATTGAGGACTCCCTCATATCCATTCTTGGTTTCTTGAGTAAAGGTGTTGAGACCATTTCCATCGGTATTATCCACATACTTCAAGGCAACCTGCTTCCAGGACTCCTCTCCATAATCAAGATACCATTGGTCCATTAATGCTACACAGCAGTCATCTCCAGATCTGCTGACAACTTTTCGCTCTGGTTCTGAGTATGCAAATCCTTCTCCAGCATCGATGAGCTGTTGTCGAACCTTGGCCTTTGCAACTTCGACTTTTTCGCCCTTGAACTCCCCAATATTCATGGTTCCTTGGTAGAAGCCCTCTTTATAAGCAAGTTCTTTTGCTTCCTCAAGCTGCTTCGTATCCTTTGGCGACATGATCTTAAGCTGTTTGACCAAGAAAGGAGCAGTCAAGTCACCATATGCTGGGGTTGTAATGACAGAAACAATCTCCAAATCTACCCACTCTTTCTTGATACCATAGTATTCCGCCTTCTTGGCAAGATCTGTGACCGTTGCAAAATCATCAGGGCTATCTGAGGGCACTGATGTCACCACACCGGTACCTTTTGTAGGAAGAACTGACTCCATGGGTAAGATGCGTACCTCCTTGTGAACGGAGAGAGGCGCATTAACTAAAGTTCCAACACAGGCAGCTCCAACAATCTCTGCAACTTTTTCGAAAACGCCATTTTTGGGGAAAATGCCTTGATATGCCATATTCCTCGCTGCCCGATCTGTGATGATGTAGAACTCCTTTTCTGAAACCTTGAAAACTCCATATGTGATTTTAGGCCCAACAAAACAGCAAGTCTGTCCATACATTGTCTCAGGACGAAGTGTAGCAGGGACAAAAAATACGTCAGCACCTTCTGGCACCTTGCCTTTGATGACCTTCTCAGCTTCTGGTGCCCATTCCTTAACCTTGAGCTTCAAAGCAGTATATTCCTGTGGTCCCACAGCTTCTCCTTCACTTCTATCGTGATCCATACAAGGCTGTCCATCTTTAGGCGAGTAGATAGTATACCGCTTTCCAAACTTAATCTTTTTCAAATCCTTAAGACGATTCATCTGCCATCTGACAAATGCATCGTAGTATGGATTTGCGTCGGTAGTAACAAACGATCTTCTCCAGTCGATTCTTGCTCCAAAGTTTGTGAGATGCTCTTCACACAACGGTGGGAAATACTCCAACCAATGCTGCGGATCTGCGAACAGATGGATGTCCTCCATTGGAATGCCGATTGCGCGCATGATTTGGAACTGGTATTTCATCTTCACCACCTTCGATGCTGCCTTGCCCTTCTTAGCTGTAAATTTCGTGACATCTTCGTGATGTGTTGGCGCAACAGCAACTTTGGACAAGTCCTCGACAATATCCTCGTCCTTGTAGCCCTCGAAGTTCGACCCAAAAAGCTTCACCTCGTTGATGAGCTTGTCTGCACATGCCTTGATTGGCATACCCGTGCAATGAAAACCCATGGGGAACAAAGCTCTTTTACCCTCCATTCTTGCCCAACCAGCCGTGAACTCAACCTTACTCATAGTAAAAGAGTGTCCAGCATGGAGAGTACCATTCATGTATGGGTATGCCATAGTTCCAAAGAACTTGGGCTCCTGCTTTCGAAGGTCCGCCGCAGATATCGAGTGGAGGGGAACATCTTGGATAGATGGCGCATCTGGCTGAAAGACTCTATCTTCTTGCCACTTCTTTTGGTATTTCTTCTCGACGGCGATGAGGGTGTCTCGTTTCTCTGTCTGCAACAGAGCGTTAGCGGAGTATTGAAGCAATATTGGAGCTACCTACGCCTTTCAATTCTTTAGTTTTGGAAGCAGCGGCGACCACTTCTGGAGGTGCCATAATTGCGGTTGGCTTTGAGAGTGAAGGTATTCCCAAAATGTCCAAATTATTTACCTACCCCTCCTAAGCCAATATCACTCCGAGTCACCCACTTCGCGTCAAAATTTAGAGTTAGTGGGGTGTACTGTATGGATGCCTTGGATCTTAGGAACAAAGATCTGCTTTCGACGGCCGACCAGTCCGAAATATCAACACCATAAGGCAGGGCAGATAATCAGGTACATCAACCAGTATGTTCTCAACACTGGTGCGGCGCTCTGCCCAGGGGCCGGATCCGATACCATACATCTATACAAATCAGTACAAAGCAAAGCGATCATGGCCACCTGATTTCTCGAAGCTCAATGCTAAATACCAGTTTCGACTTGAGCGGAAATACAAGAGGAGGGCGAAGCTAAAGTGGGCGAGGCCTGTGTGGACGAAGGGTGTGAAGATTGCACAAATGAGCACCATTGCAGGTGGGTAGACCACTTTGCTTGGTTTAGGAGAGATGCTAACACTGGGTAGCTGTGTTAGTCTATTCAGTCTTGTTCTTGGATTGGAATAATGCATCACAAGGAGCTCAGCCACGGAAACAGCCATTCCAAGGAGTAAGCAATGGACGAATTTGGTATTTGAAATCATACTGATAGATGTTAGATCCGTTCCTGGTTCTTTGGCCTCACCGGATCGATATGGACCCAAAATGAAGTGCAGAAGAAGCCAGTTACTGATGATGCATCACCTCTCGCCAACCCCTCGAAATAATTTCACGATACTTGTATTACTACGTTTTACCCATCAGGACAAGGGAAGCATCAAAATGGAGTTTTCTGGGTTCGGATACCACTTGTTTGTGTATATTGGACGGCGCCTCACGTATGAGTGTATCAAATATTGCTCTTTCCCAAACATATCTGCCTCTGGTGTACGTGTCTGACTTTGTATCTGACTTTGAATCTCGTCAAGTCCGTGCCTCGAATCCGCAGAGCTGCTGAGCTTGAGGATATATATCAAGCAATATGGAGGGATTCGCTCCTCCTATGACAATGCACCATGGCTTGGAGCAAGCCAGCATGCCATTCATTTCTGAATAGCAAGTGCGCTTCAAATCAGTAATAGCATCAAAAATAACTATTCTTTCACCTTCCTGGCCAACCAAAATTCCCACCCATCCCACTCGTAATGCCACCTAGACCGCCACCGCCTCTACTTTCATTAACCGGCCTCTTCGCAACTCTTCCCTGACTTTTGACTCCCTCAACCACCCTTTCCAACTGTGTCTCGACAACCACACCTCCCACTATCATCTCAGCAAGTGTTGAATGCAGTGTCTCAAAGTTAAAGATCAAGTCCAGTTCGCACACATTCTCAAACAGCCTATCCAGAGCTTCCACATAGACTTGTATCAAATCTATCAGCGCTAGTGGTGACTCGGTCGAGGTAGATATGATAATGAAGTAGAGAGTAGCATAGTGTCGGTATGTGACTAGTGAAGGCACATCGTTATGTGGTTCGGACGAGGAGTGGGAGGTTGATTGTGAGGCGAGAAGAGGTGGTAAAGGAAGGAAGTTACAGGATCCTGACGGTCTATGGGAGACAAGTGTAAAGATTTCCGATATAAGTCTCTGTTGGACGGATGTTTCCTGTGCTGGTTAGCCATCTTGTCTACAAGGCGGGGCAGGATGAATGAGCACTAGCTGAGTGTAGAACTTTGTAAGGCGAGGTTGGCCTGCATTGTTGAAGACAAGTACTGCGTTGATCATTGCTGCGTCTCAGTGTGGAGTCACGGAGTTCTGTGTGCGTTCTTAAAAATGTTTGCTGTTGTTATTGCAAGAAGAGAGACACAGTTGAGGAGGAAGCTCGAGGGAAGGCTTAAGAGAAGGCTGAAAGAGAGGATACTTGAAATCATGCACTTTAGCTGGATGGCACATCATCGGGCAAATCAGCGACAGGGCTGTCGTAGGGAAGGAACAACCTAAGATCCGAATTGTGGGGTAAACAGCTTAAGCTCCAGGAACTGGTGGTCGTCGACATCGACATCCAGATCAACAGCTTCAAACCACCAACATTACGTCTCTATTCACACTATTTTCAAGCTTCATCAATTCAAATCATCTCTTCTTCAATTACATCAACTCTTCTCAATCTGCCAAAATGACACGCACTTCATTGAACAAGCTTGCAGTCCGAACAGCTCGCCAAACCATTCCTCGCATGACAATTCAGCGTACATCTCTCATCCGTCCATTCTCCTCGCAGACACTCAATTCACAAAGCAAGATCTCATGTCACAGCTTCCGAGCCAGTCAATTGTCCTCTAGAGCCTTCACAACAACAGGACCTCTTTCAAAAGGTCTGTCACCAGAGTCCGAGGAGCCCCCCGCCAAAGAGCCTACCACTGAGACAACCGAATATAATGTAGGTGGTGTGCCAGCAGACTTGAGCAATGAGGAATTCCATGAGCTGGCGGATCAATACTTGGATGTTTTGATTGATAAGCTGGAGCAATTGCAAGAAGAGTCGGAGGAGGTAGACTGTGAATATAGCGTTCGTCTCTCTCCCCTGCATTTTCACGTTACACAATGAGCAATTGGTATATTCTACACACAGTAGGAGAGGGAAATTCTTGAAAATCCTGCTAACAAGTTGCAACATAGGCCGGTGTGCTAACCTTAGCATTCCCACCTACTGGTACCTACGTTCTGAACAAGCAACCACCAAATAAGCAAATCTGGCTTTCATCACCGATCAGTGGACCCAAACGATACGACTATGTCATCTCTTCGGAGGGTCAAGATGCGAAGGAGGGAACAGGAACAGGCGAATGGGTATATCTCCGGGACGGAAGCACGTTGACGGAGGTGTTGACCAAAGAACTCGGCATCGACTTGACAGCAGAGACATATGAACCAGTGTCTACCGTTAACGAATAAGGTTCTAAACTCATGGATCGGGGTACTACTGATTAAAGATCGCGATGGGATTTGCGAAGCTGCTCGCCTATAAGTGTATGATGATGTTCTGTACGAGAAACGATGAAAATCTCCTAAAATAATGGACAACGGAACATGGCGGTAGTTGCCAGGATTTCCCCTTTTTTCACTGGAATCTCTTAAGTCAATATTGTTTATGTATTCTGAATTTACTTCAAGGAGTACCGGCGTTGCTTTATCAAATCGTTGGCACACAGGTAGCTAAATTCCATCAAAATCTCGAAATCTCAAACACTCACACTTGTTGTATTAAATGCATTGATATTGAATCGTGCGTTTATGTACTCTAAAAATTGCCAGATCTGACTAATGTCTTGACAGAGCAGTTCCTGGATAAATATCTAGCACATCTGGCCGAAATCTCAGTATGTCTGGAGGTTCTGTCAAGACAGTACGACGATTGGTTCATGAGAGCTGAATCTATACAAATTAGGTAGAGAATGCGATTGTTTTTGTGACGCTTTTCTCTACGCGACGCCTTTTCAGCAAAGCATGGACACATTATGTACTTGCGAACTCTGCCTGATGCGCCAATTTTTTGACGAGTTGGGACGGAAAAAATTCTATATAGGCAAATGCGACAGATGGCCCAAAAGCACAGGTGGATCACACATGAATGTCTCACATAATATTAAAGTTGTGATGAAGATGGATTTCTCAATCTGAATGTCCTCATAATGACTTGCGCCAAAACTACCACATACATGTTCCAAGTAGCTGTTTTCCCTATACCATGCATTTTCATCATTGACATATAATCATTGCGTTATGCATTTCCAGTACGCCACTTTCCCACTACAATATCCAATGTGATGCAACTATCCTTGATCGTATTGCGAAAACACCTCTCTGTCTCCATAAATTTATCTCATCTTCTTCGATTATAGATGCTTGAACTCCCATCTCTTCTCGCGGATTGGATTCAGACTCTCTCGTGCTTTACGGCGCGACCGGGGTGCATAAGACGCTTCAGTCCCATCCATGGGGTATTGATTGGACTTTCGCCTTTGATGCACATTAGCAACATATCCATGCGAGAATTAGAGCGTCGAAGACATACCAGTGAAGATGAAGACATCATACAAAAACCCACCAAACATGCAACCGAAGAATGGCGATACCATGGGCACCCAGAAGTAGTAATCACCAGCAGACCAAACACCATGTCCATAACCGATCATATACGAAACCAATCTTGGACCGAAATCTCTGGCAAGATTGATGGCATAGCCAGTCTCCCATCCAAAACAAGCACCAATGCCAAAGATAACGAAGAACAGTCCTAGTGGAGTAAGATTGCCAGCTCCCAAATTACCGTTATCTTGCAACGAGTAGATGCAGAACATGAGGATGGTGGAAGCGATGAACTCAGAGAAGAATTGACCGGTCTTGGTCATAAATGGTTGGGGATATGTGCAGAAGATTCCGGCAGTCGAGTTGACTTCTCCGACTGTGCGGATGCCCGGACCCCCTTCGTATCTGTCGATTGCGGATTTGTAGTTGCCTTCCACTGGTCAGGGGGTTTGTGAAGAAAGGGGAGTGTGGAAACGAACCGTAGACAACTGCTGCTGCACACATGGCGCCAAGGATTTGGGCGATCATGTAGATGGGGAATTTCTTCCATGGGAATTTACGGTACACGCTGGTGCAATGTTAGTATTGAATCTACTGGGTATGTAACTTGGTAAGCATACCAATTGGTGAAGGTAACGGCTGGGTTGATGTGAGCTCCAGAGATCTTTGAACTCGGTTAGCTGTGGATCCATGAAAAGGGGTGAGAGAGGAAACGAACTCCTGAAGCGTATACTCCCAACATGACACCAATACTACAGTGCTGTCAGATTCAAGTTGTTCCAAAGATCTCAACTGGATAAGTGACATACCCCCAGCCCCAGTTGATGGACTGATATGATCCATTTGCTCCTCTAGAAAGCACGACTTGAGCGACGACCCTGCTCTATCGTTAATATCAATATTGACAGGAAATTTTCAGGACTTACCCGTCACCAAAGAGAATCAAAATGAACACACCAAAGAACTCGGAAAGAGGTTCCCTGAGTCTGTGTCGTATTCTGCTCCATGCCAACTCAGGTTCTGCTTGAACGACATCTTGTTGGGGAATGTTGTGATCGATTCCAGGACCGTGTTCTGCGTATGGCTTTTCGTCTGATGCTGTCGAATATTTACCATTTCCGTGGTTAATTCCTTCCAGATGAGTAGCGTGCTCATCATGGGATACAGTAGGACTGCCCGGTGTGATTACTTTATCCGACATGTTGATTTAGGAAAGTTACAAAGAATATATGGAGGGCGTCCGTGGAGATGGTTGAGATGGAGGACTTGAAACTGAGGTAACACTCTCTTTGCGACTGGGATATATGTATATCGTATGAGCAAGAGAGAGGAGGCAAGAAAGCTGTCTTCTCAATCGTCGGCTCAGACTTCAAGCGTGCCGCAATGCTCGACTTGTTCCAGATCGAGGTAGCCTCCGAATTGTTGGTTACGAGTTATGCAACATTCAAGTTAGCATGAGCCGAGAGAGTTAAGCATGGTCATTGCCAACTTGCATACATGCCAGTTGTGCCGTCTGGGGAACGTGGAGCTTCTGCAAGAACGAAGCGCTTTCTATCTTGTCTGTCAACCCGTAGGAGAGCTCATGACACTCCCAACCAGTCAGCAAGTTCCAGCTCATTGGTACGAAGCTACCCAGGGAGGCAATTCTCGGTGCTATTCCGTGGTACTAGAACGTGGTCTAGCTCAAGCGTCGGGATAACTTCAGCAGTGACTGTTGAGCAGTCATTGCTTGTTTTGGGGAACATCTCACTTATTGGGTGCTTGGAAGTTCAAAGTATGGAGTGAAAAGAAATTCATGGAAGACACGCGGAAAAGCATATGGAATTGTCAAAGCAAATACTCGTAGCACTCTAAGATGGTATGGTACGCAACTGTTGGTACTTCGGTCCTTTGCTACTCTGAGTAATTGTATCCAATCTGAAGCCTAGATTATTAACAATAAACAGCTCTCAATCTCTAAGACTTCCTCGTCTCTTCATTTGCAAACAAAAAGCAAGATTCGTATTGAAAGGAAATGGCTACCGTGGCTACTTAGGCACATTTAAGCCCAGGTCTTATGCTGGTCCAACCTTTCGACCGTTGGTAGGTCTCTTAGCTGGCGTATAGACTTCTTCGAGGCCAGTTTAGGCTCGACTTAGACCTCACCTATGTGAAGCGAGTTTGCATGCCAAGGAAACGAATCTTAGCTGCACACAGTGACACTCGACTTCCTTTCCCCCGCAGCTTGAGAAATACTTAGGGGAGAATTCCGAATTGCAGAATAAGAACACAAGATAGGCTCACACAAGTGGAATGAAATGATGTACAAAACGGATGGTTGCAGCAGAACACATACATGGGATGACTGACAGGATGGCAATCTGATCACAACGCCATCATCAACCCATTCCTTTCGGACGTGAATGGTGAGCTCCGTAATATGACACCTTTCGCACTTTAAAAGTGGCAGATTTTTGTCATACACGTGTGGTCGCGCTCGCCCGTAACCAGGAATAATATCCCAGAAATGAACGCGCCACGCAGCGTTAGTATTCTCCAGGAAGAAGCTGAAGGCAACTTGTTATTCCTAAATTGATATAGTGAATATCTCAGAGTTAGCTAGTAGCTCTAGACTAAATAGAAGCCGGAGTGACCGGACATGTTCGTTTACAGAAGAAAGTCCAAGAGTTTGCGCAGTGAGCTCATTTCGTGATTCATACCAAATTCTAGCTCTGTAGGTATTGCTGTTTAATCGGATGATCGCACTTGCAATGTTTCCAGAAGTTGAGAAATCCGGATGATATGCCGTGTTTGACACTTTAAAAAAAAGTTGTTGGGGTCGAGAATCAAACAACCTAAACAAAGGGATGTCCCAAAGGTGGCGATTAAGCGACAACGCTTGCTCGCTTGAAGCTAGCGAAGACTTAGGTTTTACGCCATCATTTCCTCCGCATTACTGCTCTCACTAAGAATCTTAATCTCCACTCCCCCGCCTTCATCATCGTAGAACAGCTACATCAATTGGCTGTGCCAACTGGGCTTCAAGAACGATCTGGGGAAGAGGCTGAGCCAGTGCCCAGGCCAAACTAGCCCCGCCATCTGACGGCAAGTTGTAGCTGGGGCTAGACGACTTGTCTGCATGGAATGAAGCTATCTTGAACTTCCAAGAGTGAGACAGGAGACGGATTGTAAATTTGGTAATACCAAATCCTTGAAAACTCCGCGGTTACTCCATGCGGAAGCTCACAATATCTACTATAGCATCAGTACGACCATTCCTGCGCCTCGGCAAGAGCAAATGCGATTACGAATGGAGATGATACAACAAGCTTCGAAGCTCTAAAACAACCAGCCTCATATCAGTTCTCACGGCTCAAATTCCGCATCCTCGACTCTTGGCTTGAAGCTCAAAATATGATTTTGAAGGGCGGCAGGATTCAGTCACTCAACCACTTACGACTACTAGTAGCTGTCGCTCACCTAACAAATATTGATGACAAGACTAGCCAAGGAGGGGGATCGTCACTGTCAAGTATGTTTCCCCCTCACGATCACACTCTAGTCGACTTCTAGAACAACGGAGGTTCACATGCGACTGTTACCTGAGAGGCAAAGCCGGGAAATTGATTTCCCTTGAATGGGATCAGCCTTGTGTTGTATATATCTTGCACGCAGAATCTGGATCTTCAACTTCAATTTCACATTTTCACTTCACTTCTATCCAAAATGGGTGACTCTCCAGTATTAGTTTCGCCTCACGAGGCATACGTTGGCTCTATCGATCAGGGTACAACGAGCACAAGATTCCTTATTTTCAATAGAGACGGAGAACCTGTTGCTTCTCACCAAGTGGAGTTCAAGCAATATTATCCTCAGCCTGGGTAAGCTAAACTGGAAAAGCAGCTGGATGAAACACTGACACGACTAGATGGCATGAACATGACCCTGTTGAGATTATCTCATCGATTGAGACCTGTATCGAAGGTGCGGTAAAAGCATTCGAAAATGGAGGCCATTCAGCCAGGAGCATTAAGGTAGTTGGCATCACCAATCAGCGAGAAACGACGGTGGTATGGGACAATGAGACTGGAGAGCCTCTTTATAATGCCATTGTGTGGACAGATACGCGGACACAAGCACTTGTTCGAAAACTCAAAGCCCGCTTGGGTGCCGATAAACTCCAAGACCTTTGTGGTTTACCACTTTCCACATATCCATCAGTAGGCAAGGTGCTATGGCTGATTGAGAATGAGTCAAAGGTAGCTGAGGCATATGAACAAGGGAGACTAGCTTTTGGTACAATCGACGCATGGGTGGTATACAAGCTCAACGGTGGTCCAAAGAAGAATGTCTTTGTCACAGATCCTACCAATGCCTCAAGAACCATGTTCATGAACATCCACACCCTCAAGTATGACGAGCAACTCCTTGATTTCTTCCGCTTCGACATGAACAAGCTCAAGCTACCCAAGATCGTGCGTTCATCGGATGCTGAAGCATTCGGCACTCTCACCAAGGGTGTGTTAGCTGGCGTTCCCATCGCAGGATGTCTGGGTGACCAATCTGCTGCTTTGGTCGGTCAAAAAGGCTACGCTCCTGGCTTGGCAAAGAACACTTATGGAACTGGTTGTTTTTTACTTTACCACGTCGGTAACAAGCCCGTCATCTCTAAGCATGGCCTTCTCAGTACCGTTGCTTATAATTTCGACGGCACGCCTCAGTATGCTCTTGAAGGTAGCATTGCTGTTGCAGGGTCAAGTGTCAAGTTTCTACAGAACAACTTCGGATTCATCAATGCTTCGAACCAAATCAGCCAACTTGCTGAGACTGTCGAGGATAATGGTGGCTGCACGTTCGTAACTGCTTTCAGTGGATTGTTTGCTCCATATTGGATGGATGATGCGCGAGGAACAATCTGTAAGATCCCAACTTTCAACGTTCGCTTCACAAGCAGCTAATGGCTTATAGTTGGCATCACTGCCTACACTCAAAGAGGTCACATTGCGAGAGCTACCTTGGAAGCAACTTGCTTTCAAACTAAAGCCATTCTCGACGCGATGGAGAAGGATAGCGGCCACAAGTTGGCCGAGCTTGCTGTTGATGGTGGGATGACGAATTCAGATCTCTGCATGCAGGTATGCTACAGGGACTTCTCGCCCATCAAGCCTTTAAGAATTGCTAACAGGACATAGACACAAGCCGATATCTCAGGTATTCCAGTCTCGCGACCACGCATGCTTGAGACCACTGCTCTCGGAGCAGCGATTGCAGCTGGTTTCGCTATCGGTGTATGGCAAAACTTTGAGGAGCTGAAGAATGTCAACACGGCAGGAACTACAGTCTTCCAGCCCAAGATCAGTGCAGAGGAGAAGGATAAGAAGTTCGCCACTTGGGAGAAAGCAGTTAAGATGTGCAAGGGATGGGCCGAGTGAGTACGGTGGTAGGATTAAGCAACGCCAAATATAGTTGGTGAGCACTGTGGCAAGTTCTATACCATGATTAATTGGGAGTTAGGTCAGTTTGGGAGGTCTCTCGCGTTTTTATTTGAAATCTCTCCGCAGGTACTATTACTAGTCCGGCTTTGACGTGGACCAGATCTCAACATTGAATGAAATCAGTTGCAGGCCATATTGTCTCTCTTTAACGGTTTTATTCATTTGTGATGTTGCTCCATCCCCGACGAACATTTCTTGATGCAATAGTGTATCTTTCTTCAAGGCCCACCTAGCAACAAGCTGTCTTTGTTCATCACCATATCCGGCGTATCGTCGTAAGAACCATCTCCTTGCTTTTTTGCTCTCTTCAATGGTGAAATCTGCCTCTCAAATCCCCGTTGTTTTCTCTTCTTGCCAGACTGAACCACTTTGAATTTTGGACTGCGTTTTGGAGGTGAATTGGATGTCAATAAATTCTCGGTTTTAGACGGGCCAGAAATGCGGGGACTGTTGAAATAAGTCTTTTTATTGAACGTGTTACCGGTGGAAAAGAGATTCGTTGCAGCCGATTTGCGGGGACTAAATATATTCTTATGCTTCCTCTCCTTGATCTTCTTGTCCTTGGGCTTCTTTTCCTTGCCCTTTGATGTAGAAGAGGCAGAAAAAGGGGTCTTTTCACCAAAATTCAAATCTGGGAATCCAGAAAATGGACTACCGCTACCAGCGCCGCCCGCATCTACCTCCGGATACTGCTTTCCAGCATCAGAGTTGGAATTGTTGTTCGACTCAGAAGCCGATCCACCAGCTGGTCTCAACTTCTGTGTCTCCATCTTGCGCTTCAAGCTAGTAAGGCGACTGCTAACATTTGATACATTTCCACCCCGGGGTTTCAACTCGATGCGCGGTGTAGGACTGGTATTGATGTCCGACTCGGGACGAGGCCACGGCGAAGGCGAGTTTGGGCTCTCTACTCGGTTGAACCTGAGCATTAACTTCTTTGGGCTCTTCTCAACGCAGCTTTGAGCGTGAGTCTTGAGATAGCGAAGTTGCGCGTTTGCGGTGTCTTTGGGTTGGCCTTGGAGCAGAAAGCGCATGTTGGTTATATCTGCGTGAGCTGCGCCTCGGACGTCGGTCACGTCTGTGAGGTTGATGTCATCTTCGGAGAATTGGATAGTGCGTGGTTTGGAGGGCAATTTGAAGACGAGCTCGAGCGTGGAAAGGAGGAAGTTGGTTTTGTTGCGGAAGATGATAACGTTTGGGAGATCCATAAGTGCCAGATCATCGTAGAGAGAAACGAGAATACTGTCCTTCCAGGTGAGATCAACTTTGGGCGCCATCTTGATGGAGTGGTAGCTGTTGGCAATGGTGCCTGGAAGTTGCTGATTTTGTTTGTGGGTAAGCTTTGAAAACGAGATATTTGGAGGTTGATGAAAGTGAGCTGAAGATTTTAGCTTCACATGCGACTGTGATTTAATTGAAGATGAGCGATTGGAGACATCTGCAAAGTTTAGAGATTGAAGAATTATCTCGTCCTGATAAATCTTCGAGGTCGATTATTTCGTTTGCTTCGTCCTGAATTAGCCTGCACGCGTGTTATCCTATGTGACCGGCACAGATTCCGAACAGACGCGACTTTAGAGCTGTAAATTATCTTCACTGATCGCAGCCTTGTGGACAAAGCTGAAGTTCGGATGGATGCATTCCCAATTTAGTAGTTGAAAATGCAGCATTCAGCTGCACGTCACAAAATCGAGTGTTCTAAGGCGATGGGATTAAGACTTTAACACATGCACATCAAATGATACACTTTTATTTTTTTTATTTCCACCCCTCTTTTTTCTGTACCGAGATCTATGATGTACATGTGAATTCTGGAACGTATAAGAGTTGAGAACTGATGGAATAATTGTTTGCTTATTTACATTTAAGTTTGATAGGGGTTCGCTTAGCCAATCCAGTGAGATGGAGACCCCATGCAGTCCTGCACCGTCCGGCATGACTCATGAAAGATTTACAGAGGAACTTCGCTTATTTTCCTCCAGCAAACATATATAACCCAACGCTAAAGACTCAAGGACTTGACCACCTGGGTGTTATCATGGACGAAAGCAAAGAGATCACGGTTCTGGTAACTGGATTCGGGGTATGCTGCGTTTGCTTGAAATTTTACCATCAGCACCTAACAAAAATATAGGAGTTCCTGAATATCAAGACGAACCCATCTTGGGAGATTGTTTCACGTCTTCCAAGCGACATTGAAGAGCCATCGTTGGGCTGTTCGATTCGCATCATCACCCAGTCAGTTCCGTTGAGAGCAGGTTACCATTCGCTTCTGACCACTGTCCCTCCATTACTCGAGCAACATAACCCGGATTTCGTAATTCACATGGGCCTCGCAGCTGATCGTGATTACTTCGCAATCGAGAAAGGTGCGGAAAGAGATGGATATCATGAGATTCCGGATGAAGATCGGAAGGTGGTGACGAGAGCTGAGGCAAAGAAGCTGTGGAGCAAGAGTCCGTCGAGATTGGAATCTATGATTGATATCGAAGAAGTCCTTGAGAGTTGGAAGGTCGGTGCTCAACTTGGGGTGCCAAAGGGTAAGAGCAAAGTGAAAGGGAAGGCAACTGGCAAGCAATGGGACTTGAGAACGAGTGACGATGTTGGGAATTATGTGTGTGGGTTTGTGTACTACGTCACATTAGAGTGGTTTTGGAAGAAGAAGAAGCCAGCTCAAGTGCTATTTTTTCATGTCCCCAACTTGACAGGCACCGAGGAATTTGAAAGAGGGAGGGAGATTACTGTTACGCTGATCAAAGCTGTCGTGTCTACATCATTTAGGTGAATAAATGTCACTGTTGAATACCGAGGTGTTGTAACAGGAGTTTTCCTCGTAGAATTTGTCTCGCAATGTACAAGGGGTTAATTCAAGCTATCTCTACTTCAATGTCTGATAGCCCATCTTTTGATGAATTGTCAGTTTAAAACGTCCATGCTCAGACAGGTAGGCTATCATAAGCCAGGGAATCAAGATGTATATAGAGATGGCCTTTCATTTATATTTTTTATCTTTCATTTCGGGAGGAGTTTTTGTGACTTCGACTCGCTTATCAACTTCGAAGGAAAACCGAATGTGTTGAACATGCGCAAGCTGGCCCATTCTAAATAGCAACCCGCTCATTTTTCTCGCAAAAATTGTGAGAATAGTATTGATTTTAAATGTAGGTTATTGTGAGCTACTTGCATCCAGGTGATGTGCGCTCTTGTCAGTCAGATTCAGATCACAACTCTAATAATGTTGGAATTCGGGTCTCAGCCAATCATCAGATTTAGGCAGAATGATTTGATATACAGCTCTGAATCTCATCTAACTTGCTCTATATTTTCTTTTTGCAGGTTTACAATTAATTTTATTTTCCAATAAATAAGTGTTGAGCTTGAATATATTACTGGATTTAAGTGCAACCCCCGACTTTTGGCAGTCATATACTTCAGCTGACTGTGACGATTCATACTAAATCCCGAAAATACTAAGCCCATACACGTTCTTATCCACTCTTCGAAATAAGAGCTCCTAATGGCTTGCTAGATAGTAATGTCATGTAATATCACGTGTGACCCACTAGCCTCGGACTGGACTTGGTGATGAAAGCCAAATCAATTCAGCGACCGCCTTCTCCTCTGATCGCCCCCCCATCCGCTCAACACTTTTTTGTATAGCTCTTGACGCCAGTCGCAGATGATCTCTAGATCTGCAACATAGTCAAAAGCATCAGAATGTCTTCTCCCGTCACCATTAAGGTGTCCAATCGCTGTATGATCCATTGCGACCCACGCCCCACCATCTCACTAACAAATTCCTGTCAGCTCCCAAGAAGCCAATTAAGAAGCTCCCATCGAGTATCGAGATCACCAACAAAACCACTGTGCAGGATGTTAAAGACGAGCTGGCAAGGAAGGCTGGAGGCTGGGATCCTAATCGATTCGGCCTCTTCGACCCAGAGCAGAAGAAGATCCTGAAGGACAGGAAAGCACTTGTGAGCCAGCACAAGGAGGTGATGGCAGGGAAAGAATTGTTGGTCAAAGATTTGGGTAAGATGATGTCTGATATACGCCGCGAGCTTCGCTGATCCGCGCAGGACCTCAATTGTCATGGACGACAGTATTCATAATTGAATACTTCGGGCCTATACTCATCCACCTCACCCTTCCACTTCTCCTCCGCCAATACATATACGCATCTGCGCCGCCGTTGTCAACATCGCAATGGCTATCAATGGCCATGATAGTGGTGCATTTCTTGAAGCGCGAATACGAAACCCTCTACGTGCACAAATTCTCTCTGTCAACCATGCCATTTACCAATATATTCAAGAATTCGGCGCATTACTGGTTAGTATCTGGTCTCAACATCGCATACTGGATTTATGCTCCAACTTCGTATACCGCTTTGTCTGGCCCTACCGTGGATTTGTTGAACATCGCAGGTGTTGTGTTATATCTATTTGGAGAGATCTCCAACCTCAAGACACATATCATCCTCAGCAACTTGCGATCTCCTGGCGGAACCGAGCGTGGCATTCCTAAGGGATTCGGGTTCGATCTCGTTACCTGCCCCAACTACCTCTTTGAATTGATCGCATGGACTGGCATGCTACTGGTCACCAAGAGTTCCTCCACGTTAATATTCAATGTCATTGCATGGGCACAAATGCACCAATGGGCGATCAAGAAAGAGAAAGCACTGAGGAGCGAGTTCCCAGACAAGTACAAGAAGAAGAAGTGTGTTCTTGTACCAACACCAAGCGCACTCTCGAAATACTTCATGGGGTAAATGATTCAACGACTGGGATGTTATAGGGAGGGTGAGGGATACACACATCTGGGGTAATAATCACGGAGAACTGGACATATATTGGGTGGCTGTAATGTTGGAAAAGTAGAACGGTGCACGACTCAATGAGAAGGGCTTCAAAATTCTGGATTCAGTAAGGATGCACAGGATCTAGCGCAGTCTTGTGTCTATACATGGGCAGGGCATGTCGTGGAGTTTTAAGAAAATCATTGGCTGTGGACAATAAAGGTTGTGGTGTCGAATATTGCCAGCAGCTAGAGTTAAGGGGGGTTAATGATCAATAAGCTCCAGCCTGGAGGCGAAGGTTTTTTGATCCGTCCTGCTTTCATCTTGAGTTTGCAAAGGGATGAATTCTCACTTGATGTTTGTTTTCGTGCCATTTTTTGTTCAGAAGCAAAGTCGGCCTGCTCGGGACCGAAAAGAACACACCACGTTCTTACACCAAGATAGATGACAATACCGAAGTCGGTCTTATTTAGCTGTACAACAATTTTTTCGGCTTCTTGTTGTATTTTCTGCATTTTCCCAAAATTTTCTCCTCGTCTTCACATGTCCTAGCAGACCCATGAATCCTCGGCATACAAGGGTTACCTCACAAACATCCACAATTACCCCAGATATCCACCACCATTCAGGTAGCGTATAGGTAGTGTCGCGGCAGTCGACGTCGTACCTGATCACGCTTGCCTTGCTGTCGTACCTTGTCATCTTGTGCGAGGTTCCATTGCAGAGCATCTTGTCTTAGTTGCAATGTCCTATTGTTGCGGGGAAGCTGGAATGGTAAGGTAGAGAGAGAGAGACTCAGTGTGATGAGACTCGGATATTTGGACCTTTCGAGCTTTGGAAGCATGTGGTCTGCCATCTGGGATTGTTTCCTTGCGGGGTAGTGGAGGTTGTTGAGGGATTGCTGTTCATGAACGCGGGGAGGTTGTAGATGTGAGATGGTATATCAAGGACGCCCTTTTTTCCTGTCTTTCTCGATTTGAGATATCCTCACTTATCTGCCTACCTGCCTACCTACCTACCTATCTCCCCTAAAGATATCTAAGAATCACGCCGAGTAGCAAAGATGCGAGTCACGTCCTTCTTCTCTTTTCTGCTCCTGGCAGTTCCAGTCTCAGTCATCGCGGACGGCGCATCAATCATCACGGCCCTCCAGACAGTCTCTAATGCTACATTGGCGCTCAACACCACCGTCACTGCGTTCCCTGATGATCCGTTCTTGGATCTCTTGTAAGTTGAATATTGGCTACTCTGCCATCCCCCACTCCCACTCCCACTCCCACTCCCACTCCACTCCTCCCTCCCCCTCCCATCTTTCCTTCGCCGTTTACTCTCTCTTTCATCCTATCTAGCCCACGACTAACACCACCAACCCCCACCAGCGCACTCGCCCCTCTCCTCCTCAAAACCCACCACGTCCTCACGACCATCAACGACGGGACCGCCGTAGCCCTCGCCTCCGCAAACCTCACGCTCGCCGAAACCCTCAAGGTCGCCACGGTGGTGGTGCAGCTGTCCGCCGTGGTGCAGAGCACGCTCCGCACCGTCGTGAGCGCCAAGCCGAAATTCGACCGCTTGTTGGTCGTGAGCCCCATTGTGCTGGTCAGTCTGAAGCAGCAGTTGACTGCTACGGGCGAGTTTGGCGATGCCGTCGTCGCGAAGGTGCCGGCTGCTTTGAAAGGCGTGGCGGTCGGGTTGTTGAGTCCTGTTACGGTGGCTTTTGGGGGCGCTATTGCGGTTTATGAGGGGTAGTGTTGGTGGGTTGGTGGGTGGGTAGATGGAGTGTAGTGAGAGAGGAGGGAGGATGGGACAGGAAAGGAGAGGGTAAAGGTGAATGATGGTGTTTACTTGACTGGAAATGTTTCTGTTGTGGTACTTTGGTCTATCTAGGTTTTGGACTTGAAATTGCTGCACGGTGCTCATAGTTTATTGTTGCACTTCGCTAAGTACGCAGCTTATTTCTGGCATATCGGTATCGACTGTGATAGTGGGCTTGGGCTTGAGCTTAAGTTTGAGCATTGCATGCCACAAAAATAGTTAAACAAATCTCTCTACGCACTGTCTTCATACCTCTAGTACCGTTAAACTTATATGTGCACCTTAGATTTTCCTTCTCTTAACTTGGGATCTCTACGTCTTGTTGTCCTTGTTGTGTTCTGTGCATGTGCCTGTGCCTGCTAAGACCTTGCCTGAGTGTGGCTTTGGGCACGTTTTGGTGGGACTTTTGGTCGTTGGAAATCCCAATCGCCTTCTTCTAGAGATTTGTGCAATGATTTCCATTTCCATCTTTGGCGTGATTCATGAAAATCGGTAGGAATCATTTTTAATATTGCTATACTTTGTCACGCCAAATTATCCACGAAAGCGTTGTTGTATTGCTTGTGATTGATCATAGGTTTCTTTTAAGTTTAGGCTCAAGCGAGGAGTAAGTAATGTCGCCGTTGAGAATATTTTTGGATTGTGTGTGTGGTCTTTGTAGTCCTATTATCTCGTGGTGTGCCTGTTGCCTTGAGAGCTTGATGTGAAAAGAGCGAGGGGTTCTTGATTCAGTATATGTTGCGATTTCTAAGTCAAGGTATGTAAGTATCTCGTGGTAGACTTCATCCAACTAAGATTACAATCACATCAAGGCCAAAGAAATCGTAACTCTCTCTCTCTCTCTTGAAGTGCAAAGTGTGATCATAATAAACAAGGACAAGGACTGAACACTGCCAGTGTGCTTTCTTGTTCTGGATACGAAGGTGGTTCATTGCGTGTTGTAGCTGTTTATATCACTTGCTTGCTTGCCTAGACAAGAAGTAGAGACACCTGACGTGGGTAATGAGTATGTTTACCTCGATCTTTGGGTAGCTAAACATCGACTTAGCTTGAACTGGGATTGTAGATTGGAGCCTCAAAAACCACCCCGTAAGTAGGTATTGCGGTAGTTTGAGAATTTTCGATGACCAATTGGACGATGTATATATTTTCTTTTGTCTTTGTTGTTGTAGGGGGGAATGGGGCTCTTTGCTCGCTTCACACTGTAAACTACCTACCTACCTAGCTCATAACAACCTCGACACATCCAGATGAGTTTTGATGATTTATTGAATTTCCGCATGAACGATGAAACAAGACCAATGGAACGGAAGCGTCCTCTTTGGGAATTTCGCCTTCCAACCGCACAGTCAGTCGCAAGTATCTCTACCGAGTTTGAGACAAAGAAGACACACTCTGGAAGGAAGCGTTTGGATTTGTGGTTTGTTTGTGGCGCATTCGATTCGGCAAGTCATCCTTCCATATATCCACTAAACAGAAAATGAAAAAAAAAGTAAGGAAATAAATAATAATAAAATAAAATAATAATGATGATGAGACATAATGAGATCATGTTCGCAATCCTTTGAAATACCAGTTTCTTCACCTCGGTGTTTGGACCCTGAAGACGTCGATGTTAAGCATGAACATGAGCATTTCCTTTGGTCTCTTTCTTTCTCCACCACACCACAAAGGAAAAGACAAGCTTCTATTATTCTTCGACGATCGACATATTGAAACTCCACAGCACACACTCCTCTCACTCGGCAGCGCTCGCCGGATATGACTCGGATCCGCAAATTGAGGATGAGGATGAGGATGAGTGTGGACGGGTAACGTATTCACATGGTACGGTTCAATAGCCGGTCCGTGGTGAAATTGAGCTGAGACATGCAGCGAGAGGCGAGAGAGAGAGAGAGAGAGAGAGAGAGAGTGTGTGTGTGTGTGAGAAGACCTGGCTTAACCTGACCTAGGCTAGGCTAGGAAGAAAATTAAATAGGAGGTAAGAGGGTGAGAGTGAGAGGGATGACCTTTGGACATTTCGCTTGATCCAATTTACCTTATTATATTATATGATACCGGATGAACTTGATGAGCTTTGCATAATCACCCTAAGGAGAGACTCAAAGCTTATATTTACTTGCAACAGGTAACAGACTGCTCTTCTAATTAAGTTCATGTCCAGTTCATGCAGTGCCTGCCCCCTTTTCCCACGTGCTAAGTCTTACGTCTGTGTGAGTGAGTGAGTGTGTATGTGTGTGTGTGTGTGTGTGTGTGTTTGTACCTGTACCTCTACCTGTCTGTGCCTGTGCCTGTGCCTGTGCCCCGTACCTGACAGACAGACCTGACCTGACACCTCATCTCACTCAGTCTTGTGTGACTTTTGGGGATTTGGAAACGAAAGGCTTCCCCCTGTCCCGTTTCTGGTCTTGGGTACCTTACCTCCTATGATTCGGATTCGGATTGTCCAGTGAGAGAAGAGAGCCCAAAACATGAGATGAAGGGAACAAACAACAGCCGAGAAACAAAAAATTCCCAAAGGAGTCAAAACAGATATCTCCCAGGTCAGCATCACCATCTCCATCGAGCAGGTCGTAAAGCTCTCTCCCAACGCCTCGAATGCCGCGAATGATGATCCCCCAAAAGCAAGTTTGAAACGTTTGCAACGCTTGTAACGCTTGTTGGGTGTCATGACTGGTTGATTGGGTCCATTGGGTGGAAATAGGATGCATCAGAGACATTGGCGCAATCATCGAGAGATATTTGCTGGGAGGATGGATTTTCGTGTGGGATATTGTTTGCTGGAGAACCACTGCAGCTGGGACTGCTGGGACTGCTGGGACGAGAGAGATGGGAGACGGGAGACGGGAGACGGGAGAGAAGTGTGATAAGTAGGTAATAATGGGTGTTAAAAGGGAGCGAATTGAGCAGGGGAAAGTCGGATAATCAGACCAACTTCACATCTGCAGACGGAATGGAGTGGAGGTAGGTAGGAATGGTGCAGATAGATACATACATATATACACGCACATTGTTTGTCTGTTCATCTCAGGGGCATTGATGCTATAGTAGTAAATTATATTCAAGCGACTTCAACTTGTAAGGTAGTCAGTCATAAAAATACACAAGTACACCTCAGACACCAAGTGAATCTTCTCTCTAGATTTTATACAGTATATGCCAGTCCATTTTAACACATTCAAAATAATATCAAGTCCTTTGGTTGTTCAAATACAGTAGAAGAGAAAGTTAAAAGGCTCCTCCAAACCTCCCCCAAACGCACAGACTGAACTTGACCGCAAACCTCCTTGCAGCTGCGTCTGCATCTGCTTCTGCTTCTGCTTCTGTTTCTGCCCTCCACCTCACGATTATTTCACCACCACCCCCCCCCCCCCCCCAAAAAGTCAGAACACACAGACATTCTCTCCAATTGTTCGATAATCGACTTCTCTCGTCACAAACCTTTTTGATTCACTTGGGGATTTCAATACTTCTTTCCCTTCTTCACTCGCTATTCCACCAATATTAATTCGGCCATAACGCGTCCCCCCCATACCGCATCATCTCCGACCGCGATCTAAATCTCAACTCACTATACATTCTGCCAGACTCTGTTCCCCATGAATAGCCTCCCATTCCGATAAAAACGCCCCGTCATCTGAGTACGGTCACTCACTCACTCACTCAAATCCCCGCCAGATATACCTGCCTACACTCGCAGACTACGCCATGCCCTGGCAGCCCCTCCCACGGATCGTCTTCGCCGTCGCAACCTACCCCTTCGCAGCACAAGGTACTGCAGATCTCCCCCTCGAGCTAGGCGATGAATTGTACATAATTGAACAAGGTGGTGTCAATGGCGACTGGTTTCGCGGATACTTGGTTGCGCCGCCGAGTCTGCTGGCTGGGTTGACGAGTGTGAAGGGCCAGACGTTAGAGGCGAGAGTTTTCTCGGGCATATTTCCCAGGAGTTGCGTGGAAGTGAGAGAAATCCTGGGTGAGGACGACGACGAAGAGGATGGAGAGTTCACAGAGAACGGTACAGATGTCAATGGGCACAGTCGGCAGAGCAGTCTGGATTCCGTGGGCACGCCGCTCAGCAGTCCCAGTGCTACACCGAGGGGTCTGGCTGTGAAGAAGCCACAGTCGACAAAACATAGTCCCTCCTCGAGTAAGAGTAAGGCGAAGAAGAAGCGTCTTACCAATGGAGCGTCGAGTTCTCTGGCTGTTATGGCGCCGCGAGACCCTAACAAGCCAAAGCCACAAGCACCTGTGCCTATGCTGAAGATCGGAGACGAGACACCCACCTCTGCATCGGAGCCATTGGTCGATGAGATTGCTTCCTGTCTGCGAGAATGGCATTCTACGAATCTGCATGGATTTCTCCTGAACAGGCAATACTCAATGCTGGAGAATATGAATACGCTGGTCAACACGCTCGATTTATCACGAAGGCAATTCCTACATAATGTATTGACGCAACATGAACTAATCGCATTGAGGGAGAAGACAGTATGGGATCTGGTCAGAGGAAACAAGGTATTCAATGGCGAAATAATTGTACGCGATCCTGCACAGCGGGGTCGAGTGCTCACAGGCGATGATTCCGCAGTTGAAATCACAACGTTGCAGTCTATGATGAGCTTGCTGGACGAACGACCTATACTTACTGCGAACGAGAACCTCACTTTACACCATCTGCTAGTCGATGTCAAAGCCTTCGTGGGTGCTGGAGCTGAATCGACAACACTAGTATTTTTCTTAGCTTCGAAATCGCCTGGACAAGCTGCGGTTGCTATCAGCGAGAATTACATCGTAGAGGTTCCTCCAACTGGTGCTCTGAGTAGTATTGGGAAGTCGGCACATTTGCGCACTCTGTTTACGGACCTTGCTTCTGCTGATATTGGGGATCTGCCGTCCTCAGACAGTGAACTCTTCTTGATTGTCAAAGTTCGAACTACGCAGCAGGTGCTAGGAGGAAAACCAAACTCTCGCGCCGGATCGAGAGATGGCGGATCCCCAGTTGCAAAGACGGCGGAGAAGACACAGTCAACAAATGGGAGCAAATCTGGACGAAGAAGTTTGATGTGGGGTCAGAAGGCACAGCGGTCATATTCGAAAAATTCTCCAATTACCTCGAAACTCACATCTCTGTCGGAACAAGGTGATGTTGGTGTCAACAATGATTTCGAGGGACCACCAAACACAGCAGACTCGAGAGGTCCAGCTGCACTTGAGAGGAAGTCAACGACAGTGAGCCGGATCGTGAACAAGACTGTCGGCATTGGAGCTATCAAAGTGAACTCGGTGATGAAACAAGAGGAGGAGGTTGAACAGGTCATGACTATCTGGGCGCCTGCAACTGGTTTCATTCACGAAAGTCAGGATCAGGACGACTGGGAAGAGGTTATCAAGGATCTCATGCCAAGCAAGTCGGACTACTTCGCTAAATCCAAGCGAGCAGAACGTCTCCAAGTACATCTCCGGTCATTCAACAACCCTGATGCAGATGTCCTGATCAAGTCGACTCCTACCCTTCTTTCTGGCATAACCAAGACTTGCAAGGCAGGATTTTCTGGAGCCCCCACAAAACCTAGGTCGGATATCTATGTCACCATCGACGAAGCTTTCCTTCCCAGGCATGCTTTACTGTCACGTTCAGTTGGCTCAGCTACTCCTCTTTCAAACCAGGTTGTGGGCGCCAATCTTCAAATTACTCTGGAAGTCCGGAAAACCAGCGGAGAACGACTTGAAAACTGCATCTGTGCCTCCTCAAATGCTGATGCAACATCTTCCTGGGAATCTACTGCTACAGAGCGAGGCGACGCATGGAACCAGACTCTTAAACTTTCTATCCCACCTACAGATGTCGCGAATTGCCACCTCTCCATTACACTTGCTGATGTTCCCAATCAAGCTTTCGCTATCTGTCATTTACCATTATGGGATCAGCAAGCTTTCATGCGAGATGGCCATCACTCGTTGCTTTTGTACCGATATGATGAGACGACGAACACCGCTAAAGGGAGAGGCGAAGGAAGAACTGGCTACCTAGGCTTGCCATGGAATGCTAGGGGAAAGGATGATGTGAGCAAAGATGAAGCTGTCACAGGACCTATCGCCACTCTGCGAGTTCAGACATATTTGTGCAGTACTCGTTTCTCGCAAGATAAGGTTTTGTTAGGCTTACTGAACTGGAAGCAACAGCCACCAGGCGACGTCCCAGAATTGCTAAAACGTCTTGTTTTTGTTCCAGAGATCGAGGTTGTGAAGCTACTAAATGATGTGTTCGATGCCATCTTCAGCATTCTTGTTGAGCACTCGGGTCAAGATGAGTATGAAGATTTGGTTTTTAGTGCCTTGGTGACTGTGCTCGGGATTGTGCATGATCGACGATTCAACCTTGGACCTTTGGTTGATCAGTATGCCGAAAACAAATTCAATTATCCTTTCGCCACACCTTGTCTGGTACGATCTTTCACCCGGCTGTTGTCCAATCCTTCGGATCCAGAAACATCGAGAAAACTCCGAGCAACATTCAAAGTTGTAAAACACATTCTGAAGTTTATCACTCATGCTCGAGGTCAACAGAAGGCAAAAGAGGCTGGTATTGGTATCACAAGCACATCGCCAGGCTTTACCAGACACCTCCGAAGCATCTTTAAAGCTCTCGATGCATTGATGCGAAACACTGCCCCCATCCTCGTCGGAAGTCAGACCCTGGCTGTCCAGCACTTCCACACTTGGCTACCAGAACTCACTGGGCTCTTAAACACAGAGGAGATTCTTCACATTGCCATTGACTTCATGGACTCGTGTGCGAATGTAAAGGGAAAGCTTGTTCTCTATAGTCTTGTACTCATCATCAACTATTCTCGCTTGGAATTGTTCTCGCAACCTGAACAGCGAGCTGCGTTGAGTGCTAATACCGTGCGATGGATCGCACCTCATTGGGGTAAGATTTCTGTAGTGACCGATCAGTATCGAGAACAAGTTCGACTATGCTGCTCCATCCTATCTACTCAGGTTGAAACTCTTGGCCCTGAGATTCCCGACTACATTCCGAAAATCATCGACTCGTATCTAGCACTCCAGCCATCAGCCAAGACAGAGAAGACAAGATTATCGCTCCTGTTCCCCACTACGTACCCCTTCCCAAGCAAGCCGATATCCGGAAAGGAGCAATTTGACGAAGTGCTCATTGAATTGTCTGCTATCCTCTCTGCTATCTCAACTCTACCTGCTGGGATGCAATTGGAGCTTGCCGAGGAAGAGATGGCAGCGTTGTTGGAGGACACTCTCAAGGTTCATCTGAGCATCTTACACTGCGAAGCATTCCCAGCGAATTGGCTGAGTGTACACATCTATCACCACAAGTCCACCATGAAGACATTAGAGTATTTGGCTGGCATCTTATTGGAGTCTTTCTTGCCTGAACCAGATGAGGCGGAATGCTTTAACACCGAACTGTGGAAGGGCTTCTTCACAGTCTTATTGAAACTGGTTGGTAGTGATGCTCTCGCCCTAGAAACTTTCCCTGAACAAAAGCGTCGTGCCGTGTGGAAGATTGCCGGTGATGTTCGAGAGCATGGTGCGGAGCTACTTCGACGCACATGGGAAGCAATTGGATGGGAGACGAGTGTTGAGGAAAGGCAACAGTATGGCCTCATGAAGATGGGCGGTTACCAGGTTCAATATGTGCCTGGTCTGGTTGGCCCTATTATTGAGCTTTGTTTGAGTGTCCATGAAGGCTTGAGGAGAGTTGCTGTCGAGGTATTACAATCCATGATCGTGAGCGAATGGACTCTCAGCGAAGATCTCTCTGCTATCCAGACGGAGATGATTGACTGCCTGGACCACTTATTCAAGTCAAAACCCCTGACGGAAAGCATTCTTCAAAAGCTCTTCATCAATGAGCTGTTGGGCTTGTTCGATTTCTTGGCATCTTATCCCGATGATCCTCTGTACACAACGATCAAGGATCTCATTGCAACTATCGACGAGTTCTTGGATCTACTGGTTGCCGTTCATAGTGCTGATGTTACTGGTGAAGCTTCACACATGATTCATCGATTGAGGCTCATGGAATTCCTGCGCGACATGCAAAAGGAAGAGATCTTTATCCGCTATGTCCATCAACTTGCCCAGCTACAGTCAGATGGGAGGAATCCTACTGAAGCTGGTCTTGCTCTCAGATTGCATGCCGACCTATACGACTGGGATCCTACCAAGGTTGTACCAGCACTCCAAGATCCAGAGTTTCCAGCACAGAGCCAATTTGACCGAAAAGAACGTATTTACTTCGATATGATCAAGAACTTTGAGGAGGGTGAAGCATGGAGTAGTGCATTGTCAGCATACCATGAGCTGCAACACCAATATCAGGAGAACGTCTACGACTTCAACAAGCTAGCTAGAACTCAGCGTGCCATTGCTACCATCTATGAGACGATTGCCAAAAGCGACCGGATTGTACCAAAGTACTTCCGTGTCACGTATAGGGGCATGGGTTTCCCAGCAAGTCTTCGAGACAAGGAATTTGTGTTTGAGGGCTCGCCTACTGAGAGGACCAGTGCCTTTACAGATCGCATGCAGGAACAGCATCCTTCGGCACAAATTGTCACATCTGGTGACGTGGATGATGTGGAGGGTCAATTCCTTCAGATCTCACCACTTTCGACCTATCGCGATGTGGAGCATCATGTGTACCAGCGAGCCAGAGTACCTCACATAATTCGCGACTACCTGTTGACATCCAATCCTCAAGTATTCTCGACAACAAGCAAGAGATCAACTTCTGGACCTGTAACTGAGCATACCTCGGAGAAGATGATCTACAGCACTGCCGAATCTTTCCCAACGATTCTTCGACGCAGCGAAATCGTGGCGGTAGACAGGTTAAAGCTTAGTGCTGTACAAACTGCTCTCGAGCGAATCATTAGAAAGACCGCCGAGATCACTGCAGTTGAGAAGCGCTTGCTAGACGGAGAGGATGATCTGGCAGGACTGCTCATTGATGCCCTGCAAATATCTGTGAATCCAAGCTCTGAAAGCACCATCTCCAAGTACCGTGCACTGTTGCCAACGGTACCTGAAGATGACGATGGACTTGACACCGAGGTCGAGCTTACACCACTAGAGACTGCACTTAAGATAGCTCTTATTGACCACGCTGTCCTAATCAAGCGCTGTCTGGGGATGTTTGCCAAGTCACCAAAGCCATTCATGGGTACTGCAGAGCGGGAAGCATGCACAGCAAGTAAGTTTTGGCATTTTTACACCTCTTAACTTCCTCGATGGATACTCTTCAGACGATATGCTAACCTAGATTTACAGATTTCGAGTCAACATACGCACCTGAATTGGCATCATTTGCATTCCCGCAGCACCAACGAGAACCAACCCCTACACCAAGCTGGGCTCTTGCCAGTCCAGCTAGCGATGGTTCAAGACGTGATAGCGGCATGATGGGACGTAATGTTAGGAACAGTCAGACCAATGGCACTCTCAATCAGTCTAACGACATCCTTGATGCGCCTGGTGCTCGGGCTGGTAGAAATCGGATGAGCTTCCTGAAGCGTCTTCAAGACAAACCAGCACCGCCCCTCAAAGAACAAGAGGCTATCCTAGCACCGGTCGTCAATATCAATGGTGCCAAGTCTGTCAATGGTAGCATCACAAAATTTGAGAATACCAATGGTGTTCAAGGCCGCAAGCGGGGCAAGAGTGGGGCCAGTGAAACAGCAGAAAGTGAGCGAGAGCGCACAAAGGAGAAAGAGAACAACAGGATGTCTTTCTTCAGCGGCGGCAATCTCGGCTCTATTGGTCGTGGTCGAGGACGTAGTGCAATCATATCAGAGAAAGGAGAAGATACTGAGTGGATCACACAGAGCGATCTAAATATGGCTGCCGAGAGAGGATACAGCAATGGCAATGGTACTCGACGAAGCAGTAGCTCGGCCCGACCAAAGACTGGTGGTAGTCAGAGCCAAACTCGCAGCAGAGAAGGCAGTGTAGATGGCGGGATTAGTGGGAGTGTGAGGAAGCGCTTCTCCATGCTCAAGCTGGGGAAGAAGAGCAGCAAGGCTAGCGTGCTTGTCGACTCTGTTGCAGAGGAAGATTGAGTCTTCATCATCGCGGAGGTGATGAGCTGAGTGCGATTGCGATTCGAAGACGGAGAACCTGTGGATACATTGATTCGTGCACGCCATAGAGGACCGGGCACATACATACATGATGCGCATGTACACTGACTGATTCTTTGTTTTGTCACTTTTTGTTTGGATGGATTGATTGATTTGAGCGTGCTAGCGAGCAAGGAGCGCGCGGGTGAAATGGTTTTTTTCACGGATGGATTTGATGGGTGGATGGATGGATGGAAAGCTGGTTGTGGATACAATACCCTGAATTTTTTGTTTTCACTGATTCTTTTCGACTTTGGACTTCGAACTTTCTACTTCTTCTTTTGATTCGTTTTCTATTTATTTTTAACAACACATTCCCGGTTTGGGCTCGGGTTTAGGTTCGGGTTAAGGTTGGGGTTGGCTTTTTTTTTTGCAGCTTATGTTCTTGTAATTTGTTTTCGAAATCGATTGGGCTATGTAATGCCCTGGGAATGTGGGGATGTGATGGGAGATTCAGAGTCAGAGGCAGATGGAGCTGATTGAGTTGAGATGGTGACGAGAGGAGAGGAGAGGAGAGTTGTACAATAGCTAAGATGGGATGAGATGGGAGAGAGAGTGTGTGTGTCTGTGTATAAAAGAGCGAGGGGGTCGTAAAAACGAAAGCCGAGTGGAGAGACAGGAGAGAGAGAGTTTGTGTGCGAGGAGTGGCTTGGGATAGATTCTACCTAGGCTAGATGATAGATGACAAGTGAGAATGAGAAGAGAGAATAATAAAACTTGAACCTTTCAATCTTCTGAATAATCTCATTTCTGTTCATCGTCTGGCTAAGTGTCTACCTGACTACCTGAGCACCTTGTAGCCTGTCTCCCTCTCTATAAAGTAACTTGTTTCGCTACATGGCATGACCCGATGGGGTTGGATTCACGAGTGCTCAGTCGATTAATCGTCGAGCTGGCTCAATTACCGCCAACTTAGCGGCGTCCATTCCATTCCATGGCGTTCTTGGATCTTGAGTCGTTTTTCCGCATGTAATCTTACTTATCTACTTACCTACTTACCTACTCATTATTTCGCATCCCCTAATTACCTGCTCAGTCACTCCGGTCCCTCAAGTGTTTCCTCCCCCATCCATCTACACATCCATCCATCCAACCATTCATTCGTTCTCTCGTTTTTTCATTCATCTCTCCCATCACTCACTCACTCACTTGCTTGCTCGTTTGCTTATTTGTTCATAAATTTGTGGAATCGTTGGATATCATATCATATCTTGTCATTTATTTCATTTCTCATAAGCCATACTAAGGTACACACCATATGCATATGCATATGCCTATACCACACCACACCACACGTCCCTCACAATTTCACCCCTCATCCTCTCATGCTCTCAAGCCGAGCTCGCTTCGTAAAACCATACAAACACCTCTTTACCATAGTATAGCCCACCTGCGTCTATCATCTATCCCTCTTCCTCCCTTCTCCTTAATCCCATACTCATGCAAAAGCACAGCTATTTAATCCATAACCTAACAAAGCAGTGGTGATGTCCCTCCTTAATCCCTGAAGTCCTTTCTTCCAAAAACGCCCAAACCATGCAAATTCATGCTTGCTCTCTCTCGCCCGCTTCGCCAGTTCAAATTCCTCCAGTTTCGCCGAGCAATGCCATGTTCTGTCTTTCTGCACCATCCGTCCATTTTATGAATGTATCGCACACCTCAAATCTTAGAACACTTTCTAGGATCTCTATCCCTCGAAGAGCGGAGAAGACCTAAAAAAAACAGTTCAAACACAGAAATAACCATAACCACACACCCCTTTCAAGCCTTAATCTCTGCAGTCGTAATCTCACTACCATTGACCTTTGCTTCTGGAACTGCGGCAGCCGTACCAAGCGTGACAGTCTCGGCAGTGGGATCTTCATGTTGCGCAACACTTCCCTTGCCACGCCACGTACTAACAGCCGCGATCTTGGCATCGAAACGCTCGATTTCAGTTCCGTAAGCACGTGGGGTGAGCTTGAGAAGTGTATGAAGAGGAACATTCAGCCATGGGGACTTCTCTTGGTCTTGCTTCATGAAGTAGGCGTAGATACAACGAAGGATAGCTTGGTGAGTGACAATCAGGATATTTTCCGAACGTTCGAGCTCCATGATAATGGGTTCAAGACGAATGACGACATCGCGATAGCTAGGAATGTCAGTGTTTGTCCTTGGAATGTTGAAATTGAGAACTTACGATTCTCCTCCACGGTAACGATAGTTATACTTATCAGCATCACGAGCCTCGAAATCCTCTGGATATTCCTTCTTGATCTCGGCATATGTCATGTTATCACAAACTCCCGAATCAAGTTCATCAAGAGCCTTCCATTGAAGTTGGTTCCATTCACCAGGAAGGTGGCGAGCAGTAGCAATGGTTCGCTTGAGGGTCGAGGTCCAAACCGTCAGAGGATGATCTTCTCCCTGCAATTGGTTAGATATCATCACTCAATCTAGAGGTGGACGCTTACCTTGAAAGATTGCTTGACCAAATCTGGGAGCTTCAAGGCATATTGTTCACCACGCTCAGACAATGAGGCATCACCACCAATCTTGCCGAGAACATTCCAAGCGGATTCACCATGCTGCGGATGTTAGTCCTTTGTCTTTCAAAATGTTTGGAAAACTTACACGTGAAAGCCAGATAGAACGACGCTTGATGTGTAGGTTCATGAGGTAGTAAACAACACGACTCTGCAGGTAATCCTGAATGGCGTTGATAATGACCTGTTTTCCAACATCCATGATCTTGAGATAGGTAAGATCCTGCTCATCCTCATCAATGGTTTGATAGACCTTCTCGTAGTTGCGGATTCGGTTGCGGAAGTCTTGTGCAGCCTGCTCGGGATCCTGTCCCTTGTAATCTGGTGACGTAGTTTTGACCTCGAGAATGTTGCTCATGATCAACTCCTCATCATCACACTTGCTCTCAACGAACAGAGTCTCGATTCCGTTGCTGTCACAGCGTTCCTTAATCCAGCGGCGGCGAGTCTTAGTACTATTGGTTGCATCGAGAATTGCGATAATTCCACCTTCGTACTTGAACCACTTCAGCATGTCCGTCACAGCAGCTTCGGCAGCCGCACGTCGCATACGTTCTCCCTCCACATTATTATTGTCGAAGAAATCTGCCGATGGTTGAGGAGCTCCCTCTCTGCGGTATTCGCCCACATTGAACACCTTGGCGTCAATGGAGAGCCAGCGTAGGTATCGTTGAGCTATAAAAACGGAGAAATTAGCTATAATTCCGCAACAAGCTAGGCAGATTGACTTGGTGTTGGCATACCTTTTTGAGCAATTAGTGACTTTCCTCTGGCTGGCAATCCAACCATTACCACACAAATCTGAGTGTCCTCGACCTGCACACCATCTCCATTAGTCTTGCGTTTGGGTCGGGCCAACTCCATGGTTGAAATTGAATCGCAGAGGTATGGATCAGAATGAATTGGAAACGTAGAATTGACGCAAAACAAAAGACTTTAAGCAGTGAGGAATAAATTCGAAGTGATCGCGTGAGGTTGAACTGTCTGGCAAAATAATGGCCCTGGACCGGGAGTTCACGGCTGGGATCGGGAAGTGATGAACGATGCTCGGTGGAAAGATTTTGCGAAAGGCGGTACGAAGTATTCGTTCGTACTTGTACTTGGACTTGGACTTGGACTTGAACTTTCTTGAGAGAAGAACAAGGAAAGATAAAAGTATTGAGATGGGAGGCTCCTCAATATCGTTTCATTAGAAGAAACTCGAACTCCGTCACTTGAAAATGTGATTCAAGTGAATTTTGGATTTCGAATCGGATCCCAGCGGAGTTATGGTGAGCTGAGGTAGGTGAGGTGTGATGTTGCGAGGAAGAGAACCAAGCTTGGAAGCTTGTGATTTTGGGGGGAGATGGTGAAGAAAGGGCTGAAGGATAAGGATGGGGATTTGTTTTCTTCGGTCCAGAGCAAGGAGCTTCTCTCTTCCTCTTCCCTGCAAGAATGACGATCTTCTCGAAACCCCGCACGAGGCTGTTGAAGTATAAAACGATAAGGATGATTGACGACAGCCGACAACCCCTCGATTATACTGACTCGACAGCTAATAGTAGTGAAAGCAATGCAAGTTTTAGACGACTTTGAGTGAGCTTCAAATAATAATAAAAAGGTAGAAAGAAGTACAAACTCATAATAGAGAAATGATTGTGGGCATTGCTTTTTCCACTAGGTGATACTTGTACTGTAGGTACAGTATCGCTTCCACAGCCAGCAAACGCTCGATCCATACGGAGGGGACATGCACGATGCGCTATGCACCGAACTGACAGGTGCATATCCTTCGACATGTTCGATATGATATCTCATAGCCGAAGCCAGATCTCAAGCCATAAACATTCGATGCATCATTATTGGATCAATTGGAGCCATTCAAAGCCATTGAAAGCCATGGGAGCACTTGAACCCCAGTTTCCGTATGAACAAGTCATGGTCCAACTTGCAATCCCCGAGTTCCACAGTCATGTGCTGGCATCAAGTGTAGGGTGTGCAAGCCAGACAAGGCCAGACAGGGCAAACGAGTGCATCAGAAGACGACAGGAAATTGAGTAGAAATCCCGAAAAGGGCAAAAGTGCAATGGTCATGAGGATATCTTCTTCTGGGGAAAGAAACCCAATTGGAACCAATTGCAGAGTCGGAATACTTTTCCTGACACATCCACATCTCCTGTTTCTCGCTTTTTGACGCTCGACCTTTTTCACTGACAACCTCGGGTTCCTGATTCTCTGATACCCGTACCAATACTTTGGTATCTAGGTGACATGCACCCAGCCACTCAGCATTATTTCCGATCAGAGAGATGAGGACGAAGGACCCCATTTCGCCGAGGGTCGGGTCGACGGCTTCAATCCTTGAACTTGGTTCAGAGCCTTGAGCCTTGAGCCTTGTGCCATGTGGGGGAATGGGATTTTTTGATGCAGTGGGAGTTGCGGTGGAGTTGCAGCTAGTGTTTGAATTTTGTTCACCGCCTGGAAGAACTACTTCAGCCGTCAACCTTCAGGGCACGCATCTCCCCGTGGCTCGTGGCTCGTGGCATCATCAAACACCTCAGGGCAACTCACCTCACCTCATCTCCCTCCCTGGACGACCACCAGACAAGCCACATCCAGCACGTGTTGAACGTTGCACATCCCGTTGAAGAAGCAAAGGAGACCCCCAAAGGTTCAGTAACAAACCCAGCCCCAACCCCATCCCCAATCTCAACCCCACGCGACGAGGCAAAGAGGAGAATGGAACGACCAAAGCCGCAAAAAAAACTCTGCTCTACGATAGCAGCGATAATAAACAGAGCAGGCAAGAAAGAAAAGAAAGAAATTCGAGAAAAACGTACATTTCCGGTAATGTATGATTCTCCCTTTCGATTCTTGCCCGGACTCCCTCCTCCACCTGCGGCAACACCTTTGAGGCCCATCGTGATATGAGAGATATATATTTGGCTTCGAATCGGAGAAAACCAAGTCGCTCTCGGGATCTGGATCTGGACTGGACTGCAAGAGCGAAAAAGTTCCCGTCTGTCTGAGAAAGAGATTTGCTCTACTCTGCTGCAGTGCAATATATCGTCGGCACGGCCGAGCAAGAACAGGTGAGATAAGACACCGGACTGGTTCTGTCTGTTGTGACCGGCGCGGTGAGATGAGACTTTCGTGGACAACTTGGTTTCCCGTCACACCGCTTGTAGGTACCGGTACCTTATTCCGTAGGTGAGCGAGAATGAGAGGATGGAGATGAAAGAGAGGGGCACAGCACAGGACAGGACAAGTGGGTTTGAAGAATTGTTGCGTTGTTCAACTGTTTTGTTGTTGTTTGTCGTTTGTTGTCGTAGGAGGAGCAGGAGAAGGACAAAGAGAGATTATGTAGGTAGATAGATAAGTCGGTAGGTAGGGGAGGGTAGGACTTTGGAGGGATGAGTTGAGACTGCTGCAGTGGGACTGTGGACCAACACATGGACCGCCGAGTGTTGGAGTGTTGCAGAAGAAATGGCATATGCGGCGGCCATGGCAAAAAGGATGGATATGGATGATGGACCAGATATTGACGATAAGCTATTACTGTACTGTAATACGGTAATACGGTAATACTGTAATAGATATTATCGCGATAAGATAGACGGATAAAAGATAAAAGATAGCTATGTACAGTAAGGAACAGACAGAGCTGAAGGGTTATAGCAGCAAGTCTTATTTATAAAGCGGCGATATCCAGACAAACAGAGAGACACCTTGAACCAAAACCTGACTAATAAGTATTTAGTAGAAAGAGCAAGAAATAAGAATAAGTCTGCGATCGACTCGCGCTTCATAGTACGAGAGGTAGGTATGGGAAAGGACGCCTGTGGCAGGTGGTGAATTGAATGAACGAATGAATGAAGGTAAGGTGTTAGTTTGAGGTAGATTGAAGCGTGAAGTTGTGAACTGCTATTACCTCGTTTATAGAGGCGAGGAAAGAATGAGGATAGCTAATAACTTATTGTCAGTGTCTTTTTCTATTCTATTCTATTATTGTTGTTATCGACTCCGCTATTGTCATCCATTCTCAGCTCCGTCAGGGCCCAAATTCATCCATCATATACTCAATTCTTTATCTACTTACCTACTGACAAACACAATCAAGCAATCTCAAAAAGAACAGAAATATATTCGCAACTTTAACTCGCAGATATTGGAATATCACTAACAGATTCTTCCAAGCTGTAGACTGTTTCAACATAATTCCATCCACATTGGCTCAAGATCCTGGTGCTCAAATATCTCGCCGTACATAATTCCAGGTACGTATGCTTGGTCAACCAGCGTGTACCGATCCGATCCAGCAGGCCTGACAATGTATGGAATGTGTACTCCTGAGAAGATTACCAAAAAATCTCCGTTTTGGATAGTATCTAGGCTTAACCCAATGTAGCCACTTGAGGTTTTGAAGACGGATCGGTCTATGCAAGTCACCTCCACACATCTTGTACAGAGCCTAATGACTTGGACTAGAACATTGATGGTGTCCCATTTGGCATCTTCGTCGCCGAAGTCTAAGACGATCTCGGAGAAAGCACAGAGCTTGCGAAGTTCATGAGAAACTTATCGTTGTACCCACGACAGAAACTTTGAGACATCTGGGGCACCTTTCATCAAGCCAGACAAGGCGAAAATCCTGTCCTGGGGCACCGTTGCACGCATATATCCTGTATCATGTAATAGCCGTAGTAGATTATTTTTGGCCGTTGTATCATATTGAACGAATTGGATTAGAAAATTGAGTATTGGCGCATTTTCAGTGACGATACAAAATCTTCCCAGCCATTTGAGTACCACATCGCTAAACGGCGTCAGAATCAAACAACCGATGAACTTCAAGATTGCCAACAGGAAACGTAGAGGTTCCCTTCGAGTACCACAAATTATGTAAGCGTCGTGTGAGGTTGCAAGTTCTTGCAATATCCATACTCTCTTCCAATAGGGGCGCGAGAGAAATGCAGTCCACGCACTAATAGACAGCAGACGCTCAGCCTGCCCCCAGCCGATCTCCTTCCAAACATCCGGAACGTTTCTTTTGCGAGTTATGTCAGGGGCGGTAAGGTACTCTATATATTTGAGCATTGGCAAGACTGTCTTGTGACTTTTGCCGACAGAGCTAGAGTTGGTTCCCAAAATGGAGAATAAGTTGGCGAAAAGGATTTCCCCAGCCTTAGATATCTCGTCGAACACTTCCTCCGAAGAGTCTGCTTCAGGACCAAGCCAGGCAAGCACAACAGTTGCGCCACTATAGATCTTGTCCATCATTTGGACCTGATGCAACTTCTCGACCTCATCCGCTTGATTGATGCAAAGAGCATCTGCCCAAAGGAACTCCACATCTTCCTCATCCTTTATTCGATTCAAGGCTTCGTAAAGGCTGTTGGTGACAAGTACTTGAGTGCTATTGACCACAATAGGCCAGAGGAGTTTGGGATCGCCCCACACGTACGAAAGGCAGTGATATGATATATTGTCATCTCTAGAAACAGTGTTTAGAGATATTTCAAGTGGGGTACTGCCATTTCGGAGGAAGCGAATTAGCCGTATCTCACTTTTCGATATCTCGAGTGTATCAAATTGAAAGGGCATTGCGAAAATATAAATTCAAAGGCCAAAAGTTTTGAATTGATATGCAAGGCCAGAGTGTGACCTTTGGTTGGAGAAAATCGAGAATGGAACGATGGCTCGGAAGTCGACGAGAGGAAATCCTACCTAAAAGCCATCGTAGGCAGCCACCGGGCGGCAACAAGCTGGTCTTCTGGAGAAGACAAAGTGGCGCCTTTAAGTTCTCTTGACTAGATTCACGAAGTTATGTGGTGCAAACCCCAACTCCTAAAAGTCTGCATACTTCACCTTATCCTTCCGTCCCTAATTGGTGAAAGTTTTCGTAAAAGCAGCAATGCTCAAAGCCTGATCGCAGGTCCTAAGAGCCAAATAATTTATGTTCATTCTCTACTCTATAAATAGAATCTAGCTCTGAAAATGACACCCTTGATGCTGTCGCCTCTGTAGTAGTAGCTGAAGTTGTAGATGTAGGTAAAGCTACGGTTAGAAATGCCAGAAACTTCCTCTACGATGTCTGAAGATTGAACAGGAGCTTTTACAGCTGATTCGGAAGCTTGCGCAGCTGCTACCTTTGCTGTGGAAAGTGAAGTAAAGTATGGATAAAGTTTTAGAATGTTTTTAATGCTAAAACACTACTTTTGCGCTCACCTGCATTTTCATCTTGCTTATATATAAATGAGTAGGAACTAGCAGAGACAAGTAAACAGAGACAAGCAGTAGCATAATGCAAGATAGACACAGTGAAACTGTATATCAAGGAATTAAAAATCACATAAGCAGGATTTACGTAACTTCTCCACAAAAGGTGACACTTCTTGATTAACACCAAAATTCAAAGAAAAGCCATCGCCTTATGAGATGAGAATTGAGAAAGCTAGTAGCCAGACGCAAAGTGGGTGTGTCTATAAATGCCAAATTGGAGTGAAAGTCGTGGATTGAATGCCGAGAAAGTGAGATGATTGCGAATGTATTAAAGCCAGGGCTTCGGTTGAGCAGAGTGGAATGTGTGAATGTAGAAAATGAAAACAGGTGAAATTCTCTTTATTATTATAAAAATAATGCTATAAATATGTGTCCAGCCTTTGTAAACACATTAGAATTCCGATCATCTACAATAAACAGAAAATAATCCAAGAAAATCATTCTCGCTTGAGAATGTATCTGCTCTTTAACAAACGCCATGCTGAAGGAGAGCTTCTATCAATTGCATTTTCGCAAGCATTGTGTTCATTCCTAGTTCCTAACTGCGAATTTGTATTACAGCTCTCGTCATATATATAATATAAGGTCCCAAAGCAGCCTTTGGAGCAAAGAGCAAAGATTAGGTAGCGCGGATAGACTTCGAGTCAAGTAAAGTTAGGAAACACGTTCTCCAAGCACTCTAGAATTAAGCGAAGTCACAAGCAACTTCACATTCAAGCAAAAGAACCCTAGATTATGAAAGACCATGCGTTACTATTACCACACTTCCTTCTCTATGAATACATCACTTCTCCCTAGCCAGAGACCAAGAGAGAAATGGCTATGCTCGTGAAGAAAGCTTCATCCTGCTTCATTGCAGAGATGAATCCGTGTCTCTTTGAAAAGAAATGTAATCCTACACTGCTACTAGCCTGAACGCCATTTGGGTATACGCCTGTGCTGAAAAAAAAACATTGAGTTCATGCGCCGTACCGTGATATGCCGAAACCCTCGAGAACACCACGCCATACCTTCCCAACTCTCTATCCTGCGCACCTAGTGAAGAACGCTGGGATGCATTCCAGATCCGTATCCAGAGACCTGGGTAAAGACAAGTCGAGGACTGCTGTTGTGATGAGCGCCGCGAATTATCCTCCTCTCAAGCACTCCCATGAAATAACATACCAGAGCTTCGACCATGATCTCCTCTAGGATCAAGCATCCAAAGCATCCAAGATAATGCCCCATCCGACTTTCTCTCGCAGTTTCTTTTCATCAATCAACTCCTCGGTCTTAATCCTATTTTCTTCTTTGACTTGCTCAGGATCAGTGACGGTGATTTGAATGTTGGGAAATCTCTTAGCGAGATCTTCTTCAGCTCCATCTTCGTCTGCAACAGCTTGTAGAGTGACATCTTCGGTGTTGTCGTAGTTCTTGAAATGCTGACTCGCTTGATTTTGAGCATAGAAGTCGTTTGTGTAGCTGTATTGCGCAAGATCAATAACGTTCTCCTCACGGTTGTATTGGAGATTGTAATGTTGTTGGGGCGTAGTCGAGCCTTCAGCGTAGTAATAGATTGGGTTGTTTCCGATAGAGTTTCCATCCATAGGTCCATGGCCACGTTGATGTCCAGACGCTTCACCAGCGTTGCCTAGGTCCTGTGACATGTACATCGCATCGTATCTATACTGTTCCTCGCCACCAATGTAGCCCAGTTCGGATCCATTCACGTACTGACTGGCTTGCTGTTGGTTCGATTGTCCGTAGTAAGGTTGTCCATTTTGCCCCACCAATATCATATCTCCTTCCATGCCTTGTTGAGTCAACTCTCTGTCTGCAGCACGAGCCTGTCGACGAGAAGCTAGGATGCGACATCGCCTCGATAGAGTTGGAGTCGAATTCCAGAGGCGAGCATTGTTCGAAGGTCCAGAAGCAGTGCGATCAACGTTGGTCTTTGTACTACTGAGCTGCGTCTGTCTCTCCTCACCTGATTCCTCACATCTCAACAGCTGATCCTTTTTCAGCTCTGTTGTAATCTTAGTCGGTACCGTAACACTCTCAATCTTGTCAACCACCAACGCTGCCACCCTCTTCTCCTCCTTATCCTCATCATATATCCTCTTCACACTCTCCAGCCCATCCAAATCCCCCTCATACTCAGCAACCTCCTGGTACTGAGCCTCGATATCTTTCCCAGTAAGCTTGCACATTTCCGCCACCAGCTTCCATTTCTTCTCCTCAGTCCCATCTAGCGGATCAACACCATTAAGTCCATGCTCATAGAAATGATACTGTCTCGCCACAGACAAGCGATCGAATCTCGGAATCGGTAATCTTCTCTTTAAAGTCCCTCCACTCTTCTTGACTCGCTCATCACCGTCAGCTTTCAACTCTGCAATACCAGGCCAATATGCACGGGTCTCTTCAAGCAAATTCACTCTCTGTCCTTCCGTAAGTCCCTCCTCATTACCCTTCCAGTACTGTGTGCGTAGACCTAGAACCTTGCTTAGCCCATTCTCCGTGTTCGCGTTCCGAATGGCGCGCAGCTGCAACTCCTCGCGATACTCAGCAATAACTTCTAGAATTCGAGTTTCGAGGTCGCGCATGTCTTTCTCGCCTTCGAAAGTTGAACCGGTGTTGGGCTTCATCTCAGCTTTGCGAATTCGAGCCATGCACTCTCCAATGACCACATCCCCACCATTTCTTCTCTTCTTGGTCTTCTTTCCTTTCTCTTGCCTAATCCCAGTGCCTCTTCTTCCTTCTACAGAGGGCTCAATAACAGGCTCCCACATCTCCCGTAACGCCAACTTCCTCTCGCGCGCCAGCAGTGTCTCCTCTAGCTTCGCGCGCAGCTCCTCGGCCTTCTGGCATTGCCACTCTGCCCGATGACGGTTGTACTCGTGTTGCGTCTGAGGCCAGAAGGGCGAATTGGTGAAACCTGCGTGGTAGCCGTGGAGGTGAAGTCGTTCGTATTGTTCGGTCGAGATGATGAGGGGTGATTTCCATGATACTGCGATTGTGGGGAGAGGAATGAATGGTATTGACGACTTGATGGATGGGGAGGAGGAAGAAGACAATGAGGCCATTGCGGAGAATTGAGTGGGTAGTTTTGGGTGGGAGTGCGAAGTGTTGGAGGAGGCGATGGAAGAAGTCGCCATGGTGCGAAACTAATGTATGTAAGTATTTGGGATATTCACACAACCTCGAAGGTGAAGAGAAAGATATACCTCTATTGCGAGCCTGAGGTCCCAGTGACCACGACTTCAACCTGGGTTGGTGGAGGGGGAGGACGACGCGAGGGAGGTTGATTCGCGATGGAGGCAAAGCGCGCACGCTCACGTGCTGGCCCTAAGCGAGCATCAACCTCGAGTCGACTCAGACCGATTGGAAGGATCGTTTCTGGAGATTCGGCGCCGTAGAAAAGAGCAAACGCGGGCGGAATGAAGGTAAAGTTGTGGGCGGGATCGGAGGGGTGGGACGGGCGTCGGTCGAGGATAGGGAGGATGCGGTAGAGGAGCAACTTGGTGCTGTGGTGAAGCTGCATCTAGAGAGCCTGCCATTGTGTCAGCTTGGAGTGCACCCTGAAAGTGACCAGTCTGGATAAAATGAGAAGGATTGAGGTGTAGAATAGGTGATCGAAAGCCTTAGAGATAATCAAAGTTAACTGATTTGAAAGTGCATTCCGAAAATGCACAATCGATGAAGAGAAATTGGCCTCGCAGAAAACGAAAAGTCCGATACAGGAATGACCTCCCAAAAGCCGTAGCAAGTCCAAAAGCGCAGTCATGGAATAACCACTTGATATTACACATGGAGCCGTAGAATACAGCTGGATATAAACGAGAGTAATGGAGGGAAAAGATACAAAACACGCAGGTCAAAAGATGTGGACCCGTCGTCCGGGTGTGATTAAACCGGGCGTGATTGAAGAATAGCATAGAGGCGATTGAAGCTCTGAAGCAAGTGATAGAACTTCAGACTAAAGGCTTGCCTCCTCTGGTAGCAAAACTTCTTCGAGTGTTGTGCACAGTGTCAATAGTGTCTTTGCCAATGAGATTGATCAAGAAATCAAGAAATGGACGTTCGGAAATTGTCGATGATTCGCAACTTACCCGAGGGAAACAAATACGAATCTATGTATCATATTAGCCCTAGCTCAGTATATGCTCATAGTATCTCCAGTGAGGTAAGCTAAGGAGTAGATCGGATGGAATATACCTTGAAAGGTTTGGAAACAGTAACAGCAATGGCTTATGTGCGCAATGTAGACTAGCTTTCCGAGCATTCAGTCCACGATACAGCCCTTTTTCAAGTTTCAAGTCAAGAAAATTACTAGGAGCAGAACGGAGAAAAGCAATGGCGTCGGGTTCGAGAGCGTCGGGGTAGAGGGATCGCGGCTCCTGCAGAGAGAGTTCAATTCAAATGTTAGTGTAGGAGACTCAAGCTAATCGCTGTGACCTACTCGACCAAAGCGGCACTTTACTTCGTGGCAACCGGCTGAGACCAAACATGCGACTCTAAGTCCAAATTTCATACTGCTAGTTCTAAATTGCTACGCGTTGTAGGACATCGATAGGTAATGGATAAAGTAGACAAGACAGGTAAGATTTTCATCGCTTGGTACTTTATTACCGTTATCAAAGGCCTTCAAATTGACAAAAGATACAATATATAGACATAATGTATGCTTCTAAAAGAGATGCTAAATCTGGTTTCCATCGCTCGCTTGCAAATTTGAAGTGAACAAACTGACTAGAGGTCACAGGCAGGACATTGGAATAGCTTGGTGGACAAAATTTAATAAAGCAGCATATTCATCAGTCAGTCTAAATATCATAATGAACTAGAGATGTCACAACAAGAGAGAATGGATCCACTTATGATAGTGAATAAGTTGTCCTTGCTCAGTCCAAGTCCAGGTTCAAATTGTAAGGCAAAAGTAGTGCAACAAGGTCACGATTATCGCTTATTTCCCCACATTTTTCAGGTTGGCTGTGATGAAGTAAACAAAACTTCGCAACGTGACAACCATCTTATTCTGTTGTTCATATCTCTCTCCAGGACAAGATCTGGCAGTTTTTGGCATTTCGCGTGATATCTCGACAACACATTCAAAGCACGGTCTCTGTGGTAGACAATTGTGGCCAGCGGCCTCTTGCTTGCTAGCCTGTAGCAGGCAATTCAGCTCTATCAATTCAGAGCACGAGATTTGGCCTCGATATTCGACCACTATCTGCGAAAATTTCGAAACCGAGGCTATTGCGCAAAATTGGCAAAATTGCTTTATAGCACACCATTCAAGTAAAGTAAGCACCTACTCTATGCCAACAGCATCAATTGCCAATACCACCGAAGCAGTTACCAAAAACAAAGAAAGCTATGGCGAAGAACAACAGAAACAAGAATGTCAATAGGGCCAAGGCAAAGAAGGTTGCGCGCGAGAACCCTGCCATGCTAGCATCCATTGTTAGCCACACCAAGGCAGATCTCTACGAAATCCCAGACGGCGCAACTCCTCAGCAGCGACTTCACGCCTATTTGCTCAACTTGATCAACTCTCCACGATTCCTCGAGGCCATGGCAATTTCCGAGCACAAATTCACGAAAGTCAAGTATCGCCTCCTTGACCCTTTCCTCAGCCCAAAGAATCTTCCTGTCAGCCAAGAGAAGCTCGCAATTTTCCCAAATATCCCAACCAAGGCTCCCGAAGCGTTCAATGAGGAAATTGCTCATGTCATCAGGGGATCCAAACTCATAGACAAGTTTGATGGTACGCATCCTAAGATTGAAGATTGCTTAATTGCTTGTGGCGTTCAGGACATCGAGCTCGAGCAGGAGCGATTGATAGGAGGAAAGTGGCATAAGGTGAACCTTGCCAACAGAGCTACCCATAGGCTTGCCATCCTTGAAGTAACAACCGATGTCTTCCTTTATAAGTGCCAGTACCCTGATGGACGTATTCGTTGGTCTATTAAGGCTGTTCTCATGGCGAACGACTTTGCATCACAGTGTATGCGCGCTAAGGGTGTCAGTCGAAAGGAGGCGTTTGAGGAAGAGAACCTGTTGCAAGCCGTTCTGGAGGTTCATATCTACAACCGAGTTGAGGACGGCATCATGAGCGAGCGAGAGATTGCTGCATTCGAGAGATTGATGACGTGGGAGGTAGTTGTTGAGTTGTTGAAGCATGAAGCTCGCTGTTCAATTGGCAAAGAGGAGCGCTGCTATGATCCCTTGTTGCATATGGAGATCGAAGGCTTTCTTTTTGGAATGAGGAAGATCGGAGAAACGGCTGACACTAATGACGACGAGGTCAATCACACAGAGAGCACTCATGACAAGAGCCAAGAAAAGGAGGCTTCTGAAAACGCGCTGACTGAAAAAATCCATCGCAGACACCTCCTAGCGAGTGACTATGATTCCGATGATTCCGAGATAGGTGGCATGGATGGTCAGAATTTGGCTTCAGCCTTCCAGGACATGGGACCTATGGATGGAATTTCAGCTATTTTGCTTGCCGCGGAGATGATCGAGGCCAGAGAGACTCGAAAGGCTCGGAAGGGTGAAAATTCTCAGAATAAAGATAAGAAAGGAACTGCCGAAATCGAGACTGTTAAACATGAGGATAGTGGTTATGAAGCATAAGTGTACTTACGATGGAAAGCATTTTGTTAGCGTTAAGCTGTGGTCGTTGTCTCAGTTATGGTTAAACCCTGAGAAATTCGAAAGTTGCGATAGAAATAGAAACACCTGATTCTTAATTGAGCATTGCCATGTGAAGTGATACATAGCTATGTCTCAACATATTTGATGATGTGCGGTTAATAGTTGTTTAAACGGTAAACTATTGATGCAAGGTGAAATCAGCTACATGAATCCTGTTTCTACAAAGATCGAGACGTAAAGTATTGTGTTTGTAAATATCTTGACATAACTTCAACCGAAAGTTCGATAAAAATTTGGACATGGAGATCACAAGAGTGCGCGACAGGATGCGAAAGCACTGATGCGGCCGCGTCACATGATCACTCATCGGCCAATCACACGTGCTCGCTAAAGTCAAAAGGAGAAGAGATCTTGATGCTGCAGAAACTCAAAGGCGTAGACAACACTTCATCGTTCCATACGTAGAAAGCTCCGCGGAGAGTTTTCTTTCAATACCTATTGTATTGGAAGACTCAACTTTCTCGCAAGGCACTTTCTCTCCTAAGAGCTCTACAAGGAGAGAAGGAAAAACAAAACCGTTCGTCAGTGCAAATTTGAGTTGACAGTCAACCTCGGTAAGCTCTTCCATTCAAAGAGCCGAATGAAACATCTAATGCTAACTGCAGAAGACTAAAATGGAGCCCTTTGTTCCTCTGAAGTCCTATGAGGTGGTCGACAAGACGGATCCAGCTGCTAAGATGGTCATAATCTGGGTGCCAGAGGGAGATTCTCCACCCATTGGCAGAATTGCTCTCTTCCTTGACAACTACATTCTTCTGGATCGAATGAAAAATGGACAACTTTATCCAAAAAAGTTCAGTCCATTCCAACGTGGTTTGGTGACTGCAATGGAGGCATTCTACGAGCGGAGATTGAAGGGTAGAGACGGAAACATATACAAGATGGAAGCTTGCTCTTTCTCCGAGTTGCTAAAGCTCACTGGACTACCTGATTGCGGAATCCATGACATTGCTGTTGAGGGAGAGGAGGTAATTGATCAGATCCGCATTCACTTCGTGGTGGACAGGGGCCCTCTGCATGGTGATTCCTTGGACTACTGGAAGGTCAAGATCTGCTTGAGCTTCGAGGATTCGTCAGGCAATGTACTCAAGGCCAAGGAGACAATGAACGGCGATAAAGTCGATACGAGTCCTCGAGAGCTGTTGGTTGAGCTTGAGACGGGATTCAAGGTTCCTGTGTTCTTCAAATACGTGTGGGAGGTCAGAAAGTTTTGCGAGCTGTTCACTTGGATTCCTTGTGTGGAGTTACTCAAGTATGAGTCCGCACTGATGTACTACGTACCGGAGACCGAAGATCCTCTACTTCACATCGGAATCTCAGGCAAGGGTGGTCATATCTACAAAACCCCCAAAGTGCCTTTGTCGTGGGACTTTGAGGAGAAGAAGGAGAAAGTCGCAGCACCCTCACTAGCTGCAAAGAATGAGTTTCAAGATATCAAGAGCAGCCCAGGAAATGCACCATCCATGCAATCCGTGCCAAAAAAGAGACCAAACACATCGGCATCTGAAGACTCTCCAGTCGCAAAGACAGTTAGAGTTAGTGGAAGATTGAGAGAAGCCCAAGCACCTGTCACCCAACCTGCTCAGAATCCTCAAGTTCCAGTTGAAAAGACGGCCAAAAAGACAACCCAAGACCGCGTGATTCTGAGGTCCATTCATGTTGCAACTGCCATTCACCACGCAAATATCCATGGAATCGAATATCCACGCTCCGTCGAGTTTCCTGCAGTCCATCCTAATGGCACCCCAATGAACATTGCGGAGATTCAGGTTGAGGTTGAGAAGATCAATAGTGCGGCTTATGCAAGACGTCAATTGAGTAACTGGTACAAGGAGGAGCAAAAGTTTACATTTCACGTTAAGCAAAAGTAACTAATTGTACCTTTGGGTCGTTGGGTCGGGATGAAGCGCTTGTTCTTGCGATGAACGATGGATCTCGGGTTTAACTTGGGAGCAGAAGCCATGATTCGAGAGGCTGAAAGACGCCTGTACTCGAGATAATGAGTCCATAAATGAAAGCTCTTTGAGTGTACGATACTCAAATCCTACTAAGTTGTGAATAGAATACAGTTTTCGGCTGAAAATTCGCACAAACCGTGTCAAACTTGCAAACACTTCCAAACGTCCTACGCAAGTCGCCCTTATTACCAATTCTTTCAGAGGTACCTTCAGTGCCATGAGATCTTTATTCCTTTCTGTTTCAAGCGATCCTAAAGTAACAGTCAAAATTCAGAATCGAGCATGTTGTAATGACACATGATCTCCGCACTTGAGCAAAAACACTGCATGACATTGACTTGTATCAAATTTATCCTTAATCTATATATATACACAGATATACGTAGGATTTAAATCGTCAAGTTTGACTATTCATCATGGGATATTGCGTTCATATTCTCATTCCGCATTCTAGTAAACATATCTGAAATTTCGATTCTACCAACAAGATTAGCGGAGCTCACTTTAACACATGGAGATTCAAGACTACTCACCTCAAAATCCGTCAAATCACCACCATTTTCCTCTAACGCGTCCATCTCAGCGTTACTTCCAACAGTCGCGACTTTATCTCTATCTCCATTGCGCTTCACCAGCAAACATCTCAGCAAAAATGCGATAACAACCTGTGTCACCGAGCATGCAAGAATGACCTTGCAGCCAGTCGGGTAGGTTGGACTCTCCTTCGCAATGAATGCGTGTGGCCCGATGATGTTACCAACGCAATAAGTCATGAACACGATTGCTACGCCGGTCGTGCGCTTCGTGTAACCACCGAGGTTGGTTGCTGGCATCTGTAAAGCGAGGACAAGAGAGGCGACGTAGGAACCAACCATGTAGTATCCGAACAAGACGCCAATTTTTTGAGTCTTGCGGTTGAGCTGCCACATCAGGCAAATACCCAAGACAGTGGGGATGAGGTAAAGCATCATGACGACCGTTCTGATGTTCCTGAATCGGGAGGCGAGGAAAGTACCGGATAAGATCCAAAAGACTTGGAAAGCACCCTGAGGAATACCGAGAGCAGTAGTCAACAAAGGATCCTTGACCAAACCCTTGATGATGAGCTTTCCAAAGTTGGCGATACCTCCATTGATGACTTCATTGAGAAGCATGTATAACGCAAGCAACCAGACTTGGGGATCAAGCAGTGCCTCGCGAATTTGATACCATTTGATAGTGCGATTGAGAATACCAGTCCGTCCAAGCTTAGCTCGTCCAACAAGGACAGCTTTCTCTTCGAGACTGAATCGCTTTGCGGATAGAATACTATCTGGAAGGACCCAAAAGAGGAGACAGCCCCAGAGAATGGTAACCCCTCCGCAGCAGAGGAAGATGGTTTTCCAAACTGGAAAAGTGTCGATTTGGCCGATGCCATATGTGATGAGACCTCCAATCTGGGATTTTTAGCATTGACACAATATCTGGGCAAGATTCTTACCATAGATCCTACTCCATTGCAAGAGTAGAAGATGCCTGCTCGGAAAGGCTGCTCTTGTCGAGTATACCTAGTGTGGTGTCAATTACATCACTTACCACGAGTTGAACAGGCTTGACTTACCACATGCCAACGATCATCATAAAGCAAGGTGTGATTGGAGCTTCAAAGACACCCAGCAAGAACCTACAAATGGCCAACCCGGTGAAGCTGCTACACCCCGCCGTAATCATCAACACGCTTCCCCAGCTCACAACACAACCCGCCACCACCTTCGCCATCAATGTTTTCTGGGCAAGATAACTCCATGGATACTCGGCAAACAGATACGCAAAGTAGAAAATACTGCCTAACCAGCTGTACTGATCAAGTGTGGTGTGTGTATCAGTAAGAAGATCAAAGACGGCAGAGTAAGCGAGCGCAGACTTGTCGATGTATTGTAACACATAAGTCCCTGCTAGCATGGGTAGAATGATAAGGTCGACTTTTCGAACGAGACGCTTGCTATGCTGTTTATCGGAAAGGAGCTCTTGGATGTAATCTGGCGAGAAGTTGTTGTCGCGCAGGAAGAGGTCTGCTTCATCCAGGTCGGAGATCTCGCCTACCTCCACTTTTGGATCAGAATTAACAGTGGTAAGGTCGTTAGACTTGTCCATCTTTTTTTCCTGGGGAGCCATTACGAGATGAAGCGAAAACACGATGAAGGCGGTGCAAAGGCGCAACTAATAGTTCGCGAATTGAAGAAACTGTTTCATTCTTGTATGCAAGCCCAGCCTCTATCATGCTTTCCGGCAAAGAGATAGCAGGCCCGGAAGCCAAGGGAGCGATAAAGATATCATGGCTCCATGATCAGAATTTCTGGGGTTTTGGAATGATTGCAGGCATAAAGAACGCTGAATACCCACATTGATGCACTCGGATTTGAAGCTGATGCGCCGAAGTGCGGGCAACATCCTCTCCCGACGGGGGAAAGTGGGACAACGGGAAACTCTAATTGATGAGATAGGGGTAGGTTCGTGTAATCATATCTCTACCTTGACGACGACAAGAATGGGGTGGATGAACAGCCAAGTAGGTAAGCCTGCTAATGATATGATAACAATTCGGAGATCATTCAAATTAGTTTTAAGGAGTTGAAGACTTTCTCTCCTGAAGTGTTGAAGACAACATCAATCCACAAGAGCTCCACAAGTAGCTCTTTCATCTGTCCCCAAGATCTAATCTCACAGCGTTCAATGCTATTCCTTAACAGCGGCATCAAGCAGCTATCCTCGCCTTCAAGGTCAAATACAGTCAGTGCACCGACGACCAGAAGCCATAAAGACAAGTCTGGTGGAACCTCCCCAGTATTCAAAGTCTGCAGGCAGCGACTATATTTCTTTCGAAGGTGAGTATAATTCATACCTAGATGGCTCCATTGCAGAAATACACTGCTTGCAAATGCTAACAGTCCAATTCTGATAACCTCATCTAAAGAGCCAGACGGCAACGATAGACCAAGAAGTCGATAGATGATCGAGGCCATGCTGTGTGAGAACATCTCAGTTGTGATCTTCTGCTTCGAGATGGCAGCCAGGTCAATAACTGCGCAGAAATCTAACATCACTTCCCAGATACGACGCAGCCTGGTGTTGACTTTGTTGAAAAAAACCTGATCGATTCGATGACTTTTTGCTGAAAAAACTTTTGTCCTGAGAAACAGTTTCAGGTCTGGGTATGGTATAAGTGGCTCAAGCCCATCACCAGCGAAAAAGACAGGCTTAGTCCCACCACTAAGAGCGATCCCAATATCGCATCTGACAGCATTAGAAGATGATTTAGAGAAAAAGCTCAAGAAAATTAACACCACGCACCTAAAAATCTCAAGCAATAGCTTCTCGCTTCCCCCAAAACTCCCCATTCCACCTCTCATCCTCACAATCTTCGCTAAACCATCCATATGATGTCTAGCCGATACAACATCACCACTCATAAATGCATGTCCCACCAGTGTCATAATAATCGCCGCAGTCGTGAAGCTCAACTTTAGATCCACATCATCACTTTCGAATCTTTCTCTCAAAAGCCTCAATCCCGTTGTATAATGAGAGAGATAGGGCTTCATGCATTGGGATAAGATTGCTCTTGAGTTGGCGACATCTCGTCGAGACACAACAGAGCTGAAGTAGAAGTGCGAAGCGAAGATCATGACATGCAGGAACGCGGGGTCATATGACAGCGGCATGATCCAGGACTCGGCGCGACGATCGAAGAAGATGCATGGCTCAAGGTGTGGGAAGAGAGTTTGTTTTGCAATGGAGGACACTGTGGGTTGGATTAGCTCGTCTGGTAGAAACTGAACTCGATAGACAGAAGAACTCACGTTGAATGACTACTTCTACACTCTTTGGGTCGATTGCAATATCAGCAAATGGTATTGCAGAGAGAAATGACCCAAATTGGCGGGGTACGACTAGTTGGCCTGGAAGATACAGCGATTCTGTCGTCCTATTGACGGACTCTGTGCTTGGTTTTCTGATCGAAACTGTACTGGACCTCGAACTTCCCTTCCTCGCTTCTTGCTGCTGTGGCTCAGTCGCCTTGGAGCTGCCCTTTTTATTTCTGGGTGGTAACGATCTCCCCTTATTCTTCCCCATCATAACATGGCTTCTAATCAGCTTCCTCAAACCCGAATCCGGTTTCTCGACACCACTCGACACCACAAAATGCACGCCTCCTTTTCCAAGCGAAGACAAATCATGCACGATGCCAACCATCTTGATCCGTCTATCATGAACCAATGAGTCTTGCTTGGTATCGGGGTTTTGCCTCTACTTGTAATAGTAGGATTTGGTATCCAGAAACAGAATACAATCTCGCAGAGAAAGGTAGAAATAGATGAAGAGGAAGCGGATGTCGGCGGAGATAAGACAGAGATGGATCGACAAGTGTATCAAGCGTTTGTCTCCACTCATGTTCCATAATACGCCCCTCGCTTATGTCATTGCAGCGAATGAAGAGGCAGCTTAGAACTTGAGATTGTTTGCCTATTTGGGATTAGTGCTTTTCATGGTCTAAGCGAGGTAGTTCCCCTCCTTGAATTCAACATTATATTCCATTTTTGTATCAGTCCAGTAATATAAGATGGGAACTAGTAAGAATGAATATGTATAGATAGCCCAAATTTCCACTCGAATCATTCGCAGTCCTATCTTCAAACTCGTTCATTCTTTCTCTCATAGCAACAGTGTACTTAATAATCAAACGCTCCTTCAAGTCAACGCACTCCTCACTCCAAACCCAACACCACTTCAGATATTAAAGCGTAACCGCCAACTAATCCGCAAACATGGTCGGATCCAAAGACCTTCCTGCCTCGACGGTTCCGTTTCTCTCAGTCTTCATCAACAATCAGTTCCGCGCCACGCCTGTCTTTCCCCAGCCAGGGACATCTCTTGCTGGCAAGACAGCTATCATTACTGGGGGTAAGTCACATTGACCTACTCTAAATCTTGTCTTCTCCTATATGTTCATTGAGATTCAACCTTGATCATACTCTTTCTCTCAAAAACGCAACACTCACTCACCACCCCTTGAAACAGGAAACACAGGCCTCGGCTACGCCGCAGCTGTCCAGCTCCTCTCTCTATCTCTGAGCACTCTCATCCTTGCCGTACGCTCTCCCACCTCCGGCGAGCGCGCAGCCAGCAGCCTCCGCGCTCTCCACCCGAAGGCCACCATTGAGGTCTGGCACCTCGACCTCGCCCTCTACAGCTCCATCACCTCCTTTGTCGAACGTCTCTATGCTTCTCCTCTACTCCCAACAATCAACTACGTCTTGCTCAACGCAGGGGTGATGAAACTCTCGTATAGTAAGAACGAGAGCACAGGACATGAAGAATGTCTGCAGATAAACTACCTATCTAATGCGCTCTTGGCGATCTTACTGTTGCCGGTCCTAAAGGCGAAGAAACCCAGAGATGCGCCAGTTCATTTGACGATCGTTAGCGCGGCGTTGACGCTGGCTGCTAAATTTCCGAATCGCGCGGCGGATCCTTTGTTCAAGGCACTCGATGATCCTGTGCAATTCCATCCGCAGGAGACATATAACACATCCAAAGTTCTTGCGCACTGTTTTCTTTGGAAATTGGTGGACTATGTCTCGGCTGACGATGTGGTCGTCAATCTCGCCGATCCGGCGTGGGTCAAGGGTACAGACTTGGTGCGAGACGCGAAGGGGCCAGCAATGAAAGCTGGTATAAAATTGTTTGGTTTGTTGGGAAGAACACCTAGAGTTGGGGCTAGCTGTTTGGTTGATGGCTTGGTAGGAAAGGGCAAAGAGTCACACGGGTGTTTCTTGATGAGTTGGCAGGCGCATCCGTAAGTCTTCTAATTGATTGATGGGTATCTTATCTTTATGCTGACTCTGTGATAGATTTACTGCTATGCTTTATAGTCCTGAGGGGAAGAAGTTGACTGATCGTGTTTGGAAGGAGACTCTTGCTGAATTTGAGTTTGCTGGTGTTCGTGCGATCCTGGAGAACATGAAAAGGATGTGAGAGTTTGATGAAATTTGGTGATGGAGATTAACGTGATATAAGTTCTGTGAGAGTATACAATTTCTGGGAGGGTGTGGAGTTTTATGTAGACTTGATAGAGTAGATAATGAGGCAATATGAGTGGACACTTGCCATACCATTCTGATTAACGAAACTTAAACATCCGCAAATACTTCTTATCAAGCAAGCCGAAAGAACAGACATAAAGAGAGCTAATTAGTAGAGACAGAACTTCCTAGTAACATGCAATGGATATTATCATTATTATTATTTGTTCTGTGTCCTACACAGTATGGATCTTACCGGGCATTGGATTATACCACCTCCTTCGATACCATTTCTCGTCCGACCTTTGGTTCAAAATTACTTTCGGATTCTGAATTTCTGAACAAAGTAAGCATTTCAGAAGCAAAGAAATTTAGAAGCCTTTTTCCCCACCGCCGTCTTCTCCTTCTCCTTCATCCCAAGCGGCCTGACGCTTTGCGGGTTATTGAAAACATCGGTCGGGTCAACATCCAATTTGATCTTCTCAAGCCTTGGTAAATTCGTCCTCCAGTATGCTTCTTGTCCATTTACCAGCTCCGGATCGACATAACCAGCATAGGCTCCAAAATCCAAACCATTAGGCATGTTCTCTTGTATCATCACGTTCAGTCCAGATAGGAAATCTTTGGTGCTTTTCAAGAGCTTGGGAATGCCAACAGCATATGTCTGCATATAGAACAAAACATCTCGGTGGGCATATGCAGTTGCGTCTTGTGCGACATCGTTCACTGCTCCGCCTTCAAGGTCGAATATCACAAACCACAAAGCAGTGCCTTTAGGCTTTTTATCCAGGTATGCGAGGAACTTGTCAATTGCTTCATCTGGAATGAGGGTGCACCCATTAAATGCCAATGATTTGGTATACATGGGTGCTGAGATCCCACCTCCGATTTGAAGCGCAACAGTCTCTGCCCAGTGTGCAACAGTTGCGATCCAATCTTTGATCACAATGGTCTTGGAATCTTGGTTACCCGGGAAGTTACTGGCTATATCAATAGCGTCATATTCTTTCTTGGTTCCAAAGTATGTACCCGAGATCACCATTCCCAACGCAGTGAAAACCACTTCACTTGTGAAATTTCTCGTGAGCTCCTTGTCAGACACGAACTTTTGCCATGCTTTGAAAGTCGGCGCCATGTCAGCGTACGAGCCTGGCGTCCACGAGAATGAGAATTGAACACATTCGCCCGGCTCTTTCTCTGTGCGGAACACAAACTCGGTCACGATCCCAAAGCTGGCTCCTGCTCCTTTGATGGCGAAGAAAATATCTGAATTCTCAGCCGTCGAGCAGCGTTTGATAGATCCATCCGCAAGTACGACTTCGACTTCCTCGATGTGGTCGAGAGTGGCACCCCACATGCGTGACGTTGGTCCAAGGCCACCAATGGTCGCATGTCCGCCAACACCAACTTGAGGACAGGTTCCGTGTGATATCGCTCGGCCGCCAGCGTCATGTAGACGCTTGGTGAGATCGCCGAGCAGAGTGCCACCACCGACAGTCGCCCTCCAGGTGTTATGATCCATTTCAAATCGTTGGAAGTGCTTCAAGTCAATCACAATTGCGCCATCCACACCTCCCAGACCTAATAGTCTTTAGCAAGTGGCCATGTAGGAGAGTTGTAGGCACTTACAGTAATTCGCATAGCTATGGCCCCCACTCCTCGGTTGTACCTTGAGACCAGCATCAGTAGCGCACTTGATGATGGCGGCTACTTGTTGTGGAGTCTTAGGATAAGTGACTGCAGACGGCTTGACTGGCCTAGCCAAGTTGTAGAGTTTGACGTCTTGAATTTTGTACAGAGGATCTCCCGGGAAAGCACAAAGCTTGTCGTCTCCATCAACAGCTATCCTGACTGCCTTAGCGAGTGCGCTCTGAGAAGAACCCATGATTACAGCTGTAATTGTTTATGGTAATGTGATGATAATTGGAGTTTAGGTAAGGAACAACAGAGAATCGAGGTAAAGATCTGCATCTTTGTTGTCTCTCAGGGAAAGCACGGTGGGCGCCAGCGTTGGTGGCTGATCCACGTTGTTGGGCTGCAGCTTCTTTCTTTTGGGACATCTTCAATGTAAATCTGAATCATACCCAATAGTTCCTACAATATCATGGACGACCAAGTGACCAAACTTCCACACCCACCATTGATTATAGCCGAGAATATATATGCATGGTATAGCAAGCTAGTCTCAATTGGTAATTGTTGACACACCACGAGGACCTGAAGATGGGCGTGCGTCGAATCAGACTGGTGAGACATTACTAGAATATTGAAACATTTCCATGCCGTGTTGGTGGAAGGCTGAAAATTTACGCCGATGCGCTTCTTTTGGAATTTGGACGAATTGAGACAGAATTAACGCGTCCATCGCTGGGCTTCAACATTTTGTCCTGTGCAACGCGACAAATACGAGGCATGGCGACGGCTGAAAATTCTTAACGAAGTTGAGAAAATGCACCATGGTGAAAACTGGTCGTGAATTGAGTTCCTCACACGGAAGGGAATTCTTTTTTTAGGGCTAGAATGCTTAAGAAATGTCTGAGAACTCGTCCCAAAGATCTGGGTAGCTAGGCGAAAGTTGAGCACTTGATCAAACAAATATGTGACAGTGCCCTATTCAATAAGAATATGATTGTGCGTCTAGAAGCTCAATAGAGCAATTTAAAAAGGTCATTATCACGAAAAGTGTAAATAGATGACATCCAGAGAATCTTAATAAGTGCTAATCTTCGCACTACTGTTCGATATGCAGACCATTGCGTTGGTCAATACTGATTAATCTTCACATGATGCGGCCTGCTAATGCGCGATGAGTGTATCGTTAGGAGCCATTTCACGCCATCTCCATATCACCTACAGAGTCAAAGGATATCATGAGTGTTCTTGTTATTTCTCTGCGCCCTGGGTATAATGCAACCATAAACTTACCACTCTATCTCTGTCTCTTTCCAGCTCCACCCTGAGCTACCATCGTCACCTACAAAGTCCATCCGACACCTCACCTTTGCTCTTCTCGAATCTCCAGCATCCCATTCCACCACAGGTCCCCATGCCCTGCTTGTCTCCTCTGAACACCCGCTCTTGGATACTAGTCCCAGGGACATAGTGGCCAGCTCACCTCCCACCCACTCTTCTCCTATCACGTCCTCCTCGACGACTCCATACCAATCACCAAATGTGGGGTCAGAAGAACTCTTCCGCGACGATGAGAAAGAAGCTTCTTCAAGCTCTAACATCCAGGCACCAATCTTTCCAGATAGAATCGAGTCGTACATCCATTCTCTGCGATGTGAAGATAGAAGGAGATCTATAGCTTGGCGTCGGAGAGTGAATGATCGGCATTTTGTAGCGACAAGAGAGAGAGCTGCTATGACACGGACGTCGAAGCTGAAAATTTCGCCTTCTATGTTGAATTAGCCAGACTACTCTATAACGGGGAAGTAGAGGTGAACTGACCATTAAGGGTAGGGTTCATCATTGTTTCGTACTCCAGAGCTTCTTTGCACAATTCGAGCAAGAAGGTGAATTCAGGAAGGACATCGACAGTCGTTGAGCCAGATGTGCCAAGACCCGAAGCAAGGCGTATCAACAGCACTGCTGAAGGCAGCTTCAATGCTTCTGTTCTTCTCAAAGGGTGACTTGCAAAGTCGCTGATCGTTGTTTGAACGAGTATGTCGAGAAGGGAATTCAAATGACGAAGCGTATCTATGAAGATGTCTCGTTCTTGAACTATCGTAGAAGGGATTTCATGAAATGGCACACTCTGATAAGTCGTCGTTCGATAGAAAAGATCGTATCCTTCCCAGATGATTTGATTTCTCAAAGAAAGTGCGTCATCTATGCTGATAAACTGCAAGGGGAAGTTGAAGACCGGATTTTGGGGCTTCAATGTTGCATATGATCGATTTGCCTCTGTCCCCATGGCACAGAAAGACTCCATGTCCAAACGTAGGAACATGCCAGCAATTCGACCGTGATCTTGTCCTTGGGATGCTGATTTACTGAACAACATCTGCATCGACTTACATAGAACTTCTCGCCCGTAGCTGACGTGTTGTAGTGCGAAGCCACCATTTCCAATGAAATTGTCGAAAAATGCGAGCACAATGCACGAAATCAAAGTCGCCCTCACATCGTCGTCCCCTTCTTTCTCTGAAGCTGGTATCGAATGTCGCAGGCCTTCAATCGCTTTCTGGTATTGGCGAAGTGCAAAGTCTCGATGCGGGCAGTGCGCTGGACTAAGTCGATAAACCCCAGATAAAGCTTTCTGGGTGCTCTTAGACAATGCGCCGATTGCTACGAGAGCATGCCGGACCGAGTATGTCAAATGACTCTCCTGAAGAGCTATACCACCCCAAAAGAAGGAGTCATGGCGTGGTAGTTGATTTGACACCTCATCAACGAAAGTGTGAAAGTATCGACGTTCCAGGTCATCTAACTCGATGAGCTTGTGAATGGAAGGAGCCGGCGAAGGGGTGAAAGAAGATTTTCGAGGAAGAATAGGTGCGAATGATAGCTCTGGTGGGCTTGTTGTTTGAGACACAGGCTTGTTGAGGTGCCGATACCCATCACATTGCCATCCTGACTTTGTGCATCGAAGACAGCACGGGCGTTCTTCCCCGCATTTTAATCTTCTTATTCTGAGAAACTAACAGTTAGTAGGAACCCAAAGTGCTAGAAGTGGTCAGCAACATACTTGCAAGTAACACAACCTGTTTTCGACCTTGGTGTTGCGGCTCGTTTCCTGCGACTTGTAGATTGGGTACTGACAAATGACTCAGTCATTATGAAAGAAAAGTGCCTAACAGACGCTTAATGAAAATCGATGAATGAAGACGGGTTGGAAACCAACTAGTTATGGGATTTGGCATGACCGGCAAACGGGATTCAGGAGTGGATTCGAAGCGGAAGCGAAAGATGTCAGGGGGCGGAAGTATCGCCATTCTCGGTAGGGCTCCCAGTGGCTCTGTACCTTGTATATTACCTTGTCATTATAACGGCTCTCTGATCAGCAAACAAACAGGGTGGATAAGATTGTAAAACAGGTACGAGTGAACCAATGTTGAGGGCCCAGTGTCGAAAATCCGACCATCCATTTAATAATCCCAAAGGTGCTTAGCTTGAAAGTGTGACAGCTGAACGTGGACAACGATCTTCTGAGCGAACCACAGTCCAAAAGACCAACCAGGTGCTCAAAACCTATCCTTGACATACAACATTGTGCATACCTCTCCCTCGGCGCAGCAGCTTGGTAGGACGAGAGGAGCTTGACAAGGCAAAAGAACTGTCTGGTAAGGCTGAACGAAAGTGGACCAGAAATAGCTCGCCTGACAAACAAAGCTCCCAATTCTTACCAAGCATGCAAACATGCAAGGCTACCCAGTCTCAGACCAATCCATATCGAGTTTCTTTCCATGAAAATGCGGAGATGCCTTGCATTGATTAGAGGTGTACCTGTTGGGTGATTTGGCGCTGACAAGATCAAGGGCGGAGAAGAGCTGCATTAATTCCTGTGCCGCAATTTGCAAGAGGACCGAGTACAACGTATTCGTATGAACGGACATAATGAACGGACATTTCGGTTGATAGGTGAAGGATGATTTTATACCTACTTGGACGATAAATAATCAAGACTTTTAAGTGCTCTAGAAGCTTTGGAACGAAACCTATATATACACATATTTACATGAGTACCTTAGCTATCGTAGGTGCAGTAGCTAAGGTCAAACTTGCTTTGGATAAGGTAAGGTAAGGTAGAGTAGAGCACTTTAGATATTAGTAATATCAAGGAACGGATATATTCTTCTTTGGGTAATTTAAGGTGCCTCAATGTCCGATGCGAGGCAATACTTTAAGCTCCACATAAAAACTCTTGTCTTTCCCGTCTCCTCCGTCAATCATGTGACCAGGCGACGGGGCACCATTTTGCAAATGGATTTTCTGGCACGAATGCGCATCATTCTACGTCCTACACACCAACACTTCCACCACAACGACCTCCAGCGAGCACGAGCAGTATTTATTTTGACGTTTCACGAAACATATCAATACCCTTTTCTACTTTCATCTACAAGTCTACAAGATGGCGGAAAACATCTACGACGAGATTGAGATTGAGGACATGACGTATGATCCTGCAAGAGAAATTTACCACTACCCGTGCCCTTGTGGCGATCGTTTCGAAATTGCTATCGCGGACTTGCGCGATAACGAGGACATTGCTGTGTGCCCTAGCTGTAGTTTGATGATCAGAGTCATATACGAAGTGGTAAGATCTGCAAAAGGAAGGACGCGAGTTCTAAAGCTATTGAGCTGACAAGTGTGATTCTGCAGGATGCCCTTCCAAAGCCTGAGGAAGCGACAGCTACCACGCAAGACAAAGTCCAAGTTCCAGTTGCAGCCTGAATTTGTTGGCAAGCATCGTCAAGAGCTCTATCCAGCAAGTAAATGGTGTTTCGGTTCCCCACCTGCGAACCCGAACATGTCCCATGAAACCTGTGACAACTGCACACCCCTCAGGGGCGGGATAATGCATGCTGCGTGCGCTTAAATGGTAACATCCGGCGGAAGAATACGAATCGGGAGAAAGACTGTCCGTAGCAATGGCTGACGAGATACTCGCGCAGATATCTCGAGTCAAGTAAGCGCCTGGCGGGACAGTCTTCCTGTGCTAGATTGTGTGTGCCACGTCAAGATCCAAGTTACTTAGTTTGGAATTTCCAAACGCCAGGCGGCTATACAATTTCCAATAGAAAATCACACTGAGTGTCCTGTCATTACCACCTATCTGGTCCACTTGTCTGCTACCTAAGTGATTCATTTGTCATTTTAGCCGCTGACCCTCGCCGGATTATCTGCTCTCACCGCCAACGTCACAAGCACAAAGCAAAGATGGCAACTTGATTTGATGCTTGGCCTGTCTTTCCTGCATTCCACCCTGTCACTAATCCCGCCATTTGACGTCAAACTTTCTTCCTGGTTAATATCCGAGCCTAATCTTTATTTCTTGATATCCATGCAGTTTATGCTGGTCATGCGAGTATCATGATTAAAGCAGGAACACTACCGAGTCTTTCCCTTTGGCCCCCAATAACTCGATTGGCCTATCAGCACTTGAAGCGGCCATAGAGCGATTCTTTCAAAACAATACTCCACATTATTACCAGTAACGAAAAGTTGCTCGAGACACTACCATTTTAGGGCATCATACCTTAGCTAAGCCGAACCCGAGAGATGCTCTTCATTCTCCACTTCCTCTACGGAGGTATCAAATACGAATGGCCGGCTAGCTCACTCTGTCAAAGTCTCCGAAATGCTGAGGGTGAACCACTTCTAACTGGCTAATATTTACGAGATTCAGCTGCAGCTCGGGGGGATCTCCATTAGGAAGGAGTTGCGCTTATCCTCATCCCAGTTTTTAGAAAGAAGCTTCAGAGGAGAAAAACGTTGTCAGATGTTCTCGGCCAAAGAGGATCACTTCGTCGTTCAAGGAGCCTATCAAAGGCCTGAAGATTGACATGGAATATTTCTTGGACTGTTTGGGAGTCACGTTTCTGGCACGATGTCTCTGGGATCATGTGAACCAGGATATGAAATGATTCGCTTTCGCAAGGTGACAAGTGCGAGCGGCTTACATTTAACGGTGTCGCTTCTTGACGTTCCCCCGAGATCTCTTGTTCATCTTCTGGAAGACGGGAGCATTGTCATATGCCCATGTCACAGAGGTACGCCTGAATTCAACCTTACAACAAGGCGAGAACTGCTGCCGCAGTGACCAATCCCATGAAGATACTCGTACTTCGTACAGATCAACATCACTCACTGCAAGAGCACAAACTGCATGCTTGCAAGATGTTTTGTTGTCAGAGTGACATATCAAATCCTAACGTGGGGATTCTGACAAAGATCGACACGGGGCAACTGAAAACACACCAGAATCTGCAGCCTTTGATGACTGAAGACTATCTTTGGACTTTGGGAGCATTGTTGCGAAATTGAACAGGACGTTGCGTGCCAATGTCGCACTGCAGAGAATTGCAATATCAAAACAAACGCCAGCCCGAGGCCTCCGAGTACAGTACTGCGAGAGTAGCTTGCGCACACGACTTAGCCGGTTGCGTTGTCAAATTGAGGCTGGTGTGACAGGGAATTCTTCTGCCTTAAATCGGACGAAATCGGACGATCTCCTACTCAGGATACATACATCTCGAAATCTAGTGGGCCCTACAGTGATGCTGCCACGCATCCGTTCTCGCAAGACGAATAGATGTTTGCCTGCGGCAAGCATCAATGTTAATCCTCAGAGACCTAAATATCTCGATCTCCGGATTTGGGAATCCGCAACTCCGTAATGAGAACATTAACCTAGAGCTTGTAAAGTAAACTATGTCGTGCAGCCGCTGAGTAAGACTGCTCGGGCAATCCTTTCTCTCTATTCATTTTGGTATACACATTTCTTCTCATTCAATATTCTCACTCAGTTGATTCCGTCGTGGAAGACTATTTCAAATATGCTCGTCTGAGGTTCAGATTAAGCGTATTCAAATTGGCTAAGAACATTTGGGCCATCCAACAAGCTGACTGTAGGGGGTGTTCACAACGGTGGGTGGTCAGAAATTCATCAAACATACTCTTTCCTCGTCAGGGGTCGGTTGTGGAGAAAAGCCCGAGCCGTTGTAGCTGCTAACTAGCGTCGCACTTTATGGCATAGCTAGTATCTTATATTGCATTGGAGAGGGTGGCAGTGTTCGGGTCATCAGTTCGATCTTTCTTTAAAGGTGTCGCGGTTTTCAGGTATGCAAGCAATGTGTTCGGCTGTATGAGGATTGAAAGAGGAAGGTTGATAATTAGCATGTAGAGATTGTGGAAACATGAACTTTTGATCTCGAGAACAATTGCGGGTGATTTGCCTGCCAAATTTAACATTCCCCCTATCTTGAGTTTTCTCTTGAATAGATATTTCATTTCATTCTCTCTTGCTACCAGGACCCAAGTCACAGAAAAACTTCTTGTGGGGACTTCAACGAAGGACACTTAGTCTTCTCTTTCAATAAACGGGCTTTCTCGGACCTAGATTGGTGTTCCTTTGACAAAGGCAACAGACTATACGTGTAAGAGTTGTTGATCTTCCACCTTTCCTATGATTAGGGCAGAAGTCCTTAGATCGAAACATCGGCCTTTAAATTCTCTTCTACAGGTTTTATATCTCATGAATTAGCAGATACAGATGTATTTAACCTATGGCCGTGGTACGTGCATCCAAGTGATGTATAACTGTGTAAGTGAGTATTCTTCGTAACGATGCAGGGTGAATCTGATATCCAGGACGATATCGAGTAATTTGAGCTGCAACTTGTCACTTGCAATTACCATTTTGATACTTAGATTCTCTGCCGAATTGGTGACGAGATTAGAGCTGTTTTATAATGTGACTACAGAGATGATGCCATGCGTATCTCCTCAAGCCGGTCAGTTTCTAACTCTTGTCAAAATTTTACCTCAACATCACTTTTCGTTGTCAAGAATTTCAGTGAGTTTCGAGGGTAGATATTGATGGTGTATGTTAGTATACGAGTAATTGAGTTCTGTGCTAACTTGGTCTGATTTCTAGAGTGTTGCCTGTTGCTAAATCCTTCTGGACTAAAGCTAAAAATAAAAAAATAAAAAAAAGGAGAGACAGAAAGATAGTTTTAGCGACGCACCCTGCTCGAAAAGGTGTCTCTGATATCTTCGATAGGCAAGATGGCTGGCAGGTAAATTATGACACAACATATCAGTATCTTCCTTCTTAGTAGTAAGCATATCATATTATACAGAAATATGGAGCAAGATACGAGGTTCAATGTGATGTTAGATATTGTACTCGAAGACGCAACGTTAGGGGTTTGATGCTGAGAAAGCTTTAACACGAGCTAACTAGTACGCAGGTACGACCCAAGAATAACTGGAAATCGATTGATAAAGCGTTCAAGTCTTGTTAGGATAATAAAACTCAAGGTAGTTTGCAATTATCATGGTGCATATTCTACCTTGGTCTAAGCAATGGTTTAGCAAACACTATGCAATGCACCCCACAGATGTATGGCAGCAAGTCCAATGTATGTTTTGAACATCTGCCATATCAATGTTTTGCTTTTGCAGCTTCAATCTCCTTCCTCTTCACTTCCTTATCAATCCTCACAAAGCATCCAAAGCCCTCAATAAAGCAGCTTCCAATCCACTTCCACCACAGTCCCGTCCCCCGTTGGACGCCGTATTTCCTCAATTTCGTTCGATCCATCATATACGCCTCTCCAAAATGTATGAACAGCACAGGAATTGCGATCGTCCTCACAATCCACTTAAATCTCTCCGCCCCACCAGGAAATAGCGGCAGTAGAGTATCGTAGAAGAAGGTTCCTGGCACGATTTGCTTGTAGAACACAAAGGTGCCAAACATGAAGCTGCAGATGCCAAAGACGAAGATATGGAATGGACTTGTCGGCGGGATGTATGTCGTTATCTTCGTAGAGGAGATGTCCAATGCGGTGCGAACCTCGCGATCTATGTCAACAAAGCGCGTTCGCGCCTCGGCGTAGGACGTCATGGGCAGCGAGAGGGGAACACTGTGCTCTTTCCCGCCGACGAGGATTGTCATGCTACCCAGATCAACGTCTGATAGCTTTGCGCCTCGAGATGCGCTTTGGGAGAGCTTGCAGAAGTGCTGTGCATAGAACTCGACGGAGTCGCTATGGTCGTTGTTCATGTGTGTGATTATGCGCTTCTTGGAGGCGGCATCTTTGACAGGATCTGCCATTTTGTTCGATGCAGGAAGGATGAGGACCCGGTTGGGAAGAGGTGTTATGGTGAGGGTCAGGCCAAAACTGAGGTCTATATATTGAAGAGGCTGAGGTTCACTTGGGACAATTTCAAGCTCTAAAGATTCCAAGCCCAGACCCTACCCGAGCCGAGCCGAGCCGAGCCGAACACAAGCCCTGTCCTACGAAATATCAAGAGTGGAACGAGAAGCTCACTCAGGAAATCAACATCTCTGCCATTTTGATACTGTATTGACTCCCATTTGTTTTGATAGCCTTGCCCTGGCTAATTCGGACGTTCTTTAATGGCGTCTTTAGTCGCAGAAAATGGTCGTGAAAATCATCAGATGTCCGTAATTTCACACACTTTAGCTGGAGTCCTACGAAACTCGCAACAGGCATATAGCCTTGCAAATATTCAGAGCTTGAAAGCGCACAATGATGCTTGTAGCGATCTACCTGGAGGTAATACAAGGACAGTGTTACACGCAAGCCCTTTTCCTATTACATTTGGTAAGACTTGAAACTTTTAGTTGTACCGCAAATTACTGATATGTATCGCGTAGTAAATGGTTCTGGCTGCGAGCTTACTAGCTTGGATGGTAGTGTCTATACTGACTTTCTCGGCGAATTTACAGCTGGGATCTTTGGACATTCAAATGAGAAAATTAGAGAGGCAGTGTCGGTGGCGATGGGAAAGGGTTGGAACTTTGGAGGACCTAACCTTTATGAGAGGGAATTAGCGAGAAAGGCATGTTATTACCTTTTTACAAATGTTAAAAAAACGAATTCAGGACTCCTAGAAGTCCAGATTAATCAAGAGGAAGCTTTCGGTACGATGAAATGATGTGGATTCTCGCTAATGTCTCCTAGGTCATCAATCGATTCTCCCCGTCAGGAATAGAGCTTGTCCGCTTCACGAATTCCGGGACAGAGTCAAACACAATGGCAATCGCTGCTGCTGTTGCTTTCACGGGGAGAAAAAAAATCCTGGCCTTCAAAAACGGCTACCACGGCGGAACTCTTTCATTTCCAAGCTCGCTAAAAGACGTCAACGTCAACCTCCCACATGACTTCGTCCTTGCCCCGTACAACGATATAGAAGGAACAAAAGCTGTGATTGCAAGTATGCCTGAAAACTCTCTAGCTGTTGTCATGGAATGTATACAGGGCAGTGGTGGATGCATTGTCGGCACAACAGAATTCCTTCAATTCCTCGATACAACAACTAAAGAGATAGGAGCGCTCTTCATCATAGATGAAGTGATGACTTCGCGACTTTCATACCATGGCTACGCCTCAACTCTTGGATTGAAGCCAGATCTTGTCACTCTCGGGAAATGGATTGGTGGCGGCATGACGTTTGGTGCGTTTGGTGGTCGAAAGGATCTCATGAGCATGTTCGATCCTCGTTCTGGGGTGCTTGGACATTCTGGTACCTTCAACAATAATATTGTCACCATGGCTGCTGGCTGTGCAGGGATGGAGATCTACAACGAAGAGCAAGTCAAGCGACTTAATGCTCTAGGTGAAGATCTCAAATCTCGTCTTGATGTCATCCTCCTCCCATATCGGGTCAATGCGGAGAAGACTGAAGTAGAAGCAATATCATCTGGAGCTGAGGAAGTCAAATTCAAGTCGTCCGAGAAAGGTACGGCTAACAGGATGTGGGTTACCGGAAAAGGAAGCATGTTCAATATTCACTTTGCTGGGGAAAGCGCGGACAGTCTTTCGGCCATTCTTTGGCACCACATGTTGGAATATGGAATCTACATGGCTCAGCGAGGGTTCATTGTGCTAAATATTGAGTTGAAAGAGACTGATACTTGGCGGTTTGTTGCTGCGGTGGAAGTATTCGTCAAGACGCATCTCGCATTTGCTCAAGGACTACAATGATAAACGAGAATAGGTCATCTTCCCATTAATGTCGAGTTTGAAGCCTAAACCTATTATCAGTTTTTTTTTCTGCATATTTTCAAGACCAGAGGGACATTTTGCTCAGCTCGAGGTGTTTTGAGGGCTCTAGCGATTTTCCTTCAATGATTGATAGTCCTCCAATTTGGATTGGAATTTACTGTAAGGAATTAAGAAATGGAATAGCAGCCTGTGCTAGTATAACCTCCTCTATAATTTTAACGTGGTACATCTCAAGTGTTACCTCATGCTAAACCTAGAGTGGAAAGGTTAGTTTAAATCGACGTACCTAGTGTGGAATCGCTTCATCACTACCACTAGTTGGAACACAAACCATATTCCTTTCACGAAATCCCCTCATTTCTTCCCCAGAATAGATTCAATCATTATTTTTTATCAAAATTGCTAACGACTGACCAATTGTCGAGATCAATGAACAGAAGTCAAAAAACACGATGGCATCTTCAGAGGGGACTTCCTCGTCAAGGGCTGTAATGCACAATAACGGGATGACCGGGATTGACTTTAAAGAAACCAGTGCGACAGGTTCGCAGACTGCCACCGATAAAAAACAATTCAATCAATAAGACGAGTTTTCTGTTGAAGATTTGGTCGAAGAGGCGTCGATTGATCCAATATATGAGGCGAAAGCACAAGTGCTGAACAAAGCTGCAAGTCTACCATTCAGGATTTATTATCTAGCTAGCTGATGGAAGCAGATTCAAGAGATAGGCTGGGGTCGATACCAATTTCAGCTATTCATCGTCGTCGGCTTCGGTTGGGCGAATGACAACCTCTGGCCTGTGGCCACTGGGTTGATACGCATGTATCTCAATCGTAGGATGAATGAAAAGCTAATATCAGCATAGTTGCACCTATTGTCAATGAATTCCATCCTTCACGACCACCGCTCTTGTCGCTAGCCCAGAACATTGGTCTCCTGGTTGGAGCTGCTTTTTGGGGATTTGGTTGTGATATCTTTGGTAGAAGACATGCTTTTAACCTCACTCTTGGTATCACAGCTATTTTTGGCCTTGCAACAGCTGGCTCCCCCAACTTCGCAGTGATCGGTCTTTTCGCTGCACTTTGGTCTTTTGGTGTTGGTGGCAATTTGCCTGTGAACTCGGCTGTGTTTCTGGAGTTTCTTCCTGGTACTCACCAACACCTTCTGACAGTCTTGTCCGTCTACTGGGCTATAGCACAAGTCGTCGCGAACCTTGTCGCTTGGCCATTACTTGGGAGTGTGACTTGTGATTCAAGTGAAGACTGCACTAAGTCCTCAAATATGGGTTGGCGATATTTCGTAATTGTGATGGGCGGAATCTCTATGATCGAATTCATTATCCGCTTCGTATTCTTCACCATCTACGTGTCGTCTAAATTTCTTATGGGCCAAGGCCGTGATGATGAAGCTGTTCACATTGTACATGAAGTGGCTCGCCGCAATGGCAAAACATCAGATCTCACCGTTGAACATCTTCGAGCATGCGCGCCCGCTGGCATGGTACAGCGGACTAATGCAAAAGCTGCCCTGAGGAGGAAATTGGTTCAAGTTGACCTTTCACACGTTCGGGCTCTCTTCTCTACGCCACAACTCGCATTCTCAACTACAGCAATCATGCTTGTATGGGCACTCATTGGGCTCGGCTACCCGCTTTACAATGCCTTTCTGCCATACATACTCTCCCTCAGAAGCGCACAGTTCGCCGATAGTAGCACGGATATTACCTATCGCAACTCACTCATTATTGCGGCGCTTGGTGTTCCAGGTGCATTGCTCGGTGCATTACTTATCGAACTACCAAATTTTGGACGGAAGGACACACTGGCATTGAGCACGATTATGACGGGTGTGTTTCTGTATTGCTCTACCACTGCTACTTCAAGCAAATCCCTGTTGGGTTGGAACTGCGCGTTTAGCTTCACTAGTAATGTCATGTTTACCGTACTTTACAGCTATTCTCCGGAGATTTTTAGGACCAAGGATAGAGGGACTGGCAATGCTTTGACAGCAACGTCGAATCGGATTTTTGGAATCATGGCGGTGAGTTTCATGGTTGCCTAACTGCGTATATATAATTTTGCTAATCGTGTGTAGCCTATTGTTGCTATGTATGCGAACTTGAAGACTAGTGTTCCTGTCTATGTGAGCGGGGCATTGTTTGTGGTTGCAGGATTGATCGTTCTTGTGCTTCCGTTTGAGTCAAGAGGAAAATCAAGCTTGTAGCTGTGTTGTTTAGACGGGGTAATCGCCCATGGACATTTGTTATCTAATGTTATTTTCACTTATCCATTATGGGACGCGGCATTTGCTATCAGGCATGAAATAACCAACAGTACAGTAAAATTAAGGTTAACCAAACTAGTTCCATTGGAAAAATTGCTAATATATCATATTTTGATAAATGAAAACTCCCAGAATGCCGCTAGATATACCAATGCGAGAAGATGCAACGCTTGCAATCATCATCATCATCAAATCGTAATTCCCTACCACAGCATCCAAGAATTTAGGCAGCCGTCTTTGGTCCTACATTTACACCATTCGTACTCGACATATTTTGATTAGCTTTCCTCTCCTCAGCCTTAACTCTCAACCGCTCCTCCCTTAATTGCTCCTTCTGTCTGCCCACGACATCGATGCTGTTCCTCCTCCAAGTCATCGCAGTGGCCAAGACACACGCGGCACTGATCGCGGCGCAGACTTTCATGCTTTCTGCAAAGCTATCCGCGTACGATTCTCGCACTGCTTCCAGCTGAGTTGGCGACATGAAATGCGCGGATGTCGACAATGTCGCAAGCTGTTCGGGAGTCACAAGTCCGTTAGCGAGGAGAGAGGAGTGTTGAGTTATTCCAATTATGGCTGTGGATGCTGCGATGCCAATTGAGCCCCCGAGGACCCGCGCTTGTGCAATTATGCCTTGTGCGACGGCTGTAATGCTGTTAGCTTGAAAGAAACTACCGGGACCTAGGGGTATGTACTTCGATCTCGTAGCTCACATTCCAGACTGGCGCCGAGACTGACTGTGCTTACCATGAAGCCAAACCCAAGTCCGACAAAGACTTCAAAGCCATACATAGCGCTCGGCACGGATATACTCTTGGACAAAGTGGAGAGTGCAGCTGTGCCAATGAGCATCAACGAAGCACCTAGCAATAACGTTGGACATATGAGATCTTTCTTCGTGTTGACCGCACCCGCTATTGTACTTGCAAGAGCTACAGATCCAAGCATAGGAAGCAAGGCAACTCCCGCTGTTAGAGGTGAATTGCCATTAACGACTTGCATGCGAAGTGGAAGTGAGTAGATGACCACAAAATAAGGAAAGCCTGCTAGTAGAGTCGACACAAAGTGTCCCATATACACCCTCCTCTTGATGAGTCGAAGCGGGAACATGGTGGCTATCTCGTTCTCCCATTTTGATGCCACCAAAACCTCCCATCCGAAAAGGAGAATCCAGCAAAGACATCCAATAATGAGAGGTGCAATGAAAAGGGCAGACGACCAGGCGCCAGTCTTGAGACCGGCTTGCTGAAAAGAGAAGACGACCAGAACTGAGGCAGCGATAACAAGGACCGCACCGAGGACATCGAGCTCTTTGATGGACCGTCGTGGTGCATGATTGAATTGGGTAGGTGATGGCCAAGCCAAGACAAAAATCGCTAGAGGAATGACACCAATTGGTGCACTGGACTATCAGAATTTATTCCGGAGGAAAATGCGGGAAAACTCACTTTACCCAGAAGATCCACCTCCAGGTCGTATATCTTGTTATGATACCGCCAAGAACAGGTCCCAACACACCTGCCACAGCCACCACTGCTCCCGCCAACGCTCCAGTTGCCTGTGCTAGTTTTGGAGGACTGACTTCCGGTAAAATGACAAAAGTGAGTGAATAGAGCCCGGAACCTCCAATTCCTTGAAGAACTCGGCACGCGATCAGTTGATTGAGAGTTTGTGCAAATCCGCAACCGAGCGAGAAAGCGAAAAAGATGAGAAATGCTGCGATAAATGCGTTACGCCGCCCAACGATGTCTGAAATCCGTGCAAAGATAACAGCACACCCCAGGTAGCTGAGTGTGTAGGCTAATGCTACCCAATTGACCTGGTCGAGGGATTTGAGATCTACGCCAATGGTGTAGAGTGCTGTTGCGACTATAGTTGTGTCCATGAGTGAGAGAAAGAGTCCGAAACAGATGCTGGCGATATTAGCGACAGATGATCTGGTAAGAGTCAATTGAGCTCACCTGATTGTCAAGCATATGAGACGCCATTTTGGAAGTACTATCAATTCCTCATCATCGTCATCGCTAGATATTGGAACAGGGTCTGGTATCGTCTCTGACATTGTTGTGTCGTCGCTCGATGAAGGCGCTACATTCTTCTCCATCACGAAATTTGCTCAGATTCCTCTGGCCCCAACAAAAATTGAATTGCAATATCCACCGAGCTTCATTCACTCAATTGAATGCTGATCCTGATGCTGAATCCATTATCTATCCTTACATAGTCGTGACAGTAGAAGCACTTGACATCGTGGCGAAACGAGTGCGAAATCAATACGAAAGATTACGCCGACTCACCCAACGACACCAAGAAAGATACGTGCGAAGACGACTTTACCTCGTTACCTCCGTACTTAACCCATTTCCCCATGTGGTGAATGTTGGATGCAGGATGAAGGATGCTCACCGCATTCAGGTGCGGGGGTATCATTTAACAGCCGAGAAGCACCAATACACGCGAGAATACAGCCATTTGGGGACAACGGTACGTCCGTATAAATCTGATCCCAGTCTCGGTTTTATCCGCTCGTTTAGCCTGATGAGATGATTGGCTTGAAAGCTGGAAGAGGATGAACTCTCGCATCTCAGTTACGAGTAAGAATAGGTTGGACCGGTGAGTGAGATTGTGGCGCAAGATTGTGGCTTCGCTCTCCCACCCCATCCAGTTGCAGTATTAGACTCAGATTGCATTGCATTTGAAGATGCTCCTTACTCGTATGACACCTGTAACAAATTGAATTGGATGTGAAGCAACGTGACAACGAAATTTTGAGCATGTGCACATGTCTGACCTGTTGGTACCCGATGCGTGAGGCGAGCTGCATTTTGGGAGACCAAAAATATTATCTCTTTATTTGAGTCAATAACGACAGTGAAACGACCGGCAAAAAAAGAACATATACCAGTGAGTACCATTGGCCTGAGCCTCATATTAGAACGAGTAGCAAATTGATGACGGAGCAATAGAAAATCAAAGCTAAACAAACGATACAAATGATAGGCAAAATTATTACGGCAATATAAAAGTATTCTTTGCTATTCGCAATTGATTTTAATGTAGGGAAATTCAACCATAATCAGATGATATATGCAACTATGGTAGGGAGAAAGCTGGAGTGGCGAAGAAATCCTACTGTAAGCGGAACCCCTTTCTCCACAGCGAGTAGTGAGGATCGACGAGCTCTGGAAATATTGAGGAGAGTGAGTTCGCCGCTAAAGATGGGAGCGGAGACTCGGAGAGATGCTTGAAAGAGAGAAGCTTCTTGGCAAATCGATATGAAGGGCGGAGGTAGGTACGTACTACCTCATCCTATTCTCATCCACCTCATTTTACAGCCACTCTTGGCATTTTAAAAATTCTTCCGTCAGGCTTGGCAGCGTGACCGTTTGAAAGCTTGAAAATTCTCCAATGTGCCATCGAATCTGGGGGAGTTGCCACATGTTTCCCAACGCCAAGTCGCCAAGTCGCCAAGAAGTATCACATTCAGCATCTGTTCATCTAATTGAATTCGGCTCCACATAGTCGCCGAGTCGGCTCTTGTGTTCCTCTTCAGGTTGTTCCTTCGAATCATTGTTCCTTGTTCATGTTTGCTTGTGGTGGTGAAATTTCGAGCGGTTTTGATAGATGGTGTTTGCATCAAATTCTTCAATGTCACGCAAGCTTGAATTTAGCCTCCTCGCCCCGAGATCTTGAGATAAGGTATGTTATAGAGTTAAGTTAAGACGATAAGCATAACAGCATGACCTGACCCAAGACAAGGGTTCGGCAAAATTGTGGGGTTAACCTTATAGCCAAGTCTTTAATCTTATTTCAATCACCTTCAGGCCTTCGTCCGAGCTTTTAATTTTCCATCCACTGTGAGTACCGTTCGGTACCATGAATATGTCCGAAACAGGGCTGCTCACTCCCGAATGACTGCCATGACCATGAAGGTTGAGGCATGAGAGCTCAGTCCTTGCACTGCAAAATGAGGGGGTGGACTAATGTGGGTTACAGTATGCGTGTTGGACCTCAATGAAGTTGCATTCAACGACATGTTGCGTTGTGAAAACCGAGTTAGACGGATGGTTTATTGATCTAAGCGAGAAGGAAAACACGCTCAGAACACGAGAATGATAGCTTGAGTTGTATTATAACTAAGTTGGGAAGTGTAGGAGAATCCAACTTCCTGTTTCCTGTTGGCTGTTCTGTCAAGTCCATGGACATCGTTCGTGGAACAATCTGAAGCTGATGGCACACCCCTTGCAGACCTATTTCCCGTATACCACAACGAGATATAGCACGGTGTTACCAAGTGGATCGGAATAACTGTGCAGTTTTCCATTCGGGAATATACCCCAGAGGCTTAATGGAAACCTGATTGATTGCTTCCAAGACTTTGGGATTCGAGATATTCGAGCATGGGGTCAACCTGACGAGGCCAGAAGCTGTATAAAGGCCATCGAATTGCCCATCAACATTCTCTCTTCACCAGCTTCAGCTTCACAGACATTCTTTCACTTCAACCTTGTTCATTCTTTCAAACAGATCTAGCATCTTTTTATCCTTTCAAAAAACAACCTTCAAAATGGTCAGTTCTCAATTCGGGACTTCACTTGGAGTTGTCTCGATTTGGTTTGCTAAAGACCACCTCGAAGACATGCTTCAATGATACTGTCCCATTCATCGTCACGAGCTCACAACAATACTGATACTTTGTAGCAATTCACATCTGCCATCTGCGCTGCCATCTTGGCCTCCAGCACCTTTGCTGCCACCCTCTCCATCCCGACCCGATCTGGAACCAAGGTTGTCCTCTCAGCACCTTCTTCCATCTCTGGTGTCCATGACTACGCCAACAAGGAGTTCGACCGTGGACAGGCTTGCGATTCTGACGAGGATACCGGATCTGACAATGCTGTCTTCATCCTTGCTGATGGTGCTACTCTCTCCAATGTCGTATGTATATCATAATCGAGAAGCAGTACGATCAAATAGCCTAATGCGGTCGTAGATCATTGGTGCCAACTCTCTGGAGGGTGTCCACTGCAAGGGTGCTTGCACCTTGAAGAATGTTTGGTTCCGTGATGTCTGCGAGGGCAAGTTCATCCAATTCCTCCTAAATCATAAATTTGCTAACAGCCTCGACACAGACGCCATCTCTCTCCTCGGTACAGGAACTGTCCTCATCCAAGGTGGTGGAGCAAACGCTGCTTCCGACAAGGTTGTTCAGTCCAACGGAAAGGGTACCACCACCATCAAGGACTACACCGTAAGCCTCCCTTGAACCTTCCGATCAGATTTTGAAGAGCTTCGGATTTGAGGGATCACATTTACAATGAGACAAGGCTAATATAATATGCAGGTCACCGGTGCCGGAAAGGTCTTCCGCTCATGCGGAAACTGCTCCAACAACGGAGGACCACGTAACGTCATCGTTACCGGCCTTAAGGCATACGGAATCACCTCCAACATCGTTGGCATCAACTCCAACTATGGTGATGTTGCCACCATCTCTGGCTCATGCTCCGACAGCAACAAGAAGGTCTGCCAGGAGTTCAAGGGTGTATTGAAGTCTGCCGGTGTTGAAAGCCCAAAGGTCAGCACCACTGCCAACTGCCAAGGTGCTCAGGGTAAGCTTGCCAGACTCCCAGCTTGCTAAATGCATTCTCGGACATGGAGGTGAGGAAAGGCGGAAAAGTGAAAGTGAAAAGCGCAAGAACTTCGATGTTTATGTATATATTCTTGGGGATGGACGGTTTTGGGATCTGGCTACTCATTTGTAGACCAGATCTTGTAGATATTTCTCAGTCTGTCAAATAGATTTTGTCAGCAGCAATTTCTGTGGTGCTACCCACATGGCATGACTACTCCAGCAAAGTGAAAGAAAAAGCATGAAAAGTGAGATATAAACAGTGGTCGAAAGATTAGTTGAGGTTGACTGCCTCAAATTCTTGTTGAATATACTTCCGACTTCATGAGTGTTCTCGCACTACTGTACTCTGGAGAAATGCGGATGCTTTGGCTTGTAAGCGGGTCGAATTCTCTTGAATTCGTTTGATGTGGAGAAAGTTCTTGCGTGGCAGCTTAATGAGTTTCCATTGTTTTGCCGACAATAGATTTATTGATACTCTAGATGACTTTTGAAAACTAATATTGAGCCTCAGAATATGGCTTGTTGTGTATCTAGGAAAGAGACAACAAGAATGTAAATATTTGGACAAGAACTCATATATTGTCTTTTCAAGACTAGCGCCTTGGCACACCGTTTGTACTCACTCCAACATCTTCCCTTATGCAGTATCAACAACGACTTTGCTCAACTGATCTCAAAGGCAATGAGCTGAATGGTGAAAATCGACGAAATAACTTCATACAGGCGCATCAACTACTCTTTTGGCGGACCATTTGCAGTGTGTTTTGATGCTTCTTCGACCACGACCAACCACCATGTAAGAACAGCTACCGCGTAGTTGCAAATCATATCATTTGGCAATTGGCCACTGGGAAGACGAAGAATGTGGGCGGAAAACGTGCTATAGCAGGGGAAGGTTCTGTTCAAGCCGTGAAGCGTGCAAAAACTCCCCCAGGTAACATTGACGACGCGTCAAGATGGGAAAGGAGCTACACCAAGAAGGATAGCTCAAATATCACTGCAGGACCGCAGAGAGACTCGCATAATCAGGGATATATCAATCGCCACGAAACATTTGTTGAGCCAGCAGGCGACAGATAAAGACTCGAAATGCAGAAACATTCAAGGGGAAAAACAAGGGAAAGGAAGCTCCACAGGACCAGGTCGATGGCAGACGATAACAGCGCTATACTATAGTCAAAATTCATTTTCGAATAAACCCCAGCGATAGACAGGGAAAGTTCATTGGAGATTTTGATCGGGGATTGAGCAAACTTTGCGACTAAGATAGATTGATGCTCCTTCGAGCCTCATTCAAATGGCAGCCCACCAAGCATCATTCGCATTTTCACGAAAAACCAACCTCATTCATCCCAGGCATCCAGCACAAATGTAGGTTCCAATGCAGAACTTTCCGATGGATATGAATATTGAGAAACGACTTGAAGAGCAGGAGAGCAAAATTTCAGTACTACCGAAAAACTCGAGTTGGAACAAGGTGAGCCAGAAGCTTCTGAGAAGACATGGCGAAGCCGATGGACAATGGGAATATGTCATCAGGTATTCGCTATATTTCTGTTCGATGAGGAGGTGATCCTGTTAAGCTCCATTCTGTGGGTCATCTGTGGAAAATTCTTATTAACTTTGCACTTCGTATAGCATACATAATAAGCAACTATCCCTGAGAGCCTTGTTTTGACTTTCCACCTTAGTTGATTGTTCGTGGTAAATCAGCCAAGATTGGGTTTTCCCGAAGCAAGAGGAAACTTTGGTGGACAGAAGTATCGTGAGTACAAAGTTCACCCATCAGCGGAGTTGCTCAACGCGCACATGCACATCACTCTTAACGCTGATGCCATTCCCTTCCCATGTAATTTGTCTTTCGTCGTGAGTTGTCTTGTTCTTGGAGTGCAGCTCGATTTCACTGCCAGTATCTTGCTCGTCGACTTTATCCATCCGGTAAAACCCGTCAGCACGATCTCCCCTGCCAATAACCGTTGCTCTTGAAGCCACAGCAGCTGATAGATGAATCGAGTTCTTGCCGCAGTACGCATTCGACGACTGGTTGGGTGTCTCGGTTCCAAAGAAGCGACCGAATATAGGACGTAGCAATGGCAAGCTGCCTGAGGTTATGCCAATACCAAGCTCGATATATGTCCACATTCCTGGACCGACCTGGGTGACTACTCATTCGTTAGTTAATGATTCGAAACGATAAGGGACAACCTACAAGTGAGGTCCTTGACGTTAATCTTCGCGAGAGCAACGAAGCGAAGAATACTCGTCAGGCAAACAAATCCTCCAAGGAGAAACATCCCAACCAACGAGATCTTTCTTCTGGTGTTTATTTGCAACTTTAGTATCATGGGAATTGGCAGCGACAGAATTACTAGATCACCAAAGAAGGACAAAACTCCGTTGGTAACGCCAATTGTGATAAGGGCATGCGGAATGCAATGGCCTAGCTGGTTCTTATTCCAGAAGTATGATACATGCAGACATTGGAACATGTTCGCGTTGAAAGCTGCTATTGCCCAACACAGGGTGAACACCCACACCTTTGCTCGCCAGCTGAGACTTTCACAAGGGTTTGGAGGTATTACAGCAAGTGCAACTCTTTTGAAGGTTCTTTTTGGGAAGAGACGCGTATAGAAGAGTAGTATTGAAGTCTTGACATAAAGTAAACATGGCGCGTTGCCTCTTTGTAGGACGATGAGAGCCTGTCGCCCTGAATTAGCTTTACTTGCTTCACAGATTGCCTTCACTTACGATATTGAACCTGCGAAATTCTTCGTCGGTGACATTCTTTCGATGCTTTCCCAGACCGACTGTTAGACCTGCGCATAGAGTTAGTGCGTGCCAATATTACTTGACCTCTTCAGCTCTTACCATACAACACAGCGCCTGCTGGAATCCAACTGAAGGGGAAAGCCGGCCCCATGAGCCAGTCTTCCGCTTGCAGTTTGACTCCTAACCGCCTATTCTAGGCAACAGCATCTGGTTCAATGAGAGCGAGTGTTTGTGACATCCTTGATCTTAGTACTGTTAATCCGGTTGATGGAACTCAGTGTTTTGTTCTTCGCGGGTGAATAACAATTCGATCCATATCGTGAAGATGGACAGCACTCCTCTCATGCTACTGAAATACTTTGTCTATAGATTTCGAATAATCTCCCAAGCGGCGAGGAATGTCTCGAGCCCTGGCTCATGAGGATTTGATATTCCTGTTCTCTTGCTAGGGTTCTTCGCACGCTGGCCGACTCCCTCGTCTACGAGGTCGTTTGCAAGGCTGGAATCTCATTGTTGGTTTAACATCGAAATCGATCTTACTGGCAGCCAGGTAATTACCTATTGTGATTGGTATCATCTTGAGACTGACCTTGCCTCCCTTACTAACATTGAAATCTATACGCAAGTTTATGGAGCAGCTTTCTAGCGGTTTTGCTGTGCCGCAGGCGAGTTTATTTGTGCTGAAATCTCCCAAGGAGACAAATAAGCTGACTAGGTTTAAATCGCTTTAGTGATGGTGGAGATGTCTCACGTCCATGGGTCAATCTTGTTAACGTTGATTAGACGAACAATCTGGTATAATTCAGAGCATAGCTACATATTGGCATTTGTAGGATACATAGAATATCACTGTCCAGAGTTATAGGCAACTAATCCATACATCCCTGCGCCCAACAGAGTCTGAAGTACCGAAGATCCTTATCTCTAGAGTTTGTTCATTCGTTCATCTGTTGGTCGAACCTGTTTTAGTCCCTTCCTGCCTTTGCTTATAGCTTCTCCATTTCATCTCATATCAGTCTCCTACCTACGCTACTTTCCTCGGGATGTCACTCCGCTGCACGGCCGGGAGAGTTTCAATGTTGGAGCAATTGTGCCTATGAGCTTGTCGTTTGCCCCATGTTAATGCATGCAGATGTCATCCATGCTCGACAAGCACTACCAAGGGTTGAATGGCTTGCACCTTACGGGAGAAGGCAGACCTTCCGCGAACAAGGGCCGGCACGTACCTTCCCTGTATTGGAGCTTGGGGTGCTTGTTTTTATTGGCAAGTTGCCTCGCCAAACGTCTTTCCATGTTGAGGACTGTTGGATTTTGAGGATTGTGATGCACAGCCAAGTGAAGTCTGCGTTTCGAACATCATACTGGCATCATACTGAAAATTCCTCATCATCTACTACTTTACACAAGTGGGTTGCTAGCGTCCAGGAAAGACTTCAGCTCCCACTAGAGGATGCAACGATATCTCTTGCCCCAAGGTCAAGCAAAACAAATTATCTTCAAGACCGGCTCTCTCTCGAGCAACCAGTTAAGATCAGAGTCTCGTGTTGGTGGGAATATAAATCTTACAATAATACTATTAAGGACACAGGAGATAACTTCAAGGTAGGTTGGGGTGATCAGTCATGAATTCATGGGTGAACTTTCAGATTGCAAAATCTCCTCCCCCACGCTTGACTGCAAGCACCAATGTGTATGCTTGCTTCCAAGAACATGAGATACCAAACAATGCTGCTTTCCACCACTGCGCGGGACAAACGCTCTGTCGGATTTGACCAGGGTTGAGATGAAGTTCGAAGCACACTTCCGTAATTGCAGAACTATCTTCGATGACTTGCTCAGAGGATTGGTGAAGTTATGAACCTTGCTGCAGCGGATAAATACTATGAAGGATGTCGGTCGCTACAAACTATATGCTCCATTCAAGTTTTAATTCTCTCTTCTAAATATTAGAGATTCTTTCAGGCCTCTCGCAATCTTAAGACAAAGTCAAATCATATCTTTACCTCCAGGTGAAGATGGACGAACTCAAAGAAAAACCTTCACCCGTTGTGAACGCAATGGACAGTGATTCAACTCCATCTAGTCCGAAGCCGAAGCATGATGGTGCTATTATGCTGGTTCCACGACCGAGTGATGATCCCCGAGATCCTCTCGTAACTATTCGTTTATTGTAAGCAATACTTTTTGTTAATGGATCGCAGAACTGGCCCATGTCAATGAAAGTGGAGGTTGCCGTTGTTCTCTGTCTTGCAGTCTTTTCTGTCTTGCAGTCTTTTCTGTCTTTGCATCTGCTCTTGCTTAAATGTCAAATCTCAGGCAGCACTTTACAAACAAACCACATGCCATATTGCGTGGCAGGTAGGCATTCTCATCCTCAGTGGTGCGAAATTTCGCTAATTTGCACAGAACTGTGCAGCTTCGGCAGGATTTGCCCCTGGCGGATTCTTCTTTGCACCAATATCCTTCAAGATTGGCCGAAGTGCTACAATATTCTGGACACTTATTGCTTGTATGTGCTGCCAAGTTTGGGCGGCCGAGATAACATACAAAAGCCAGTTCAACCCATTCATTGTCTCTAGATTCTTCTCTGGCTTCTTTGGTGGTGTGACAGGTGTCCTTGGACCCCGAGTTCTGGTGGATTTATTCTTCCTCCACCAGAGAGGAAGAGCATTCACGGCTTTCCACTGGTGTCTCAATTTTGGCAGTATGGCAGAGCCTACACTCTCTGCATTTGTTGCCGCGAATAGATCCTGGACTTTGGAATACTGGTGGACTGTTGGCCTGGTNCCATGAATGCTTTGACTCCGGTACGTACTTCTTTCAATGGTGACTAGAGATAAGACTAACGCATCGAAGTCTTTCTCCAGAAGCCTGTCAAGGCTGGCGGGTATGGTTTTAATCTAATTCAAACCGCCTACTGTAAGTTTCTCGCATCATTTAGACTAGCTTGTTATTCATCATATCATAGTCTCATTCTCACACTGGATTGACATCATCTTCGCCCTTGCATACGGTCACTACGTCTCCGATCGCCTTCTCTTGTGTCTCTGCGCCCGCCGTTCTAGTATCTGGGCACCCGAATACCGTCTACACGCACATTGGTTTCCAGCACTCATTTGTAATCCGATAGGCCTCGGCATCTTCGGGGCAGCATTACAATATCACCTCTCATGGGTCGTTCTCGCTCTTGGAATGGCATTGGTAACTTTTGGCTCCTTAGCCATGATCCCCATTTGCGTGAATTATATGTGCGAATGTTTTGTTAAACATCCTGCTAAAGCTTCAATCACGGCGAACTGTTTGAGATTACTCTTTGGGTTAACAGTGCCATTCTACATCAATGAATGGGTAGCGGAAGTTACTGTTGGCTGGGCGTATGGTATGATGTCTTTCTTTGACATCTTAGCTTTTGGATTTGTAGTGCTGCTTATGTGGAAAGGAAAGAGCATCAGAGGATGGACAGTGGGAGGATTAAACGAGAGTGAGGATGGCGAGAAAGTTATTGATAGCCTGTCTGATAGCGAGAAATGATGCGCATATTCGCAGGCACTCTTGGTAGTCGGCAATGGACTAATGCCACTCGCTGGATGAGTGGGACATCTTGTCCGATGTCAACTTTCATTTTGTTGGATACTGCAAAGCCGCGTAGAAGAGCAGTATTATCACACATGGGGCCCAAATCCTTCTACTACTTCTACTCGGCAGCAGGTTGCAAGGAAAGGCCTGAGACGAGCTGATTTCTAACTAAAAGATTGCTTCAAGAATGAAACCAGGGTGATAATGCATCAGCATGGGGGAATGCACCTACTGCTGAACCAACACCAATGAACCCCAGTAACATGCATTTCCAAGGTACTTCATCCTTTATTTGAAATGATAACCCATCATTGGATGGATAGATCCTTCCTCCATTGCTTGAGAACTACTCCTAGTCTGGTGGGTTAAAGTAGGTACTGAATCACTTCCTTTCAAAATCTTCCTCAACCTAGCTCAGAGCTCCTCAGTATTTGAAAGCACCTCTTCTACCGTGAAGCACGGTATTAAAAAGCCCTTGAAATCCCTTAAGCACCAATCAGAGTGTTCAACTAAAACTCATCTCGATTGAACTGTTTTGTCCGTACTGTACTAGGTGTCTTACCACCTCTTTGACTCTTTTGGTACGGAACTCTTCTATTTCGCTGGCTCCACACTCTTTTATTACGCTAGCTACCAATGTTTTTTGTAGTTCTTTCCTCTAATCGTTATAGAACGGAGCTTCATACAGTATCAACGACATGGGAGACGCCAGCACCGCTTCTTTGGTAACTGCACAATCACTTGGCTTCCACACTATTGACGCAATCATCCGAAGTCGAGCTGTGAATGATCATAAAGTTCCATTGGTTGCGTATCCTGGCAACAAGCAGGGTGTGGGTGATTATGAGCATTATGATGGTTAGTCATTGGACAGACTCATCGATGGAGCCTCGAAGGCACTTCGAAAAGCTGGGTTTGAGCCGGTGGTATATCTGAATTCACCCTTCGAGACATATGTAAGAACTAACATTACACACAGTACGGAGAAACAGTCGTAGGTTTCTTGGGTGCTTCTGATTCAGACTACCTCGTCAATATCTTCGCACTTGGACGATTGCGTTACACAACGTTTCGCCTTTCGCCACGCCTCTCACCATATGCTATTGCGAAGCTACTCAGTGATGTCAAGGCTCGCAGACTGCTCTTTGCACCGCATCTTTTACTTCTCGCTTCGAAAACCAAACTTGAGTATCAATATCCATTAGAACTCATACCATTCATTCGCCGAGATGTCTACGATAATGCAGAAAATCCCACTCCTCTATCTGAAAGAGAAAGAGTCGACCTCATATTTGAAGCACTGAAGAATCTCATCCTGCTTCATTCATCCGGATCAACTGGTCTCCCAAAACTAGCCCACTACACCAATAATCGTCTTCTAGCCACGGTCCTCACTGCGCAGCCATATATCACTTTAACAACATTCCCGCTATTCCATGCTTATGGGTTTGTCACTCTTGTACAAGGTTTATGGACGAAGAAGACTGTTTACTTGTTTAACGGACACGTGCCACAAACGCACGTCACAGTCACCAACGCAATCCGAGCGTGTAAACCAGAGATTGTAAGTACTGTTCCGTACGTGCTGAAGTTAGTTGCAGAGAAAAAGGAGGGCTTGGATCTACTGAGGGCTTGCCATGCAGTGAGTATCAGTGGGAGTAATTTTCCCGATGAGCTAGGAGATTTGTTAGTGAGAGAGGGAATTCACTTTGGGACTGGACTCGGAGCGTGAGTTGAAAATTTATCTTGAAAGACGTCGTCGTATCCTAATAGTGGACAGCACAGAAGTTGCGCTGATTCTGACATCGATGAATCGCCCTCGAGGAGACACGACATAGAATTATCTGCGACCACCACCGCACATCGCCCCTTTCATATTTATGAAGCCCCTTCCAGGTTCCACAGATCCTATCATTCACGAGTGCGTTGTTTTAGATGGCCACAAAGCGAAAATGAAATCCAACTCAATCGATCCTCCAAACTCATACTACACATCCGATCTCTTCATCGCCCACCCCAAAATTCCAAACGCTTGGAAATTCGTTGGACGTCTAGATGATCGTGTTACGTTGACTACTGGGGAGAAAGTTTTGCTTCTTGCAATCGAGGGGAGAATACTACAAGAAGCTTGTGTAAAGGATGCAGTGGTGTTCGGTGTTGAGAGAGAAATTCCTGGCCTACTTCTTTTTCGAGCAACGGGTATTGGCTGTAGCGATGAGGAATTCCTGGCCAAAGTCTGGCGCGCGATCGAAGATGCGAATTCAAAAGCAGAAGCTTTTCGCAATCAGCAAAGATATGGTTGTTATCATGCCACCTGGAGTAGAATTTCCTATCACCGATAAAAGCTCTATCAAGAGAGCGCAGGTTTATAGGGACTTCGCAATTGCGATTGAGGAGGCTTACGCGAGACTTTCAACTCCTGCAACAGCAAACCTTCATCTTGATATCAGCGAAATGAAAAGCTGGATTGTGAACAATTTTGCTACCTTGGAGTTGTTTTGAATGGTGAAAGGACTGACTTTTTTGACGCCGGTGTGGATAGCTTGAAGGCGATTCAGATGCGTAGACTTATTATCCAGAATTTGGAGATGAAACGTAAGGCAACGGAACTACCTAGTATGATTTTGTATGACTGCGGTAATGCGGAGAAGCTTGCTAGAAAGTTGGTACAGATACGTGATGGCTTAGGGGGAAATGACAAAGAGAGTGACGTTATGGCTCAAATGGAAGATATGATCGAGAGATTTTCTAAGTTCACTCCAAGATCTGGAACCCAGAGAAAAGAAATCCAGAAGAATGTTATTGTGAGTGACTCTTTGGTAGTGGAGAGGGTATTGGCTGACTTTGCTTTGAAGCTTCCCACTGGAGCGACTGGTTCTTTAGGCGCACAGTGCTCTCTAAACTTGTGAGTGTTCCACAGGTATTTAAAATTTACTGCCTGCTCCGCAAGACAAGAGAATTACAGAGTGCCCACGAAAAACTCGTGGCATCGATCAGTGATTGAGAATTTCCATGTTCAATCCAGGCGAAAAAGTCGAGACTCTCTTCGGTGTTGATTCCGAAACAGAATTGGGACTACAACTGGAGGACTTCCAAAAGATACAAAACGAAGTCACACATATCATTCACTGCGCGTGGAACGTCAACTTTGCTCTTCCAGTAACAGCGTTCGAATCTCAATTGAGAGGTGTCCAAAATCTGGTCAAAATATCTCTCATGTCGCCATTTAAAATTTCAGCGAAGTTCTTCTTTTGCTCATCCATTGGAGTAGCTATGGCAAGCCCTCGAGGGGAAGAAGATATCTCGATCCCAGAAACACCAACCATAGAGCTATCGTCTGCGTCACCAACTGGCTATTCACGCTCAAAGCTGGTAGCCGAAAGGATGATCGAGAAAGCCTCACAATAATTTGGCGCAAATGCGACCATATTACGCATTGGGCAGATCATCCCAGCTTCCACAACGGGATCGCAGCTTTGGACTCCTACTGAAATGGTTCCTCTGACTGTCCGTTCTGCTTTGTCGACTGGACTGCTGCCTGATGTGCCTAGTCCCGGAGGCGATGATAGATGTGCCTGGATCGATGCTGCAACGCTTGCTCAAACTATACTCGATGTTGCTGGGCTTTGCGGAATTGAAAAGCAACCAAAATTACGGTTGGTGTACAATCTGGTTGGCCCGAAGAGCATCTCATGGAAAGACGACTTCCTGCCTGCTTTGCGAGAAGCTGGCTTGGAATTCAAAGTTGTTTCTTGGCAATCATGGATCTCGAAGCTCAAAGGTGTGAAAGAGAACGATCGAAGCCGTGGACTGCTGAGTTTCTGGGAAGATACCGCGATGGCATTTTCGCCTAGCCGTAAGGATGGGATAATTATCTTCGAGACGAAGAGTGCCGAGCAAGTCAGCAACACGTTCGGTCAAGGACAGATTGTGGTAAATGAGAAGTATGTAGCGAAACTCCAAGCCTGGAGATCTGTTTGGTGATAGACAAAAGTAGTGAAGAGCAGTCTCGAGATTGCAGGATAGAGATAATGTGATCGACTTTGAGATTGATGTCATTTTTTATACAGCCACTTAAGTCTGAAATTACACTTTATTTCACCCATCTTGTGGTGGTCGTTTGTGAAGTAACAATCTCCAAGAGTAGACTTACATGAGTGAGCTGATGATTCGAGGCTGTCACATGAAAAATCTAACGATTATGCCCGCGGCTCTCAAAACCAAGGATATACATATCGCTGTGGTGATGTTTTATTTTCGTGTTACCCCTATTTGAGGTCTGATTCTTTAGTTCACGTCCCAGATCATAGGTTTGCCATTGTGATGGAAATATATGCGGAGTTGCTGATGCACAAAGCTTTTGCCCCATGATTCAACCGAAGGGAGTCCATCCACTCTCGACCATGTCCACAGTCCTCTTGGTAGCCACGTCCAAGTCTTCAGTCTCCAGGCCAATCACCGCATTATCCAATCTACCCTTGCCCTCATAGTCACCATCACCATTTGGATAGAAGATTCGAGTATACATGGCTCTCGCAAATCCCATCCTATTTCCTGCTCTCAAATCTTCCAGTCCCTTGGCATATCTTTCCGAAGCAACTTGGTGTTCGATCTCCCAATCTGCATCAGTGGTTCCAATGACACGATGAACACTATCCAGTATCTCCCGCTGACTGGTCTTGAAGCTACTGATGTACAATGGCTTGCCATACCAGCTTGACACCGTTGGAGCCTTGTCGTTCTCATCCTCTGGCAAGACCTTCAGGCTCAAAAACCCGGCAAGTGCGCGACCGCACTGCTGCCAAGTGCTGGTATTGATCATCGTCTTCCCATCATCGAAGAAGACGGCTTTCTTGCTCTTGATGTCAATTCCAAATGCAGGCTCGCCAAATGCCACGCTCCACTCATACCAGAACCCACACGTCAACACTGTCCACTGAATCCCAAGATCAGAGATCTCCTTACACTTCGCAATACAGCCTGCACCATAGAGATCTTCGTTTGATAGCTTCTCATTCAAGATATCGGCACCGTACGCATTAGGCATGATATGTGTGATGCCTGCTTTCGCTGCTGCTTGAACTAAGGAAGTATGGACAGTGGGGGGAGTGGGACCAGGAAGAGTGATGACGAGGAAGTCTTGGCCTCTGAGTGCGGAAATCAAAGCATCTTCATCTTCATAGTTGATACGAAGAACTTTAATTCCTTCTCTGAAAGTGGCCTTGCTTTCAGCACGGGTCATGGCCGTGATGGAATGCTTTCCGGTTTTGGCAAGCTCTTCAACGAAGTGTCTGCCGACATGACCTCCAGCCTGGAAGATATTAGTCGTTATAGAGATAGTAGCGTTGGAAGAACCTACACCAATGATTGCGACTTTACTAATGTAATTGGAGAAGCCTGTTGGCTGATCTTTAGCATATTGAGGCACCATCGTTTCTGTAATATGTAAGATGACTTGAAGGCGGGTCAATCTGAGTTAGAAGAAGGATGAAGATTGGATCAAAATGAAGAAGCTGATTCACATCTGTTTATATACACCCAAGATTTTCTTCTGTTGTCCTTAAGCTGTCGCATTCAAAATCATTAACTCGGAATTAAAATGGGGCCGGACATAAGGTCTAAACACCACATTGGCTCAAAGTGTTGATCAATCACAGAGAGCCAGGCTAACCTACTTTCGTATTCATAAGCCACAATGATCTTAATGCGTCGTTGTGGATATCGCTTTTATCGAAGTGTGCCAGACACGGCGAGTCGCACGTTATGCTTGATGTCAGGTTCCGTAGAATAAGATTTCGACTGGAGTAATGGGCACTTTTGTGAAGCTTAGGCACGCTTTCATAATAGCAGACCAACCCCTTTATTTTCTGGAGTCGATAGATTTTATCTCCGGTGCAGGTTATGCAGGGTGAAGAGGCACAACACTGGGACTTCCAAAATGTACTTACTTCATTGGGGTTGCACTCGCAGGAAGTTGATACTTCGACTGCGCCAAGAATTTGGGAAATTAAGGTGTTTGTAATATTATGGCTACACTCAAAAGGCATATTAGCAATCAAGAGACTCAACCCTTCCGTCGACGCTTGATTGTGCCAGTGTGACTTTCGCCATCTGCAGTTCCAGCGTCTTCATCCTCATCAGCCCTCGTAGATGCTCTGCCTGCGCTGCTTTCCCTGCCGAGATTGCCATGCAACCCACTTGGTCCACCAAAGCCACTGATTTCCTCACTGCGACGCTCTGCTGACCTGAGACTGCCGATTATCTTCTCCGTGTCCGCAAACATATGTTTTGTGGCATTTACAATACCATCTTCATCTATCTCGTAACCTAGAGAATCATCGCCCCCTTGCCCATTTCTACCACTACGCCATCGAGGACCTAAGCCACGATCTGGATCGAGATTGAACATGACCGCATTTGCATACATGCGCATCACTTCTTTCTCGAATTGAGAATAGTTGACAATGCCTTTTGGTGGAATGATGTCCTCAGATATCGGTAGCCAGACACTTGTTGTATTTTGGTCCATATCTGCTGGTGCAGCTGCGGCTGCCGCTCGATGACCTGCCAGTATCGCAGAGCGAATAGACTTGAGATCTTGCGGGCGTAAAATGAGATTCTTATACCCAGGAGCATCCCTTTCCTTAACTGGTGCAGCAAATGTACTCGCATTCTTGTGTCCAGTAATAGCTTCAAGTGCTGATGCGGAGATTTTGGGAAATGCTCTAGTCCAGCGAACATGAGACGGTGGTGACGAAGATGCTGGCTCAACGCTCGAGACACGTTTGCGCTTTGTACTAGCCGCAGCGCGGCGAGGGAGTTCATCAGCCGTAACATCACCAATATCTTCAACCCCTTTAGGCGTAGCAACCTCTTCCTTTACGACCCGTCCATCTATTGACATTTCATCGGCATGCGACATCACCGACTGGCTTCGACGAGAACCAGCAACAACGGAGGAAGCAGTGCTACCTGCCCTCATTCTTGATCCTCCCCTTGGTGGGGGATGCTTCGGTCTTGGCGTCTTCTTTACAGCCTTTTTGGTTGGTTTTGGGGTTGACTCCGAGGCAGACACGGGTTCGGGCTCGGGCTCGGGCTCGGGCTCGGGCTCAGGTTCAGCTTCTGGTTCCGGTTCTGGATCTCTCTCAAGTTTTGGGAGCTTCACAGGCACAAGGACTGGACTGAGAGGTTCAATATCGGGCCGCTCCCGTGGATATTGAGTTCTTGGAGTCGAGGTGCCTTGAACAATTGGCGTCCATCTCGTACCACTTCCGGTCTGGTGTATGAATGGGCCACGTTGAAGTGGTGTACTGGGAAGACTAGAGTGGGAATGATTCATAAGCGCTCGTCCAGAATGAAGTGGTCTTGGGGTAAGATTTATCGGGCCTTGACTGCTCTGGTAAGGTGATTCATACCCTCTGCCTTTTTGAGCCCCTGATGGCGGAAGTGGTGGTGGTTGAAAAGGTGACGGTCGTGGATGAGGTGAATATTGAATTGGCTGAGTTGGTGGATAAGCAGGCGAGGGAAACTGAGGATTGTGGTTCCATTGAGGCGGCTGGCCATTTCCAGACACTGGTCGTTGTTGAGGATTATAAGGTTGCGGATAAGGCATAGGACCTTGTTGCATGTGAGGAGAGCCAGAACCATGGCGATATTGCTGATGACCAGCCATGTCCGCTAAAGCATTCAATGGCATTCCCGGAGTAATTGGAGATCTGTTTTGGTTCGGAGGAGGTAAATTCATAGGGTGTTGGGCATTAATGGGAGATGATGGTACATGTGGATGAGGACGAGGTAGGGCATGAGGACTTGGATATGAACCTTGCCTCTGAGGCTGATAGTTTTGAGGAGGAGGAGCATATTGAGCATTGTTGAATTGGGGATACTGGCCTGACTGGTATGGTGGAGGTTGATGTCCTGGTCCATAAGGTGGCTCCCATATGAGAGGACCATTCGGGTGATAAGACCCAGGAGGAGGTTGAAATGGAGAAGGTCCAGTTGGTCCATTGCTCCCAGTTCTTTGGTGAACAAGAGGAGGGGTATTGTGGGGAGGGAAATTCTGGCTAGGGCGAGCTTCGGAAACCTTTGAAGCAGAATTTGGAGGTGCTTCATGGCGATTCAAGACGTCGCTGATAGCCAAGCCTTCTGGTCGAGACTCAGAGCGTGGAGAAGGCAGTGGTTCGAGGCGTGGTTGCTTGGAGATTTGTACTGTTTTGCCGTCCTTGAAGGCGGAATCCGTAATTATGTTTGCCCTAGGCGCAGGAGTCGTAGCAATAACGTTCTTGCTTGTCGTTTGCGGGTCATTTCGTTGGTCCCGTTCATCCTGTTCGATTTCTTGAATCTCCTTGCGCAGAACTGCGAAATTTCGTTCATCCTCCGCAATAGCCTCCACCATATACTCTCGATATCGCGCATAAAGACGGTCCACCAGCAGTGGGAGTTTGGATTTATACTCGAGTGCATCCTTAACTGAAGGAGGTGGAGGGCTTGGAGCCTTGCGCTTCTTCGGAGAGGCCTCGCCCGCAGTGGTTGATCCAGCTTGCTCCTCTGCCTTCAATTCAGCGCTCAACAATTTGAAGTATTGTTTGCGGAGAGAATCTGCAGACAATCGTTGTGCATTGTACGTTTCGCCATCCTTCACCAACGGATTATTGGTGAGCAGTTCGGAAATGCGAACAAATTCATCATCTTCGCAGCCGAATATAGCGAGAGACTGGAATAACAATAGGCTCTCGAGAGGCGTATAAACGTTCGAAGAATTCATGCCACGCTCTTCACCTCGCCAGCGCTCGAGGGATCTCTTGTGGCTGGACACAATAGGGAGAGGAGCCAGAATGGCGACTCAAATTCGATGCAAATACGTGAAATGCGCGGGCGGCGCATCGGCAGACCTCCGAAAGAACGCTGGTTTCAGTCGTTGATGAATTCAATCGCGTTTTCTTGTGTATTTCGTGGTTCCGCGTGATGTTCTGTTGATTTCGTGATGCATCATGCTGTTCGAGAAGCCGAATTTCAGCAATGTTGAAAGTTAGCACGTGATCATTAATCATTGATCATTGATAGCCGGTCCGGATCCGGATGAGGAGCAAGTGATTGCCGAGACGCGAGGACCACATCCGGCAGAAAGGGGGGGTACTTCCTCCAAGTCACTTGAAGGATGAATTAACATGTATCGTGCCGAATTGATCGGACATCTATCGTTCAATTGTTTTCTGCCATTCTGCATCTAGCGCTGCTCACATGACACAGTGATACTCACACGTGATATGCACTACCCAAGTACCTGCCTTAGTGCGGCCTCGGAAGGAGTTCTAACAATTGGATGAGGAAAGGTTGGTAGGTAGGTACCTAAGGTACAGTAAGGTATCTTCAAGTGGTCAAGTAAGAACGAGGATAAGACCTACTGTACCTCAGCACTACCTTATGGTAGATCCGTTGACACATGCTTCAACGCCTTTTTGATCTTTGTCGACTGCCATTCTCTTTACCTTCCTTTCCTACCCGTAACACTGCTCTATTCATGGTATATAAGACAAGGGGCATTAATTGTACTGTACTTAGGGGGTTGTACTGTATTATTATTGTATTGCATAGATAAGTAAGGTCGGCTATAATAAGATTTGTACGCATCGTCTTGTTAATAATCAATGATCTTCAAACACCTTTCTGCCTCAGGCTTTTGTCGCCGATCATGCCTCTTCAGCTCCGCTCGCGTATCAGATTGCAGGCATAAATTAAAGCTTTTGGATGCATAAGGTAAGGTAGGTAGGTAGGTAGGGCAAGGTAGGGAAGATACCTTCTCCATAGGTTTGGTAGGGAAGAAAGGTAACCGTGGTAAAGGTAGAAATCGGAAATCTGTAGCCAGCCAAACCAGCCAAATCAACCAAACCAGCCCAAACCCCAAAAGCCCCCCCCCTCCTAGTCCCAACCCTGCCATATTCTTTCTGCTTGACCGTGCTTGACCTGCATCCGGCGGCTTTCCTCACCTCCCAATGTCTTGCATGATTATGATCATCTAATTATATCTGACGATAAATCAACTTCAGACGTTGCAACCCAGTTTCTTCTTTTCTTTGCCTCTTCACTTTAGGGGCTGTGTTCATGAGGGAGGAACTGTCCAAACCCAAGACCAACTCCAGATCACAAGCAACCGCTTCTCACTCACTCCCTCACTCACTCGCTCACTCACTCCTCCCTCCCTCCCTCCCTCACTACCGGTAGCTCACGATACCCCTTATTGGCAATTTATAGCTTGGGGAAAGGACCCACCATTCATACTTTAATTCAAGACAACAGAATATTCCTCTTCAGCAAACCTCTCTCATCCTTTTACATCATCGTCCCCAGCAGCAGCATCCTTCTTCATCATCCTTGGCTCCTATTTTACTCACACAATGACATCTACAATGACGGACAATGAGCTCGACAAGGAGTGGAAGCCAAGTGGAAGGCCTCAATCGTATGTCAGCCTTGTTGGGCGTGGGTGCGAGGGGCACTAACAAGTGACGCCTAGGACGATGGCCCGCTCCTTTTCACTGGCCCTCAACGACCTCTTTAAGATTGATAACAGTCTGGCAGATCTTGATGCTGCCGTTTCTGAGAAGTATGTTGTCCCGAGAAAAGCGCCCAAATCAACACTAAGCCATTGACAGGAAGAAAGCCCTATCGTCGCAAGAATCGGAGTTAGAAGCTCTCGAAGCTCGACTGAAGGCAACAGAAGAACGCCTCAAGCTCGCTGGCCTCTCCCCATCAACTCCAACAGCAGCTTCCTTCAGCAATGCCAATGGCAGATCATCACCCTCGTCCAATGGCAGATCTAGCCCACGTCTCCGCCCAAGCATTGGAGATGAGACCTTCTCGCCTGTGCGGACAAATCAAGGCCCCAAGAGCCCATTGGGTTCCGAATTCAAGGATGGTTCGCGCCCGCAGATGACAGGTGGAAAAGGCATGGACGCCTATGCACAAAATATGAGCATGCCAGGAGGGCTTCCTCCAACCCCAGGTGCCAGTGAAGGTGAATCCGAGCCCTCCGATTCCGAATATGTGTTTGTCGGTGGATGCACCAGAAAGAATGCTGACATGGGGCAAGATGGAGATTCTCCTGTGCCAGAGCAGAAATAAATTGACAGAAGCGGACATTGAATCACCGAGCTTGATATTCGAGTGCACGACTTCGAAGTTTGCACAAAGGACTGGGATGGGCTGGGCCAGCCAAAGACCAATCATTATTGGGTTGCATTTGGGAGTAATTGGCGCAGTTGATTTTTTGCATGGACACTGTGCTTCTTGGATATGCGTTTTGAGCGGGATGCTTCACTTATGGCTTGTTGTATATACCACTGCTTATTGGAGAAATGAATGCTGTGACATTCTGCGATGTGCTAGTCCCAAGAGAGATATCTGGAATGACCAATGTCATCCCTCGGACTTGGACTTGGAATGTTCGCCTGTGGCAACGCGGTTGAGCTAAGTGGCTGTTTTTTTCTTCAAAGAACATGGTTCTTTCGTGTCCGGTAGCATCATTCCCGGGCCCCAAGAGTAGTCTCTTGATTCTTACCTGCGTTGATTGTGGATAGGAAAAAGATCCGAGGACAAAGGTATTCGACCACATTATTTTGAACTTCCTTCTGGCCACTTCCCCACCCAAAGAGCACTCACATCAACTGTGAGGGCCAATCGCTGGTGTCAATGATGCAATTGCTTTATACTTTCGACTCTGGTATTCTCACAAATGGCGGCAATATCATCATCGGCTCAAGAAAGACATTTCTCCACTACACACGATAGAAGGACAAAAGCAGTGGTTAGCAAATTCAGATCGTTGGCAGCAGAACTTAGACGGGTGGAAAAGGATCAAAATTCTTGGGCAGGGCTCTTCAGGAATTGCTGGACTTTGGAAATATGAGAATCTGGCCGATCAGCCACCGGTTCAAGAGCTGGTTGTCAAGCAAATGAAAGCGCAACCGTATTTCATTGGAGTAGAAGACAGCCTTCGTGAAGAAGGGAGGATTGGTGAGATGATTAGCAAGATAAGATGTATTCATGTCATTCGACAATTCGGTGGAGTTTATGAGGACAAGTATCGAGACCAGTCAACCTTGCAAATCTATTTGGAATATTGCCCAGGTGGGGATTTTCAAAAACTGATACGCTCTATTGGTAAAATTGAAAACAGTTTGGACGAAGCAGATATTTAGGCCCTATTCAACTGTTTAGCTCTTAGTCTCTTAGTTCTAGATTGTGGCAGTGAAGACATCAGCCAGCCTGGTTGGGACAAAACCACAAGTCTTGTTCATTTCGAGTGAGCTCAATTTAGCCATTGAAAGATGACGCTGATCATTTGCAGCATCAAGCCTGAACATGGCAAGAAATCTTTATCCTTTCAATACTTACTCTAATGGCTTTTAGTACTGCTTGGCTATCGTGATGCCCATCATACTCGCACACCAGTTGCAAAGGTAAGTTGTAAACAATCGAGCAAGCTTAACTGATCGTAGTAGATAGCAGATTTCGGTGACGCTGTCGAAGTCCCAAAGACATTAAGAAACATATCTCATATGTACTACAATAAAGGTGATCCAGAATGGGCAACACCGGTCAGTTTTTGTCACGATTCAGGCCAAACTCACTGACATCCATTAGGGACAAGACGAAGACGGAATCCATAGGTCGAACAGCCTCAAAATTCCTCATGTCGGCGCTTGCACCAATGTCTCCCAAAGCGGCAGTGTTATTCATGCTGTGATGTATATCACGGGTCATTGATCCCCTTGGTCCCCAAATACATTCATGGAAAGTGAATTTATTGTCCCAACCACAGAAACTTATGACTGGCAGCTGGAGACAATAGAGATATACTCGAAGAAACTGAGATGTTTGGTGATGGAATGTATGATCCGAGAGCCACTATCACGACCAACACCAGCAGAACTACAACGAAGAACGAAGGAGGGAATGGAAGACTGCAATCCTGCGAAGTCCATGAGTCCCTTTCTGGAGAAGGTTCCTAGCCGAGAGCCCACCGACATTGACTGGGCTCCGGTTTTGAAAGGAATGATGCGTTGATGATTCGGATCAAGAACGGCAGGGCGTTTTTTTGAGTCAAACCCCAAGAGAGAAGTCAACCTTGTACTTCCAGAAGCATGTACTTGGACTCTATCCGACACCGAATTATCCACCAGACTCCGCTATTTCTACAACACACTTCAGCTTTGCACACCTCATCCATATGTCGGTATTGAACTAGTTCGCAAGCAGCCGAGCTGAGACATTCAGCCTCAAATTTCCTAAAAGGGGCATCGGCTAGTCCTATCGCCAAGCTTTCACGGGCTGTAAAAGGAGAAAAATACCTGTGTTTTTAATCGGTACGGGAGAAGTATCGCATGCAGACCAATCGCTTCAACATTGACCTGGCGGAGCTTCCAACTTCGCGATGTTTTGGTATGAATAGAGCGGCAGAGATTAAGCTTGTGTGTGAGCGATCGGCTTCAACGCACTGGTTTGCTAGCGGTGGTACTTTCATGATAAGGTTAAATACCTGGTGGATGGACATCAGTCTTTCCCATACTTTTGATCTGCTTGCAGCCTGGACTTACAATCGAAATTCAACATCATGGTTCGCACTTTGGTTCTCGTCGCCTCGCTTCTCTCACTTGCACGCATTTCTTTCGCATCAACTGAAAACTTCAATCCAACTGGTGCAAGATGTGTTGATCCTTCGGGCTATCTCTCATGCTATGCAGATCAGAATGACAAAGAGACGAGGTGTACATCTCATTGCGATTCCACATACACTGGTAAAGCGAAGTCAGATTGTTATGCTGGATGTTTAGGATTTCATCTCGCAGGCAATGTGGGATGCTGGATCCAGAGTTGCTGGAATATGGTGAGAGATACTTGAATAGCACCCGAATGATCGCTAACAAGTCAGGTCTATTCGTGCGAGTACCAAAAGACCGCCATTAGTTACCTTGATGGCTTGGGGCTTGTCTATTCGCCAAATAGAGTCAAGTTCTTCCCACCTCCAACGGGTGCAACTGATGGCACTTGTGGTATGTTTGCTTCCCACCCCATCTGTATGAAAGTCCACTGACGGTCTAGTTTGTAACCTGGGTATCATCTATGGAAATCAAACACAAGTCACTCCAGGTGTGCAGTATTGCGGGAGCACAAGCGGTGTTGCGGACACGGGCAACTGTCAATGCTGTCTCAACTCTGTGGCCCTCTCGAAGTATGCTCATCATATATCTTCCCACCACTGTTAAGATCCCTCACTAACAGGGAAATAGTATGTTAGATGAATGCCCCTCATACGATCTAACCGATCTCGCTATTGCCGACTACATCAAAGCTCGCGCCAAGCTCCTTACCAGCATCGGCACCTCGGACAACTGTGCTATTCTCACCAACAACCCTTCTGCCTGCACGTCCAAATACAATCTCCCTTTCACAGGACCTGTGTACAATGCCCTCAAACTTCCAGCAGGTGAGCCAGGCACCAAGCCTCTCACCAATGCAGCTGGGAATGCGAGTCCGAGTCTGAAAGCTACTGAGTCATTGAGCATGTTTCCTGGGTTCACCACTGTGATCAATCCAGTGTTCTTGGGTGGTGGAGGTGCGACTGGGACAGGAAACACTGGCGTGACAGCGAGCACAGGAAAGGTGAGCAGCACTGGGAAAGTTAGCAGTGTGGTGGCGGCGACCGGCGCGGCAGCGATTGGAACAAGTCAAGTATCTGCAACCGTCGCAAGTGCTGCGAGTTCTACTGCCGCTACTACAAGTAGTAGTGGTGTTGGGAAGAATGTTGTCGGGTGGGGGGTTGGTGGATTTTCCCTTGTTATGTTTTTAATGAGTAACTAAAGATAACTATACTATTTAAATATAATAATATTTGGTTTGCTTATTTGCGCCTCAAGACCTATAAGGATTTAATAGTAGTAAGATCAAGATTGGGTAATATTAAAAGCTTATAGATTTAAGAAAAAAAAAATTAATCTCTGCTCCTTTAAAACCGAGGATCGCAAACTACCTTCAGGTCCTTTGTAATTTCTAAGACTCCTCCATTAGTTGCTTTGATTTCCTCAAACTTATCACCTAATTTTCCGCGAAGCATACCGGCATTGCCAAAATCCTTTGCCTCGATATCGACAGGCCTCCTGCTAAACTTTTCATACACTAGTAGCTTGAAATCCAGAACTGGAAATTCAGATCTTTTCGGTGCATAATAGTGTATAGAAGTAAAAGTCAGAGACGTGGCCATAATGAGTATCAGTGCGGCTCCAACCCCGATGTATGTCCACACCGTCCACATCTGAGGAACAACTCGAACCTCTGCGACAGCATATCGACCAGTGATATGATTCTCTGCCGGCAACTCTAGTTCGGAGATATTCAACGATTGGGGAAGGACCCATTGCATACTGTTATAAACGTACATGGGTGATGCGAGGATGTTGCAGAGAACGAGGGTGCCTAATTTATTACCTAAATTATGTGCTTGAAGTTGGAGGTAGCTGAGAACCTCGACTACCGTGATCCACTGTGGAGCAATTGAAGAGCAGGCAGTTGTTGCATTCTGTCTTGGCCACAGAACAGCAGTATTGATGCCAATGAAGAGGTCAGAAGGATTGATCTTCTGAGCCACAGCAGGTCCCAAGTGCATGATTTTGAGAATATTGTTGTTGATGAGTGAAAACACCACCGTGGCTGGCCGACGATAGATAGCCAGGAATGTTGTCCAATTACCATCTCCATTCCAGTCGCCAGTATTCAAGCAATGGCCGGGGAAACTCTCCGTGCCATTTGAGCAAACTCGATAGCCTGTTGCGATTTGTCAAAACGAGTTTCTGTAAAATAACTTGCTCGAATATACCACTCACCTGCAACCAAATAACCAGAACTTGACCCATACGAGGCAATGCAAAGTTGAAGTACCTGATTACTCATGCCGTACATATTACAGGAGCTTGGATTGAAATCAAGATGCAAAGGGCCGTCCCAAAAGTCCATTTGGTACGCAGGTGCATCCTCCGTTATATAACTATCAGTCTTCTCTTGGGAATTTCTCCTGATCGCCCAAGGGAAAACCGTTGACAGACCGCCAGGGAGGAGGTAAGACATGCACGAGTCGGACATCTTACAATCCGAATTGATGGGCTCAACGGGAACCGATATCGAGGAGTCTTTGAGAAGGTACCAGACATAGCTGTTGGGGAAGGTTTGCATGGCGGCCAAAGAGGGGTCATAAACTCCAAGTCCTCCAACTATGTTGGATGTTTGGATTGGTCGGTAGATGGTCTCTGTATTAATACCACCTAGAACTTAATTAGTATCTCCACCGGCAATTCCAAAATGGTGTCGCTCACTCATGATAAAGATCCCAGGAATAGGAAGAACGAGTATCATAATTATTCTAACTCGTAAGATTAGCTAAGAAGCGGCAAGTTGTAGAAAATTCTCGCCTCAACAAACTCCACCAATCAATTATCCTCAAATACATGGATAGACCTGTTATTAAATTTGTTAGCCCTGGTATTACATTCTTCCAAGCACCCTACTTAGTTGGCATACCTCTATGCTTTTTTTCCTCGTCGTTTTTCGCTTTTGGTTTAATATCAAATAGTAACTTCAATAATCCAAATGGTCCAGTTGTGGTATTCAAAGCTAGGAACTTTCGCACTGCTACCCCATGGGTCGTCAAACCCCAGCATAACTCATCCCACATCGCTCCTGCCGCCATGGCCAAGCTGACGTCCCCGGCCTTCGAGAGGATGCTGAGAACCAGAATACCGTGGGAGGGATATAGAGCTAACGGCCCATGACGCCAAGTAGCACTTGCAGCAGTATATGCTGTAAGAGCGAGAATCAAGGCAGCTATCAGAGTCCAGTGCAAAGACTTAGCGCACGAAGTAATGACCTTGAGGAAGGAACGCTTCTCAGGTACTGGATCATGGCTTTTTGGGAGCGCAGAAGCTACAAGAGGTTCTGGTGTGTGAACCTGATGAATCTCGCCAGTTGTGTAACTCGTATCTGCCTCCCGGTAAGCAATGTTGTTCCCACTGTTTTACAAGCATTATTGCAGTTCTCAAACGCTTACTCTTACGTGACGCAGATTCTGAAGTACAGGGCTCTTGGACTGGAGTGTTAGCTTTTGAGTTGGATGCATTAAGACTAGACCGCGGGTTGCTGTCTGATGAGGTTTGGGTTACCCGCGACTCCTTGTTTTTTCTATGGTCAGGCATCTGGTGAAGTAAAGATTTAAACTGATGAATGCTTCAACATCCATGCTAGAGCAATCACCGACTCGTGAACTTATCTACAAGTCCAAGTCAAGCTCAAGACAGGTCAAACTGTTGCGGCCGCGCCCGGCCATATCACTCTGTGGTGCATCAATTAATCATCCCACCACGATCTCTAGGAATCATATTGAATGTGATCGGATCATGTTTCAAATCCATCATCAATCTAGCTATCTGCAATAGGTGGCTTTCCATGATCCTTACGGTAGTATCGATACACTTCTCAGTTCTGCATAGTCTGCGCTGCAAAGCTGCTTGCTGTTCACTGTTGGGGGTCAGTCACCTCATCGTTCCACGTCATCCCACGAAGAGAATGTCAAAAATGTCAAGTGAGTCTCAGCAGAGAGATTCTGATTAGTAGTTGCCAATCTAGGTTGCCAATAGGAAGCCTCGTGGCGTAGCGAGGCGTAAAAACTCGGCTAATCCAGCCTTATCCAGAAGTCTCACGCTACTATTCTAAGACATATCACCACTCTAAGGTTTGGTCAGTCTATGTTTCAATAACAAGAGACGATAAGTCTTTTCCACGACATAATCACCTTGATGCTTTATTTTCTCCTCTTGTGACTCGAATTATAGTGGTGTGATGCGTATTAAAAGAATCGAATTCCATATCTTGGTGGGTATTCGAAATGGTTATAGAGGACATACATCTCCAACATTTAAACAACTCATAGCAATAAAAATCTCCTCCAAAAGTCAAACAAATGTTCCACCAACTTACTTGTTTGTTGATTCTTACCCTACCTCTCATCGCCTCAGGGCAGAGACTTGCGATGCATTATGAACGACGGGATTTGCTGTACATGTGTGGTGCAACACCAGTTGACTGCGGTGGTGGATGGTGTTGCTTCACTGGTTATAGTTGTCTTGATTTCCACAATCAAACATTCGGATGTGTTGCAATTGGAATCACTAATACAGATGGGTATGCTCTTTGTTCCTAACTTTCACACCTTTTTATGTACTGTTGGAAACTTACAATCGATTAGGAGCGGTTTTACGTTAATGGCGGCGAATCCGCATTCTCTGAACATGGAACAAAGTTCGTGGAGGTCGTGGTATAGTTCGGTTGGAATTACTAAAACGTCGTTCTTGTCGTTTGCGGAGTTGAGAACAGATAATGTCGTGGCCAGCACAACTACACCGCCAACACCAGTGGTTACATCACCCAATATCACAGCTCACACAACCACTGCCCCTATCGTAGTATCACCAGCCGCAACAACAAGCAAGTCTGGAGGCAACAAGTCCAAGAGAAATTTATATATATTGCTCGGTAGTCTTATAACCGTCTTTATCTTCAGCGTCATGTGAGAGCTGAACCATTGCGACTTTCCGTTGGGCTGGCAAAGACTTTTTGTAATCTTAGATTTGTATTAATTGTTTATAACACTATTCAATCGTTAAGAATTGAACATGATGTACATATTTCCTTCTTTAGGGTTATAGAGGTATCCTTGAATCTGGAACAAATATCTTCGGTGTGAATGTACTAGGGTGCTATAGTAGGGTGCAAAAACTAAAGGACCCCCCTGTTACGAATCACCTGACCTATGGCCCTAAGGCTCGGCAGCCTAAGGCTGTACAGAGTAGCCATGGGGAGAAGGGGCAATAGGGTTAGGGTTAGGGTTAGGGTTAGGGTTAGGGTTAGGTTTAGGGTTAGGGTTAGGGTTAGGGTTAGGGTTAGGGTTAGGGTTAGGGTTAGGGTTAGGGTTAGGGTTAGGGTTAGGGTTAGGGTTAGGGTTAGGGTTAGGGTTAGGGTTAGGGTTAGGGTTAGGG